>OX465289.1:11600000-12200000 GCA_949987695.1 Merzomyia westermanni
GTTATTTTTTTTTTGCATTGCATTCCATAGGTATAACCAGAAAGATTACACACACAAAAAAAAATAACTAACGTCTTGAGTATTACGCGCTAAATCACATTTAACATGAATAACCAGTTATTTTGTTTATCTAAACACTTTGTATATTAATGGCAAACGCAGTTGCCTTCGCCTTTTTCCGATTGATAGTATTCCTCGTATTTAGGCACGATTTCCGACTAACAACAATCAGCAAATCACTTGCATACACACACCCCTATAAGCAGAACGTCACATACATATCAGCAAAGCCGTGAAACAAGATTTCTATACACAAGGCACAGCCAGAAGCACGATTGCAAGCAGCGGCAGAGGCACGCTTACAGGCAGCGACGTTTAAATTTTCTGAACAGCCCCTACCGAGCCCAAAGATTTTTACACATCAAAATATTTTTATTTAATCTTAAAAATTGTTTACTCGACGCTTTGACGAGGCCCAGCCGATTTTCAAATATTTTTCTTCAACCGACCGTTATTAACATCCGTTGTTTAAGCGTAACTGCAAATTTGTTATTTAAATTTTTATTTCACACTCGTAGACCATCAAGAAAAATAGCATTGCTGCCCGCCTATTTTTTTTAGTGTCGCACAGTGTTCTTGTGATTGTTGTTGTCACTTGAGATCTTAGTAAAATGCTGCATTAGACTTGTAGGCGCTACAAATTGCAGACTTTCAACGCATCACTGCAGTGATTATAAGATACAGACATGCCTACCTACTTTTATAAACCTACATACATACATATAGGCATACATACGTAGAAATATGCATACCAGTAACAGCAGCTAAGTAAAAAGAATATCCAGAAATTTGAATACTTCAAATAGTTACTCATACGCCATGTACCACATCCGTTTTTTTTTTTTTTTCAACGTCGACTCTCGGATGTGAAGGTTTATTTGCTTTAGGATCGCTCACCCAAATCAATTTTATTTCCAGGCAAAAAAAAAAAATTTTTTTAATGTTGCAATATTAGAACAGTGTACTTTCATGTTTGACTATTTCTAAGTAAACTAGAAGTCCGTGGTCGTTTAAGACTTCGCCACGCACCTAAATAAAAACAATATATGCAGCAGCAACAGAAAAAATTGTGCTTTATTCTAAGAAAAACCTCCAGCAATACATAAGTGAAGAAATCATTCAATTTAACTTAGTAATTATTCAGTGATGAGTACAGACAGATGAAGGGCAGAAATTGAAAAAGTGTCCCTTGTTTTTTTTTGCTCTAATTAACACTTCCTATTTGCACTTTTACATTATATGCAATTTGAGTTCCACTTTGTGCATATAAATAATTCGAGTCAACTTTTTTTGCCCCCACTGTATGCAGCGGCATTAAAATATTTTCGTGCTTTGAAATTAATAAAAAAAACTTTAAGTTGAACATCTGGCAATGTATCGGTGAAGATTTCATTCAATTCCTTAAAGCGGGGCATGGGTGATGCGCGAACAAACATGTCGACAGAGAGACAAAAATTTTCAAAACTATTGTTACGGTTTTACGACTCAAAAGCGACCTCCGTATGCATATAATTAATAACTGTAATGTGCAAACATCGAACTGCTACAATTTTGTTATACATTTGTGCGATTTCGTCGAGAAACGTGAAACTGATGACAGTTTAAAGCAGTGCGTGGCAGCATTTGCCTAGCGGGAACTTTGGCACATACATATATATATATAAACAGGCTTCCAAGATATATCGACTACTTTGTTGCGGTGGGCAAGACTGATTGAAGCCCAACAGTTTTATATTATTTAGAGCACACAAGCGAAATTTGCTGCCCATCACTGGTATTTTACCAATTTTATTTTCCTCCACTTGCATGGTAGAGGGCACTGGCTTCCTGAGCGTCTTTCTAAAATCTCTGATACATGAGAGAACACAAAGATCACATATCATAGCTGTTGTGGTTGCGACGGTAAAATAGAGTAGAACCTCTGAACCAGACTGAAAGAGATAGCTTTGAACCTCTTTTTTTCCTTCTTTGTCAGTCTGCCCAATACCCTTGCTTTCTCTTTAATTTAAATATTCACACGTATCCGTTGGGTTGCCGGTAGTTGTCTAAAACCCACATCTATTCCCGTGTAAACTTAATCTATCACACGGCATCAGGGCTAAACAGGACGAACGTACCGCTACTACAAGAACAATTAGGAGGTCAAATCATCTTTCACTTAATTTTATTTAGTGGGCTCTGATTGTGGCAGGAGGGGCGGCTCCTTTTCGAGCAGTCAAAGCGTCATTGAAATCGACAAAGTGTCGATCCCTTTTAAATGGTTTTTCTAAAGGATGTGGCCTATCGCCAAGATCTTCTTAGTGGGAGCTCCGCCTGTTCCGAAGCTGCACTGATAAGGTTCTAATTGGATGACAATGATATTTTGTGTTTCGCACAATACGCTAGATTGAACTTTATACGAGATATTAGGCAGAGTAAGGTGCGCGGTAGTTGGCTTGGTTTAAGGCAGAACATTCCTTTTGGATTTTGCAGAGCACACCCTTTTTTGAAGAAGAGTGTCTAAATTATGATTTTTATCTAACTTTGTAACCCAGCATCTTAAGATCTCCGGACTCCCTTCGGACTGACTTTTTTCTGTGTTCTATATAGGCTTCTCTCTTCTCATGGAGCCATGTAAGGAGCCTTCATATTTTCTGATTTAATTTGGAATATATTTATAAAACTCACAGCAATTGCAATCCATGCTGCTAAAAACGAGCGAACAAACTTACCCACACTCCACAATGTTAAAACAAAAAAATTAAAAAGTTTGGCAAACAGCAAAAGAAGAAAACAACAAAGTGCACTTAATAGGCGAAAGAATACAAACAAAAGCATAATTTTAGATTTGTCTTCAACATTTTTTTAAAAATCACTAACAAATATGCAGTTAAGCCATTTGCATTCGCTAATAATTTTTAAGAAAATGAAAAATCGTTTGTTGTTCTTATGTGCCACCGCTAAGAGGCACAAGAGGTTAACCGAAAGTGCAAAAATATGTAAATCACTTACAGGACAAAAGGCGCATCATGAGAAATTAGAACAGCAGAAAGATGTAAGCAGCGCGTGAGTATTGGTGCAAGGCAGTCAGTGCAGTGTGTGGGCGCGCAAACTTTTTAGGCGTCAGTCGACGGTCGTCTAAGGACATTACACGCCAAGCACTTTGTCCACACAAAGCAATATGAAATTATGAAAAATAATAACTCGACGCTTTCGCCTACATAATTTTGGCATTAAATATGGGCCTTTTTATCAAGACTCTTGAGTATGAGACAAGTGTGTGTCTGCATTTTAGGCTTTGTGGCAGAGCCTTTTGCAATGGTAATAAATTGCGACACAAACAGATGCGCCGACATACTCACAGACCAAATACACAAAGACATAAACTGCAGTGAAAATCAAAGTATAAATTTGATTTGTGATTTGTGAATATTTCGTTTTAATGATGATGACTTGCTTTGTGGTGGTGCAGACAATAAATATTGCGAAAGAAGAATTATAAATGATAGAAGAATTCAAAAAAAAAAAAAAAAATGGCAGCTCCTTTTGATACAAATTAATTTTAACATTGAAAACTTAAAAAAATAAATAAATATGGCAACTCTTTTATAAATATTAGTTTTTATTCCTCTTAGCCACTTAATTTTTATCACAAGAAAAAGGAGCCAACTCTGTTAAAAAAATGTGTCTTCATAAAATTAAAGTTAAATGTAGTGGCAACCCTCTACAAATACATATACTGCTAAAATTTAAAAATGCATTGGTAAAGCTATCAACGGTGGTAAAGGCTTCAAAAATAAATATATAAAGAACCTTTATATGGTAATTTTTATTAGATGGCAGCTCTGTTCAAAAAATCTTTCGTTTATTATTCTAACAAATAGCTCAAGTGGCTTTTTTCAGCAGTTAATAGCATAAGTTTTTAGTAAGGACTTGTAAATATGCCACTAGAACAGCTTCAATTGCTAACCTTGAAAATAACAAAATTTGGTAGTTGTAGTTGGTTTGTAAAAAGTGACAACTCTGCTCAAACCCATTCTAAAAATAAAAGCAGTGAACTCTTTTAATATTTATGTCACAAGCTGGAAAGTATGCCACTGCAGCAGTTCAAAAAGGTTTATGAAAAAAATAGTGGCAACTCTGTTAAAAAAAACAATAAGTTTACTATTTAAAAATACAAAAATTGGTAGACAAATCTATTGCAAAGCAAACGGCTTATGTCAGCAGTTAAAAGTAGCTTTTTTTTAGTCTTAAAATAGTGGCAACTATGTAGTTTTGCATTTGTGTTTCTTTTTATCTCTGGCAACTCTCTGTTAAGTCTCAACCATTTATTTTGTAGTTAATTCGAAGCAAATTAGCGGCGGCCGCCGTAGTGTGAAGGTAGTGTTGCCGGCTTACCACACCGAAGGTCCATGGTTCGAGCCCTGGTACAGGTAACATCAAAAGTGATTTGAAAAAAGTTTTTCAAAAGGGGGTCGCCCCTCGGCAGTGGTTTGGCAAACTCTCCGAGTGTATTTCTGCCATGACAGGCTTCTCAGCAAAAATTCGTCTCCTTTGTAGATGCCGTTCGGAGTCGGCAAAAAAACTGTAGGTCCCACCAATTTGTAGGGAAAATTCAAATCGGCTCACCAAAGGTTTATGATGATATACCTGTTGTATATCGCACCATAGAGAGAGAGAAATTAAAAAATGGCAACGCTTTAAAAAGTTTTTATATATCTTTTTTCGACTTTTCCCAACAGCTCATTGCATAATTTTTCGTACGAACTCATAACGAGTTAATAAAAAGAGAAGAGAAGGCCAATTTGTGAAAAATAGTGGACGCTTTGTTAAAAAAAATATTAGAGCAAAAAGTTGTTATTAAATGGCACTCTTTCGCTAAATTTGTTATTTTAAAAAAAGAAGTTGATAATTTTTGCATTTTTCATTTCTTCCATCTGCTAAACGCCTAATTTTTGTTCACTTCGAAATTAGTGGCAACGCTGTTCCACTTTTTTAATGTTAACATATTCATAAAGAAATAGGGAAATTTGTTTACTTCGTTTTAGCATGGGCCCATTAAATGCCAACTGAAAGGGTTACAAGGGTTAATTATAAAAAAAAAAAATAGTGGCATTTTTGGTATTAAATTTTCTTTATTGTTTTAAAATAGCTACCACCCTACTATTTTGGAAATTTCTGTCAGCTCTTAAGCGTTTACTTTTTTGAAATTAATTTGGAAAAAAGTGGCAACTCTGCCCAATTTTCAGTTTTTTTTAACAAACATTTGGTAAATATTTTGCACATTGATTTAATCTCTTTCTTTTAAATTTTATCCACAAAAAATTATGCAATTAATTTTTAGTATGAAACCATTGGAGAACTTTTTAATGGTTATTTTGAAAAAACGTTACCATACTGTAAAAAAATTTTCTTTATAATGCAAATTTGGTAAATATTTACATTTCTGTCAGCAGTTAATGGCTTCAGATTTTAGTGCAAATTGAATAAGTTTCCAACACTTTTTTGTTATAAATACAAAGGTGGTAACTGATTTTGTATTTTTTATTCCTGCCAGCTTTTAATTGTTTAATTTTTTGGTGAATTTCGAAAAAGGGGCAACTCTGTTAAAACTTTTTTATATTTATAAAAAAGGTGGCAACCCTTTTGCAAATTGCTTGAATCTCCTACTTTAGACTTTTTACAGCTATCAATTGTATCATTTTTAGAACGAACTCATAAACAGACCAACAGAGATAATTTCAAAGGTTAATTGGGATATTTTTTTTATATTAATATTTTTTATATTAATGTTTAATTAAAGTCGATGCTTTGCTTAATTCTATATATCCAAAAGTGCAGTTAACACATACATTCACTAAACCATTTAATAGCCAATAACCATTTTTTTTTTTTTTGTTACATCAAACAAAGAAATCGAATCGTCATTCATTGAACTGAGCTACATTTTTTATAAATCAAAGCTCATTCAACTGAATGCTGCATTCGGACTATCAATAAAACTGACACCAATTGCAAGCAATAAATCTGTGAATAGCCCGCAGTCCCTTTTTCTTCTTCTCTTGGCTTAACTCGCATATCGCGTTGAAGAAAATGAGGCGTAAATGATAGGCGAAAACTATATGCGGCGTTTCCATGCCACTGAAAAGACAGCATTTGCTGAGCGCTGCTTTCGGCTGACCAGTATTTTTCCGATGCAAGCAATATGAAGCTCAACATAAAAGAAGATATCCGTTGAAATGGAGCATATGCAAGTAAGCAAGAATGGGCAGTGAACAGGAAAACAAGACAAACTTGCCAATTTCCGGCAGCAAACCCAAAAAATTTAAATTAAATAAGATAAAAAATAGCAAAATTTACAAGAAACAAATGCAAAGAATTAAAAATGCGAAGAATGGAAAATATCGAAAAAAAATATTTTGTAGAAAAATGTGTAAAGCTGCTAAAGACTTATTTTGGCAGGATGTCCGACACATTGTTTGAGTCAGCAGTGCCTAAGCGTGCATAGAAAAATAAAACAAGTAAGGAAAGGGCTGTCTTCGATTGTGCCGAGAACTTTATACATTTCATGAACAAGCATCACGGTTTTAAGTGTCCGATCCTTACTCACAATTAGTAAAAACTCTGCAAAACTGATAATTTAAAGATACTTGGGTCAACCACCAATTATCGGAACAATCGATTGTATGAGAGCTATATGTTGTATCGGTCCGATCTTGCTGGTTCCGACAAATGATTAATCTCATGCAAAATGGCGGTCCCATACCAAATTTCATATAGATATCTCTAAAACTGAGGGACTAGTTTGCGTGCAAACAGACAGACGGACGGACGGATAGACGGACATGGTTAAGTCGACTCAGCTCATCGCCATGATCATTTCGGTATGTTGTTGTTGTGGTAACGACAAAAACACTTCCCGAAGGTTTTGGGTAGTGTTGTCGAATTAACAGTCCTTGGCCGGACTTGAACCCGGTACGCTCTGGTACTCCCTTGCGTTACTGCCCGACTGTCGTGGTAGCGATTTATGACCAGTGAAACCTTCTGGGTCATGTCACCCCTCCTTCCGTAAGGAAGGATAAGATGAGTAATGAGAGGTGAGAGGCATCATATCCTTAGATCAACCATCGAGTTGCACGTCAATACCTTTGTGCCTATTAGTCGCCTTTTAAGACCGGCATGCCTACCTCGGGCATATTCTAAGCCCCTAACTAATTTCATGTTCATGGAAAGTATAAAAAAAAATTTTTTAAATAAAAAAATTTTGCTGCATTGCAAAAAAACAAGTATTTTGAATGAAGAAAAATGTTTTCCTATTGTGAAAAAAAAAAAAGTTTGAATATGTTTGCTTTGCTTTTAAAGGCTTTGTTGGTTTCCTGCACACACTATCAATGTCCTTCTCGCAAACAATCAATTATTTTTAGATTTTTTCTTTCAAACTCCTACAACTCCTCTGTCGTTTTTTATTGACCAGCGCCAAAAAGGCACTACTCTACCCTCATATCCAAATTTTGTTTGTTTTCTCGTTGTCACCAATAATTCATGTGTTCATACAAACAGCCTTGCAAATTCCTTGCACATCCTCACTCTCGCATTGACAGCGCAAAGGCAGCGCATAGAAAATATAAAAACATAAAAAATCTCTATTATTTCGCGCGTTATTTCTCAAATTCCACAGCAATTAAACTCTCGCTTCGCCAATGAATTCACTTAATTTTCCTAAATGTAAATTTGTCTTCGGCAATTCATTGGCGTACTTGGCACATGCAGGACGAAGGATGCTAATTAACTTGAGAAATGTTTTTACGCCACCTTCAGCCTGAGTAAAAGGGAAGTGAGCAGCAGTTTTATTCATCTGTAAATTCACAAATTTCTCTAGTTGAGGTAGTTTGGGTAGAAGGGATTCTGTAATTAAAGTGTTTCTGCTCTCGCTTTTTTGTTGCTGGGAGATTTCTTTCAAATTGTTAATTGTTTTAATGGCATATAAATTTTCGTTGACAACACAATTTTCCATGTTTAGCATTAGTTACGCTGCATTTAATAAGAAAGAAATGTCATTTGAGTAATTAAAAACTTGATTTTTAGCGGGCTTTAGGAAGTTGAAGGATTACACTGTTCCACCCGTCAAAGGTCATTGCATTGAGCAGAATCCAACACAAAATGTTATAAAAAAATTTCTTATTTTTTGATGGATTTGGGAGTTAGTAGCAAGTAATAAAAATTGGAAACAAAACTTAATCTGGAAACTGAGCTAAAACCAGAACCGATACTTGAACTGCACCAGAAACCGGGACTAAACAACCAAAACCGAAACCTCAAGAACAATCATAATAAAAAACGGACTTGGTACTGGAAAGAAAAACTGAACTGAAACTGGCAAGGAAACTAGAATGTAACCGGAACTACAACTAGGGAAGAAACTGGAAACGAAATTTGATCTGGAACCGGAACAGAATTTGAGGCAGAAACCGTAACCGAAACCAGATCTAGAACCGAAACTGAAACTGGAATAACAACAGAAGCTACAGCAATATCTGATCTGGAATAGGTACTTAAACCAGAATTGAAACTGAGGCTCAACAAAACTGGGCTTGATAGTATAAAGAAAAGCAGAACTGAGACTGTTAAGAACAGCGAAACTGAAACTGGAGAGGAAGCCGGAATGAAACCAGAACTAGACTTGAAAAGAAACTGTAATCGACATCTGATCTGGAAACAGAACAAAATTTGGAACAGAAACCGTGACCGAAACCAGAACAAAAGCCGAAACTGGAACAGCAATAGAAACTACAACAATATTTGATCTGCAATCGGAACTAAAAACAAAATTGAAACTGCGACAGAAACCGAAAGTGAAAGGGAAACGAAGTCGACAATCTAAATGGATCTGAAACAAAGGTGTAAATGAAACCGGAGCCTTAACTAGAATCGATACTAATAGAAAATTCTTAACCGAAAATATGTGAGCTGCAAAAGCTGCACACGGAACCGAAACAAAAAATTGTATTTGAACTAGAAACAGAACAAAAACCGAAATCATAATTGGAACTAGAACGAAACCCGGAACTGATCAGAAACCGAAACTTAAATCTGATCTGACATTGTAACCGAAACTGTCGCAGAAAACATAACCGAAACCGGAAATAAAACTGAAGCAGAAACCGGAACCATGCCGAATCTGGGACTTAAACTAAATAAGGGATAGTAAGTAGAACAGAAATCGTAGCCGAAGCCAAAATTAGAATGGAACAACAACTGAAAGTCGATCAGTAATTTAAAACTGAAATTGGAACATAACTAGCACCGAAATTGAATGGAAACCGTAAACGAAGTTGGTAACCGAAAAAGAAACTCCAAAATTTACCTGTAATAAAAACCATTAAAAGTAATGTATAAAGTCAGAACAGAAATCAGTGTGGGTAAAGTAACGAAGACTAACAGCGAAACAGAAATCCAGATTTTATGTTCAAGGTTTCTATTATCTGCTTAAAGCTTAGAGGCAGTTCATGCGCTTTCTTGTTTCTATGAATATTTTTCTTTCTTCTTTAATTTCTTTTTTTCTTTGCCTTTTTGTCTTTTTCACTTTACCAAGCTCTTTCGCAGTCTGTTGCTCCTAATCTATATTTTTACCTCCATCCTTACCTTTGCCTCTTGCTTAAATTTTTTATATGTATCTTTACTTTCATTTCTATTCTTATCTTTATCTTTATGTTCACATTTATCGTTGTCCTTATCTCTATCTTTGTTACTACCTTCATCTTCACTTTTTTCTTTACTCTTATTTTTATCTCTAACTTTGTATCTCTAACTTTGCATCTTTATCTTGACTTTATCTTTGTATTTATCTTTATGTTTGTATTTATCTTTATATCTATCTTTATTCATTATTTAATCTTTATCTTTAAGATTCTCTTTGTCTTCATTTTCAGCCTATACTTTATGTTTAGATTTATTTTTATTCCTACTTTTATTGTTATCTTCATCATTATCTTTATCTTTGTCCTCATCATTATACACATTTATTTTATCGTTATTTTTACTCCTATGCTAACTTTATTTTTATATTAACAGTTTATTTATATTTATATTTATTTTTATCTTTGTCTATATTCCTTTTTTATCACTATATTCATTTTTATTTGTACCGTTCCCTTTTTCTTTATTATAATATTAGTTTATATATTTAAGTTTGCTTTTATTCTTATCGTTGCCTCTTTTTCTGGCTTTATCAAGTTTTTATCTGTATATTCCTGTTTCACTTTCCCATTTAATTTCTCTCTTTTGCGTTTTCCGTTCTCTCTCACTCTCTCTCGTTTCTTTTTTCTATCTCTCACTTTTCTTTCTACATCTCTCTCTTTCTTGCTCTCTTGCTGTTTTATTCTATTTTTCTTTTATTATATATTTTCAGCTAAATACTACCAGAGATCCCTGAACGAAGTAAAATACTGCGGTGTTACTATGTATTGCGATGCGAATCAATTTTTTTTTCCGCATTTGAAAAATAATCTACGTGATTTGACAGCTTTCGCATCGCGATACAGAGTAATCCCTGTTGTACCTGTCTTTTGATCACGGATAGGATTTAATGGATATTGCCTATGCACATTTTATTTTGCCTTTTTGTCTTTTTCTCCATAAATGCATTTTCTCCTCTTCAAGTAATTATTTCCTCTTTCATATTTTAAAACTAGCATATCATTTGCTTTTTATCGTTTTCGTAAGTTCAAAAATAAGTGCCTTTATGAAAATAAATGAATTTTTCAACTTTTTTTTTTTTTTTTTTGCTGCTTTTTAATTGCCTTTTTTTATATTTTCTAGTGCCTTTTCCTGCCTACTTCGTCACTTTGTTTAAAATTTTTTACAGATTGTTATGTCTTAAAAATCCTAATTTAATTAATTGTTTCAATAACCCGAAAATGCAACTCACAGTCAATTCATTCAGTGAAAATAATTCAAAACTTTCAACAAATATTTACATTTGGTATTAAGTAATCAAGTAGATGTACACATAAATTATATTAATGTTCATAAATTATGCGTTTATTACTGATGTTTATCATAAAGCAATAAAGCAAGCAAATCTATTAAGAACCAAGATATATCATCTCTTCGTGGGGGGTGGCCAAATGTTGAAGTGAATGTTTACCTTTTTGCTTCTTTTCTGCCGTAATTAACAATATGAATCTGGAAGTATCTAAAGGAAATGTTAATAGCACAATTATTATTAATAATATTTCAACTGTAAAAGCTCGAAATAATTGTATTCATCCTACACCGTAACTATCTAGCTTCCAATATGCCCACTCTGGCGTATGAGCAACTTTTTTATTATTATTTAATATCACTCATACGCCACGTGTAGTAAGCACTTTAAGAAATGTTTAGTGTTAAACCAACAATATAAGTTGTGATAATAAATTTGTATATCTTGTCAAATTTTTTATGCTTTCAGACTCAACAGTTTTTCAAATTTCACAGCAATGAAAAATCACATCACACGCGAGACTTATTTCGCCATTAAAATGTTACTCCTCCGCTAGATTTTCTCAGTAAATGGAATGAGAATTTGCTGATGGATTGGGATTTCGACGGGAAATTAGGTACAATTCTGCGATACTGAAAGTTAAGTATAAGATAATTTATAAGCAAATTTTCAGGCGAATCACAGGTCGAATTTTGCGTATTTATAATGAACATAAAATGGTATATTAACTTTGGTCCGATGTTTGTAACGTTTAGAAATATAAAAGACAGACCCACCATTAAGTATACCAAATTGATCAGGACGATAAACTGAGTTGATACAGCCATGTCCGTCTGTCCGTCCGTCCGCCCGTCTGTTTGAACGCAAACTAGTCCCTGAATTTTTGAGATCTATCTATCTATCTATGGCGCGATATACAACAGGTATATCATCATAAACCTCCTAAGAGATTTTTGCGCCAAGCTTCTCTTCCAATTTGTGGTGTGCCGATTTGAATTTTCCCTACAAATTGGTGGGACCTACAGTTTTTTGCCGACTCCGAACGGCATCTACAAAGGAGACGAATTTTTGCTGAGAAGCCTGTCATGGCAGAAATACACTCGGAGAGTTTGTCAAACCACTGCCGAGGGGCGACCCCGTTTTGAAAAACTTTTTTTTCAAATCACTTTTGATGTTACCTGTACCAGGGCTCGAACCATGGACCTTCGGTGTGGTAGGCTGGCAACACTACCTTCACACCACGGCGGAATTTTTGAGATATCTCGATGAAATTTGGCACACGGATGTATTTTTGTATTATATTAGACATTTGTCGGATCCGGTATAATCGGGTCACTATAGCATATATCTGCCATACAACCGATCGTTCAAATAAGAGGATTATGGCCATTTATCCCTCATTTTGGAAGATTAAAACTTGAAACTTGGCGAGATATTTGCTTATAGATGGTAAAAAAATTCGTAAAAAAATCACCAAGATCGGAGCTCTATTCATGAAAGGTATAAAGCCTTCGGCACAGCCGAATATAGCGCCGTCCTTACTTGTTTTTAATTGTACTTAGCCCTCACATTTTGAATATATTCAGTGCGATCTACTTAAAAAAAAAACTTGTATGTTGCTGGACCACATTTTGATCAATAAATGTAAATATTTCTGCACGCATTGTTTTTGTTTCACTAAATCTACTGTTAACCCCATCACAATGCTTCCCTTTCAGCCTTCAAAAGATGAAGGTCTTTCAACTTGGCTGTGCAATGCTCGTTGCGCCTATGAATTTATTACATTTGCAATTGTTTAACTTACGTTCGGGCGTCATATGGCGAAATAAATATTTATTGTGGCGCCAAATTGTTGTGCTCTTGAGCTTAGATGCAAGGAAGTGTGGGTCAATGTTAAAATGTAATAAAATGAATTGGTTGTCTACAGGATTGGTTTTTCCTACAAGATCTACATATTCGCAAAAACACCTATCTCTAAATAAGATAACAGACGCATACAGGAATAACAGCTAAAGTTAATTTAATATTTAATTTATTAAAATTGTTTATTTTGTTCTATATCTACGACAAATAAATACCAGATATCGAGTATCGATTTGAGGTCTTGTGAACAATTCTAATAATTGACTTTGGCTGTTATTACTTGATGCCAAACTGGTTTGACTCAGCTCATCGCTCTGATCATTTCTGTATACTTATTGATGCGTCCATCTTAGTAGCGGATCCAGCATATTTGGTGGTGAGGGACGATTCAAGTCAAATTTTTAAATAAGGTAAATTTATCCATCAACGATTGAGAGATGTACACATACAGTGGTGGCAGAAACAATAGTTCTAAGATTTAAAAAATTTTTATTCGTAAAATATATTTATTAACCCATGCAAAAAATTACATTTTCTATGACACAAAGAATTCTGAAAATTCAGGGGAACTTTTGAGATACTGTACTAATATTTAATGAGCTACAAAACTGCGTACTTAAATTATTTCTATAAATTCTGCGCAAAACGTTTAAAATTTTGATAGCGATTTCTTAAACTTAGACTCGACCGGTTTGTGTAAGTGCAATATAGGTATCAAACGACACGTGCTAATGAGTGTTGCAACTGGTTTCGAAGATGTAACTATTAAAATCGAACTAAGTATAACATAAGTTCTGAGATGCAGCGAAACGTGGCCGGGTTTTCTAGTCTTATAGAAGGGCAAAAGTTCGCGGAATTAAGTAATCCCTGTATTGCCAACGTTTGACAGTTCGATTTAAAACTGTTCGGTTTCGTTTCACCATAAATAAATAAGCTTAATGGGATGTTCAAATTGGGATTTCCGGGTGTTGATTTTTTATGATTTCCAATACGGTTTAACATCGAAGGATCGAAGGACAGGTAATGCTAACTGGTATACTTTAATTTGTTTGCTGGAAGTTATCGCTGCAATCAGTATAAACAACTAAAACCGGCGAAACATTAGGCGTCATCCAGTGGCAGTTCGAGCTCCAGATTAAGCTCAATTCTCACTAAACCTCTCCCGGTTATTAGTTGATTTCAGAAGCAGATGTTGTCGCACTTGCTTCTCATTACAAGTAGAACCAGGGCGCCCGCAATATTTTAAAAAAATACCCCAAATATTTTTGTTTAGTACCAAAAATCGTGAAATTCGTTTTAAGAATACGATGTTAATATGATAATTTAAAAAATATATATATTTCAGTTAATAATATACAAATAAAAGGAATCAATAATATATCTCATGTTCATGGAAGCTATACAACTTCATTATGTGTTTAGCACGAAATCCATAAAAAACGCTATTATATGAACACTTCGCGATAAAGCAAAAAATTTGGTTTATCAAAGGATAGTGTGTCCATTAGACTGGATCGATTTATTAACCGATATCACACCATCGATTTTTCGATAGGTTTTGGGCTCAGGAAAAAAAGTTCCACTACGCCTACCCAAAAAAATTATTTTCGAGCCTGCGAAATTTAATTTTTTTTTTTTTTTTACTTTTTTCGACTTTGATTTTTAAGGTTTTGTTTTGGTCAAAAAATTTACCCTTTCGCCATTTTTTTTAAGGGTTTTTTCAGCATACATGCAAAAATGTTTTGGACGAAAACGAATTTGTCTCAAATTTCCTGTCCCACTTAAAATTATGCGCTAAAAACGTTGACGATGACGGTTTTTTTTAAATGGGTTTTGGAAAAGTCGATTTTTTGACCCAAACACTCCCCAAAACCCGAAAAATATTATATTTTTTTTTTTCAAAAAATTGTTATCGCCAACGTTTTTAGCGGACATTTTTGGGTCAGACAGGGTATACATGAAAATTTTAAAATCAAATGAAATTTTTTTTAGTAGGTAATGAAAAAAACCTTTAAAATCAAAGTCGAAAAAAGTCAAAAAAATTTAATTTCGCAGGCTCGAAAATTATTATTTTTGGGTATGCGTAGTGGACCTTTTTTTGCCTGAGCCCAAAACCAATCGAAAAATCGATGGAGCGAGATCGGTTACTTTTGTCCATACAAATCGACCCACCCTAGTGTCCATGCTAAAGATAAGAAACAAGCTAAATTATCTTGCTCACAAATTTAACCAGACATTTATATAGAGCCATCAGGCTCAAATCGTTATTGTTGCATTTACATGTATAATTTTTTATCTGGTCCAGGATCACGACAACCGGATGACGCCTATTGTTCATCATGACAATGCTCACACATCACGACGAATTGGAAAGTTTATCGCAAAATTGTTTTGAAAATTCTTAAGGAAGAGTATTTTGAGAAGCAATAAAGCGATTTACATATATAATTTGTGTTTTGCTTGACATATTCCGTGAGCTTTTGCAGTGTCCCTAGTAAAAATTAATGTAATTAAACCCATTTCTTTTTTTTAATGTTCATAAGTTCCAGAGAGGGGATTGCCCCCATCAGCACCTTTAACCTCTGGATACAATTTTTAAAAAGGTCTAATACAAAAACTTGCAATTTGCAAAAACAGAATTTTTGGAGTATGTAGTTTTGTAGTTGAATAAATTTTAAAACAACAAGTTGTAAATCTTAAGTTCGTGAGACATTTTTCTGATTTTTAACAATTTTTTTTCGTGGGGACTTCCGCATTATCCTGCATACAAGTTTATGAATGCAATTTCCTTTATATAAAAGAACACAATTGTCTAAAATCAGTAAAATCTGTCACTAACATTAGATTAACACATTATTGTACTAAATTTTAATGAACTACAAAACTGCATACCTCACAAAATTCTAGAAAAAATAAAAAATTTTTTTTGAATTTTCCAGAATTTTTCGTACATTTTTAAAACCAACTTTGACACATTTTTATACCTTTCATGAACATAAAATAGTATTATAACTTTGGTCCGATGTTTGCAAGTATGAGAAGAAGAAGAGATAGACCCACCAATTAGTATACCGAAATGATCAGGGTGATGAGCTCAGTTGATTTAGCCATGTCGGTCTGCCCGTCGGTCTGTTTGAGCGCTAACTAGTCCCTCAGTTTTAGAGATATCTCGATGAAATTTGGTAAGAGGCAGCCATTTTTTAAAGCATTAATCATTTGTCGGAACCAGCATGATTGGCCCAAACAATGCATAGCTCCCATACAATCGATTGTTCCGATAAACGGGTTTTGGCCTATAACTGTTGCAATTAAAAAGCTAGGAGCGTTAAATTTTGCAGGTTTGGTACTTATTATATATGTAATGTGTGTAGTGAAAATCACCCAGACCGGACCAATATAACATATAGCTCCTATACAGTCGATAGTTTTGATAAATGGGTTTTGGCCTATAAATTTTGCAAGTAAAGAGCTAGGAACGCAGAATTTTGTAGGTTTGGTATTTATTATGTATGTTATGTGTGTAGTGAAAATCAGCCAGATCGGACCTAAATAACATATAACTCCCATACAATCGATAATTCCGATAAATTGGGCTATGTATCTTTAAATTATTAGTTTTGCAGAGTTTTTACTAATTGTGATAATAAGGATAATACACTTATATCCGTGATGCGGGGTCATGAAAGGTATAAAGTGTTCGGCACAGTCGAAGACAGCCCTTTCCTTACTTGTTTTAAATAGGATTGGTTAAGATAATTTTATTTAGGCCAAAATTTTTGAAAATTGCAGTTTATAAACTTACCAGATGTTTTCTGTATATATTATTTGAAGAAATTTGATTTCCAACTTCCAAGGCGGCGAATTTGGTCAGCGACTACGTTAAGTATGTACGCGTTAATTCACCGTTGTGGCACTATATCCGTTGCGATAATGTACTAAGTAAGCAGCATTAGCTACTTGTATATTATTTAACTTTAGAGTAGTAATATATGAGTAGAAATTGTTTATGTGAATATTATATAGACTGAGTTTACGATTTAAGATTCTAACGCGCACTGCACTTAACAATTGCTTTTGTGTTAATGTTTTGTTGTTTTATTATTGTTTGTAATATTTGTTATTTTTACTCGATTGCGTTATATAATTTATTTGATTATTATTTCGATAATGTTTCACTTATTGCTATTATTTCTTCAACTTATTTGCTATTTCTTCAACTTATTTTCTTTCGCATCCTTATTAAAACTATTGTTGTTAAGACTAAGACTTTCGTTTTCCTTTTTTTTGTTCAATAAAATTTTTCGTTTTAGCCGTACTTTCAGTTGTTAAGCCCGACGTGTGCCATGCTCGACGCATACGTTGTTATTATGCGTAAAACAGCTAGCGCCAAAATGCATTTAACTTTAGCTTGCTTCTGCCCATAATTGGCCATAACTCTAAAGTGCACTGGAACAGCTGTTTATGACTGCACACGCCTTCACGGTACGCGCTTTTGATGTGATGACATTTTTTTTTGTTTGTTTTCTACTTCCAGCACGACCGTCGTAGTACAACTTCATTTGTTTTGGCTTTGCCCGGTGAGATGTTTGCCAAAAGAGATGTTGTTTTGGGCAATAGCCAGCCAGCAGGCAGCCAGTTAGTTATGCTTCTACTCATAACTCAAGGTCAGGTCTACATTTGCTTCCCTTACTTAATTACTTCATTGACTCCATGTTGTTACATTGACATTAGCTGACAAAACAAACCGTCTGTGTCATTGACTGTTGCGTGCGTTCGACCAACGCGAGCGTCTGATGACATGCGACACCCACTGAAGACAGCATATAAAATATTTTTTGTATGATTGAGACGGACGTATTCTTTATTTATTTATTTTTTTTGACTGTTCCTCACCAGTTGTTGTTTGGTTGGTTGGTTGTACGTAGGCATCAGCGCAAGGCACTGCTGCTGATTGGCAACTAACCATCAATGCTGGTCAATAACTGTTAACACACACACACACACCGCAACACTTCACACACAGTTTTCTGAGCTTCGCCAAAACATTGTCTATTATTTCCGGCTCTGCACGTTATACCAGTGATGATGTTTGTTGGTGGCTGATCGTGGTTTCCTTGTTTGTATGGCGTTGATTTTGGCTAATCGTTTGTGGCACGTTTCACGTGTATGTCTGTTGGCCATTGGCATCATATACAACTTTGCCACTTCATTCATATACCACTCAGTTGTTGATGAGTTTTTGAGTCTTTGGCCAAGTGCGGCAGCAATCGTCATCGCCACCGCCAACAACTGACACGCACACACACAAAACATACCACTTTTGTGCAAGTCTTAGACCATCACTTCAACTGCTTTTTGGCCAACGAAATGAAGACGAAATGTAATATTTTTTTTCAAATATTTCTTGGCTTTCCTGTGTTGATTTGCTGCCCATATTTTTCTGGCTGCCGTTTGTGGCGATTTTCTTGCATGTTACAAATATCCAAGAAAATCGCCCAAAGGGCACACCGCCACTTTCGGTGCCAGCTAGCACACCACACGTTCTTGGCTGCTGCTACTTTGTTGGCCAACTGACTGACGACTAACGTGCCATGGCTCGGTTTGTTTCGGTTTGACTTGCCAAACGGCATAACAGCACACCCGTACACTGCCAACAAACATTCGTACAAACAAATGTACGTTTATGTATGAGTTGCAATCGTAATCGCCCTTTCGTAGTCGGCGGCCAAGTCGTACAAATTGTTGCCATCGTCGTCGTAGTCGTTGTTGGCGCGTCATCATCGCGCTGTATTTAAGAAAATGTTTTGTTGTAAATGTTGTTGTGCCTTTGTTGTTCGTTGTTTGGTGCATTGTCAGAGAAGTGGCCAATGTTGAAACAAAACAAAAAGACATAAATGCAAATTGCTTTGTAGTTAACCCATTGTATCTCTTATTGTCTCATTCTCCGTGAAAGTTAGTGTCTTTAGCTCTCTTTCTCCTGGTTACACTCACTCAAGAAATCCCCAACAAGAACTGTTTGCATTAGTACATGGTGAAGATTCGCACTGCATTTTGCGAGTTTGTCATATTATTCAGTTTGTTCCAGTTAACGACTTTAGTTTTGAAATAAAATGTAGTGGCAACGCTGTAAAAAATCCAAATACCTATAGCGGATAGTAATGGATTAGACGGCAAACTATAGGAAGCAATACTTCCTGAAACTTTCGCTGTTGAAATACGAAGTAAATAAATTATAGTTTCATATCCATATTGGCATATCTCATTTGAATTACAAAACGAAAAGATAGGTGGCAACGCCGTTAAAATATCTTAAGCAGCAACGTTAAGGTAAAGGGCCTTATATTGTAGCATATAACCTGTATACTCCTACAAAATGCTATAAGCATATGTTAGGTCGTTTTTCGGATAGTAGCGGATATGCAAAAAAAAATAGTAACAAATATAACAACTTTGTAAAAAAAAATTTAACAGGCCCGGTGTCAACCCTAACTAAAATTTTTTTTTGTTGAGGAAATACGACTTCAAATTCTTTTAGTTCTGTACTTATAATGGCATATCTCGCCTCATTTGAAAGCAATTTAAAATAAGTGGCAACCCTGTAAAAACCCTAAGTAACAACACTTAAGTAGGAGAGCTTCAAATGTAGCATTGCAGCTACATTCAAAAGATCATCCAAATTGGTCAAATTCTTTTTTAAAATGGTAGAAACAAATTTTATAGTATTAGGTGGCAACTCCAGATGGTAACCCTACTTAGAAATATTTTTGATAAAATGCGACCTCAAATATGTTCTGATTCACTACCATATTAGCACATCTCAAAAAAAACTTAAACAGGTGCCAATATTGTACAAAATATTATCAGTGGCAACACCCAGATATAGAGCATTACAATCTAGTGCGCTACCTATAACAAATCATTAGGTCGTAGGAAGTATCTGTCATCGCGGCTCTACGTATTAGACAAACCGATTTCTGGTTAAATGGAGCTAGTGGGCACTAGCGCCAGAGGCAACTGCAGAGCAGACGAGCTGGCCAGGAGAGGAATGACTCGGTAGGTATACCTATGGCCACATTCAGGCTTCATGTAAACGCAAGCACCATAAGGAAGGCAAATGGACTATGGGCGGCCATCTCGTCGTGTGACACATCCAGGCTAAAGTGGCCTTCATATGATAAAGGGCGTACAAGAGCGCTTCTGACACTGCAAAAATCGGGTTTAGCAACCTTGATATGGGTTCTAACGGGGCAATGTGAAATATGCACTAACGAGGCTAGAATGGGGGAAAGTCCTATGATTACCGTCGCAGTTGCAGATGCACCGAGGACCTAACTTTTTCCTAGGAAGTACAGGATCTTCTGTGTTCTCATATAAATAGCATCGTGTCCTTATTTCCAAGAAAGTGGCGGACGCTACCAGACGAAATTCACAATTTGTCAGTACCTGAGCCTACAATCAAGGGTGAGTACTTCTGTTATGAGTCTAAGATTGATCTTGAATGACCGTCTGACGTCAGTACTACTCTATATACGCTCTGCTGAGCTCTACTGGCTAACTTATTAGCTGGCTCATTGAAATCCACCTTCATTGAACCTCTCGAAGCACTCCGGAGCTAGTGAGGATTTTAGTTTAGAAGAAGACATGGTTGCGGCTTGCTTGACAATCAGTACGCTGCTGTTTTCAAGTTGTCCCCTTTGGAGATTTATCTCTGGAGTTTATGCGTCGAAATTTTAGAAATCGATAACAAGATTAATCTCGTTACAATCCAAGCTGCGGTATTCAAGGGAAGAGGGCAATATCTCATGTCGCAGCTGTATCCTTTCGGGGAAACACTTTTACCGGATTTCGGCTCTTGGAACTCAAGGATTTAAGTCTAGGGAGGGTTTAAAATATTTGAGCTCAAATGTTAGGAGACTCACACCCACAAATTTTCTTTTTAGTAGAGATCTGTGCTATATAAGTCTTTGGTAGAAAATGGCTTCGAAGTGGTTTTACGTCAAGGTGGATCTACATCATGTCGGCCAACCTGGCCCAAATTGAAAAATTGTTAATGTGGACTCTCAAGGCTAACTGGGACACCTAATGGCTCAGACTAAACTGGATTGTTTGTCCAGAATAGAAAAAGTCGAAGATAATTTCCCATCAAAAAGAACTACCTTCGTACTCATAGTTGCTTATCCATCTTGATTGAGCAGTTAGTGTGACTCAAAGTTATTTGTGATGGCCTTATGAGCTTTGCATGGGAGTCAAATGATCCCTAAAACACCTTTAAAATCGATTCTCTGTCGAGTCAATTATTGATTCATTCAGAACATTTTGAAGTTCTGTAAGGTAATATATCAAGTGTGAAGGCTGAATCAGATTGTTGGGGCAGACCTCAGTATTTTGGGCCGTACTAGTTTGCTGGTAAGATCCTCATAGGTCATATTTATCAAAGTAGTTCTGTGATAGGTAAATCGGCACATTCGTGCTTCCACAGCTCGGCGGGTAGTTGTCCGTAATTTCAAAGCGGTGAGGAGCTAAGGTGCCATCTTGAGCGGTTGCTTTTTCATATTCTTCATCCAATAGCAGGAACGGATGAGGTTCTTAGGGTCTGATGGAATGCCTCATCTTTCAACAGCGATCAAATAAATCCTAAATATTCTGTAGGAGTCTTAGGTCGTTCAACAAATTACCCTTTTAGGTCTTTTATAACGACTAAAGAGAAAAGTACGAGCTAATTGCTCTGACAAGGCATTTAACTGTTGGCAAACACACGAAATGGATCTAGTTGGAATACAAAAGCTCATGAAACGGTGTAGCGTTCACTGTGCGATGATCCATCTCAAAGAAACAGTGGAATGAAAACTCATTTGAAGCGCTTTTCCGAGTGTCTCTCACAACACAACAGTATCAGGACTGGAGAGCTTATGACATATTACACTCAGCGGAGCATTGTGGCAAGATCCCCAAACCACCAGTTGAAGATAATAGAGATTAGATAGGCCAATGAACCAACCAAGACTGATAGATAAGAGCTAAGAAGTTATCAGTCGACAGTTTAGAACTTCTTTTAAATATTTTAGTAATTTCTTATCGACTTCTAGCACCTTCTTTTGCTAATCACTCCATCAAATAACAAGAACGCAGCCCCCGAGTAAACCCGCATAGCTCTACGTGATCTGTTTGCCAAATATCTTAAGACCGAAATGCATTTTATTTATAAAACAAGCTCAACATATTTATGTCTTCCCCTTTAATATCGCTGATGCCTACGCATTGACAAAGTCTCCCCAGCTTTTTGTTTCGAACTTTACCATGAAGCAGCGCTCATACTTCCACCAACATCTTACTATTTGGCTGCCCTCTTTTTTTTTTTTTTGTGTCTTGGCATCTTGCGGATGTTTCACAACTTGTGTTTATCTTTCTCTGTCTACAAGCATTTGTTACTTATTCCTAAAGTCCTTCGTCTTCAGCTTCAACCGCATTGTCCTAGTCGAGTACTATTTACTACACACTTTTTTCGCCAAGTGGACTTGGAGGCTGTCATTGTTTTTGCCGAGCACATGCTGACTGCTATGGTCGTTCGATCTGCAACACAACAGTCTCGTGCCATAGTCCTTTGGCCTCGGTCGGTTGGGTAGGTAATAAATAAAAATTGAATTTTGTTGGGGTGCCACTAACAACATCGCATGCTGGTCGACGAGTGCCGTGATTGAGAGCGGGTATGAGTAAACATCAACAGCATTTTTCGTTGGCAATGAGAGTGGGTGCGCAAGCTGGTATGTGTGTGTGTGTGTGTGGGTAATTGGCGAGAGCATTTAGCCTTGAAACGCGCATGTTTACAGGATGTGTGTGTTTGTTTTTGTTTTGTTAAAGGAAGCACGTGCTACACGCTTGTTTACTTGTTTGAGTTTTGAGTTTAGTTGGTGGCCACACGTGGTTTTGTGTTGACTGGCTATTTTTAATACAAATACTGAAGCGCAGGGGAGCAGGTTTGTGGAAAAACGGGTGCTCGAAAAGAGTTTAATTGGATTGCATAATCAAATTAAATAGAGTTGTATTTATTTATAGGACATAGACATTTCCCTGTCCGAACATTGGATTTCCTGTTTCTTGTACGATTTTGGGCCTCCGCTTTCCTAACTGTATTTACTTCCATCCCTCATTCTTTTCCATCACTCATTCTTTCCTTTTTTTCCGAACCTTCATCCATTTTCTCTCTTCATCTTACTCTGATTACGTTTCTCACTCTTTCTCCGATCTGTCGTATCAACCGTTCTCTCCAATCCCCATCCCTGCCCTCTCCACTTGCCACTCCTTCTCCTTTTCCCCTCTCCTCTTCGCTTAATATTACTTTCAGACTCAGCAAAATCCAAAGTAAAGACTAGCCACTGGAGAATATGTCTGCAAGCCGTAATTCTAAGAGGTTCTTATTGTGGTGCCTTTCCTTTAATTGCGCTCACAACAATCACCACATACAGTGTGCGACAAAACTAAAGCACGAAATGATCTTGTTTTTCCTTAAATGTGTTGTAAAAACCGAAAAATCGTAGTAAACGTGAGCCGCAATAGCCACGCCGATATATTTCGAAACGTTTCAAACAACCTTCCCCTTTCTTTTATTTAACCGTTAAACGAGGTTGGATGGTCTGTAGAAGTCAAAAAGATTTGTTGAAAATAAATATTTTGTGGTACTTCGCTAAAGAATTTTACTCAAATTTAATCAAAGAAAATCAGGATATACTATCTAAAAATGTTTTCACAGATTTCATGACTGCAGATAGAGGTGCTTATGCACGAAAACCACCCAATAGTAATGATCGGGCAATCGTTCGTGAACTAAAAATATTTCTTCTTGTTTCCATAAGAAGTTTTATGAAAGAAGTTGTGATATTCACCCCATGTAGAACTATTTAAAGACGTACTCTTTAAGACCGATTACTTCACTTTGAAGCTATGAAACCCCTTTGATTTCATATGAAGAGGAATAATGGCTCCCGAAAGTATGAAATGGAGTAGTACAATACGACAAGGAATCTTATTTTCTGTCAAATAAAGGTTTTCTAAAATAGTAGGACATTCTGAAGCTTATTCCCAGGCCTATAGAACAACGCTTACTTACTTTCACTATACTTTTTGATCGATGAAACACGAGTTAGGCAGTGTAGGGGTTGGTAGATGCTTCTCCGGTCATGGAGTGGGTCCAATCCATACGAATGAGCTGGTATTGTATCATTTCATGTATAAAGATATTCATAAAATCTTCGTCCTATTTCTGTAGGGGAAAGGAATCCATTAAGGTGGATCTATCAGGAAGACATTCCGCCGAAACGTATAGCGAGTCGTCCCAAAAAAGGTTAGGAGTAATAATGTTGACGTATTGTAGTGGGCTGCACTATTTGACCGAACAGAGAACTACAGACATTGAGGGATCCTAAAAATCGGGGGGAAAATTGCAGCAACAAAGACTTTTAATTCAGACAAGTTGAACAGGCGTGGAAAGTTAATTCCTAAGATGTTTTACTGCCATAAAGAGCCACGGAGATTCCACGAATTAACGAAAATAAAACCAGGTTTGTCCCATAATATTTGATTGTGCTTTAGTTTTGTCGCTCCAATTTTTGAGTTCATCGGATACTTTTTTGGATGAGCTGGTAAACTAGTTTTATTTATTCAAATCTATAGTATCTAATATGTATTCTTCCTGAATAAAAAGGGCTAAACATTATAGAAAATGTACCTACGATTTTTTTGAGTGAAATGTTTAAAGGGAATTTCTGTGCTGTAGTTTTGTCGCACACTGCATATACCTTGTAAATAGTAGGGAAATGGCAACAATGAAGGAAGAAAGGATAGAAAGGAAAATTAAAAGAAAAAGCAAAAGGAAAGTAAAATAAAAAAAAGATGGAAGAGAAGATCGAACGAAGGTTTGAAGTTATGATAATGATAATGGCAATGATAATGATAAGGATAGCGATAATGATAATGATAATGATTACGATAATGATAATGATAACGATAATGATAATGATACTGATAATGATAATGATGATAATGATAATGATAATGATAATGATAATGATAATGATAATGATAATGATAATGATAATGATAATGATAATGATAATGATAATGATAATGATAATGATAATGATAATGATAATGATAATGATAATGATAATGATAATGATAATGATAATGATAATGATAATGATAATGATAATGATAATGATTACGATAATGATAATGATAATGATAATGATACTGATAATGATAATGATAATAATGATAATGATAATGATAATGATAATGATAATGATAATGATAATGATAATGATAATGATAATGATAATGATAATGATAATGATAATGATAATGATAATGATAATGATAATGATAATGATAATGATAATGATAATGATAATGATAATGATAATGATAATGATAATGATAATGATAATGATAATGATAATGATAATGATAATGATAATGATAATGATAATGATAGTGATAATGATAATGATAATGATAATGATAATGATAATGATAATGATAATGATAATGATAATGATAATGATAATGATAATGATAATGATAATGATAATGATAATGATAATGATAATGATAATGATAATGATAATGATAATGATAATGATAATGATAATGATAATGATAATGATAATGATAATGATAATGATAATGATAATGATAATGATAATGATAATGATAATGATAATGATAATGATAATGATAATGATAGTGATAATGATAATGATAGTGATAATGATAATGATAATGATAATGATAATGATAATGATAATGATAATGATAATGATAATGATAATGATAATGATAATGATAATGATAATGATAATGATAATTATAATGATAATGATAATGATAATGATAGTGATAATGATAATGATAATGATAATGAGAATGGTAATGATAATGATAATGATAATGATAATGATAATGATAATGATAATGATAATGATAATGATGATGATAATGATAATGATAATGATAATGATAATGATAATGATAATGATAATGATAATGATAATGATAATGATAATGATAATGATAATGATAATGATAATGATAATGATAATGATAATGATATTGATAATGATAATGATAATTATAAGGATATTGAATAATGATAACGATAAAGATGAATGGGGACGGAGACGAACTAAAACCATAACTTCAGTTATAAACTTACTATAACTTTACTAAACCCATTAACGTAACCGTAACATGACCGTAACCATAAACGTAAAATCAATTCTTACCACAACTAAAACCGTAACTTAAACAGCGAAGGAATCCTTGCAGCTACCGTTACCGTGAACTTCACCATAACAGTGGCGGATCCCTAACCGTAACTTTAACTATAATCATAACTGCAGCCGTAACAGTAACCATAATCTTGACAGCAACCACCACAATAACCCTCACCATAACAGTGACACACCTCTCCATACTATCGGAAATCGCATAACAGTTACACACCTCTCCATACTATCGGAAATCGCAAGTGCTACCATAATCGTATTGAAACCGTAACAGTAAACCGCATTTACCGCCATTACCGCACCTATAACACTTTGCATAGCAAGAGTACAAATATAAGTTTCAATAACTTTTTAAGATCGCCGTAGCCTTAAACATAGCGGTAACTCATAACAGTAGTATTTGAAGCCGTATCTGTACTGTAAAAAGAATACATTTTGAGTCACATGCACATGTAGTGGTAAAACAAATTTCAGCGTTTTTTAATTTACGGTTACATTGTCTGTAGCTAATACGGTTACGATAACAGTAAATTTTACAGTTAGAACAACTAATGTTAAGGCTACTGATACGGTTACTGTTACCAATACGGTTACGTTTGCAGTAACTAATACAGTTACAACAATTAGTACGGTTAAGACTACTGATACGGTTGCTGTAAGGGTCAATGGTTACGGTTATGGTTACTGTTATTCACACGGGTAAAGCTAATAGTACGGTTGGTGCTACGGTAACGGTTTAGCGAAAGTCTCAACCGTACATTTTCCAGCTTCAAGTTTCTGTTCTTTTTTTTCACATATCTTATCACCCTGTAATTTTCAGTTTTACCGCTACATTAGTTTCTAATGAAACTAAAGCACGAAGCACCAACAACAAAACCATGAACAATTTAAAATGTGCTAATTGTTGTAAAATTAACACAAACACTTTAGTCTTCATGTTAAGCATTTGAACCTTAACCACAAAAATGCCAACATTCCCGTTTGAATTATGCGAATTTGTTATAGGCCATGTTACACGGGCAGTGACCATTTAACTGACTAAAAATTTAGTGGCGATATATATATTTACTATTTTTTAGGGGCAAACTTAACATTAAAGTTACACCATAAAATAGTTTTGAAAACATTTTACAACCGTTTTCATTTACAGCATTTCAACACAAACATTTAATTAGTCCTTCAATTTCGTTAACAAATTTCCTTACAAAGAAAGAAATGCTGGCGCCAGTGTCAAAGTTTTGAGATTTACATATGCACAAACATACAAACGCATATGTTTCTATAATTTTTTTACATCTGCAATTTTATTGCATATGTAATGAAACTATAAAAATTCTCGTAAGCACTTTGTTCATATAAATACATTTTTACAATGGCAACTCTTTCAAGTCATCCGAGTACACTAGCATGTACGACATGGCTGAGTTTTTGTATTGAAGTAATCGTCCGTGCGGCTCTATTGCCTTTGCTGACCATTTGCATTCATTAAAATGCATTCGCAAATCGTTTTGTTGGTTATTTCTTTTCATTTTATTTGCTCTTACTTTTATGCATTTTTCCCGCATACATCTTTGAAGATACAAATCTTGATTGAGCTTTTTACTTTATAAACGAAATAACAAGTGGTTCAGCATTTACGACTATCCCCACATGTGAAACTGAAGCTGGAGCTTTGCTTACATGAAGGTATCAACTTTTTCAAATGTCTTTTAGAGTTGCCAATTATAGTCAGAGTGGCACTTTCTAGTCGGTTACGTTTAAACGTCTCATGGAGGTAAGTGCATTCTGGGTAAGGATAACTAGCTGAGCCTTATGTCACCTCTATGCGGAACGAATAATCCTAAGTCTTGGTTTCTATCATGTATAGAATAAACACTAGTAGCTGCGCTGTAACTGACTCAAGTTACTGATATGTTACTTCAAAGTTGCCATGCCTTGCAAAAAAGTTGCAGCAACTTTACGGTGTTAATTTTTGTTCTTTTAAATTAAATGAACTCGTTAGTTATATTTCTGAATAGTATGTGTCATAATGGGAACCTTTTGACCTTGTGTAGTAAACGGAAACGTTAAAGTTTTTATATTCACAAGCAGCCGGAATTGCTCAAAACTAGGTCTAACATGGCACTAGAAATTTGTAGGGGTCCATGGCATTCAGCAATTTGTAGTAAATAATTCCTTAAAGTTCCAGAATGTCCGTCGTTGTCACTATCGTCAAGTTTCAATTACTCTGAAGTTCATTTTTACTGTTTTTGAGTAATAATGGTTTAAAGTTACGAGGGTTGCATTTTATATTTTGCGCCTTCGCAACACTACATGTGATTAGCTGTAGTTAGATATTTTTATCGTAAAGTTTGGTATTTTTTGGCCTAAACTTTGCATATAACGTTTTCACTTACGAGTTTTATTTGTGTTTATTTATAGTGAGTTTAAAAATTCATATTGCCTAAAAATGGAATTAACCCGTGAACATTTTCGTGCGATGATTTACTACGATTTTCAACTTACTTCTACTTTTGGTGTTGAATCACCACACTTAGCCACTGTGAAACGATGGTACAACGAGTTCCTACGTGGCCGCCAATTTTTGCAGGACGAATTTCGTGAAGGTCGTCCAAAAACGGTGGTTGTGCCAGAAACAGTCGAAGCACGGCTATGACATCGTAACAGGTGACAAATCTTGGATCTATGCATATGAGCCGGAAGCAAAGCAGCAATCGACTGTGTGGGTGTTCCAAGACGAGCCTAATCCAACAAAAGTTGTTCACGCAAGAAGCACCTCAAGGCAAATGGTCGCCTGTTTTTTCGGAAAATCTGGTCATGTTGCAACTGTTCCACTAGATAAACTTAAAACGGCCAATTCTGAGTGGTATACAACCATTTGTTTGCCGACAAATTTTTGGAGAATTAAGGAAAACCAACCGCCGAAGACAAATCATTCTTCACCAAGACAAAGCGAGCTCTCACGTATCGATTCACACAAGAGAGTTTTTGAGGATTCAAAAGGTCGGATTGATGGGTCATCCGCCTTACAGCCCTGATTTGGCGACTAGTGATTTCTTTTTATTCCCGAACATCAAAAAAAAAAACATAGCTCCATATGCCCGCGATCTCCGCCCATCCTCTTAGCTTCCTTAGTGCTCCCTGCGTGACCCCACTGACCACTAGTAGTACTACGTCGTCAGCAACCACTTTAACTCCATACTCTTACGTCTTCGATCGAGCTTAAGTTATTAGTGCGTAGTTGCGAGGAAGATGACTAGCCCGATACCCCAATCCCTGTATATGGCTCCAAAAAGGACTGCCGGTCGAGCTGTTGAAACACAGAGGCAAAGAGTTGTTGGAAACCATGCATCAAGTATTATGCATAATATGGTCGGAGGAGTGTATGCCTCCCGATTGTAACTTCAGTGTGCTCTTCCCGATCCACATAAAAGACGTTCTCGCTAACCATCCCAACCCACAAAAAGGTAAACGTAGCCTTTTGAAATTCGGCAGCTCCTACCACGATAGTTCTTGATCTCGAAATATCCTGCAAAATCAACCCCTGTATTCGTAAATGCACGGCTAAAGGTAGTACGTTCACGGGGAAGGTTGCCCATAAGTTGGGTCTGTGCTCGTTTTGTCATACATGATTGCAAACTTTGCAATTATGTATGACGGCCCCTATCATGTTTTTTACGTTCGGGATCCAATATTGGGTGCGGATCAGAAGCAGCATAAGCTGATTTTCCCCGTGCAGTGTTATCTTGTGAATCAAGAGAACTAAAAGACGTGATAACCTGCAGTTATAAGGGAGGATAATGGGATGTCTTTTATTATATGCTAAGTCCTGAGAGGCCCCGAGACGTCCACCCGCCCTAAAAAGATCATGTTCGTCTATAAAGGCGTTCAATGAAAGTATTTCGCTCTTTCCATCAATGGGTTTCCCATCTCTTAACTGTTTACGTTCTTCGCCATAATTCTGACTTTGACATACAAGAGACCTTTACCAAGAGTTAAGTCGTTGCCTTAATTTCCTCGGATGAGATGGTCAACGACTTAGCTTGCAATGAATCTTTGTTTGTTGGAGAAGGGATGGGAAGGGAAGGGAAGGGAAGGAATAAGCAAGAAAAGGCAACAATAAAATAGATAGCACCCAAAAAAAATAAAAATAGAGACTCCAGAGAGAAGAGGAAATCCAGGAAAAAGGAAATATACTAAAGCACAGAAAGAAGGCGAATGAAATGAGCAGAAAGTAATTAAAATGAAATAAAGTTTTTTGGTTGAATTTCAACCACTGGGCGATCGCTAGTATTAATAAACATACAAATCGACGGCTGCGTGGAAGATCAACCTATTTCAATTTGTTTTTAAAAACGTCTTAATTCAAACTTTTTTTCAAAAACGTCCTAATTAGAAAATTTGGTTGATTTTAAAGTGGGGCGTTTTTCAAAAATTTTCTGAAAAAGCGTGATGTTGCACTCCGCCGTCGATATGCAAGTACACTGTGATTGACATTGGTGTACTAAAACTACAACTTGGTAACCCTTTAATTGTACACCCCAAACGTCAATTCAAAATATTTGTATAGTACAAAGCATACCCAACAAAAATCTTCAGAATAATTTTGCACTTATTTGCTTATCTTAAAACAGTCTTAATGGATTAAAACAACCAAAAGTGAGAGGATTAAAAACAAAATATTTATAAACAACAAAACAACTAGAAATTTGCATTTACATTTGTAAATGAGAATAAAGTCAGAGATTGCGATAGCAGATTGTGTCAACATACTATTGGGGATTATATACTCACATGCACACACTTACACACATACAAACAACTAGAAGATACGAAATGAGTGCATGAAAGTCACATTGAAGAAATGTGTAGATATGTTTGTGGGAGAAGAGAAGCATAAGCACTGAAGTGTGTGTGAATGTTTGCGAAAGTAAAATGCAAGCAATCACTGCCTGCCAGTTTAATCCTTTCTCACAGGTGCAAAAACAAAAAAAAAATGTGTTGAAATTGATGCGAGCAGGAAGAGGACAATTAGCAAATATTTGCACTCGGAATATGCCACACTTAAATGGGCTAAGTTTGCAATGAATGCCGGTCGCCGTTTATGTGATTGTGTGTGTGTGTGTGTGAATTTGCTGATTTGCCATTAACTAAGTCCTTTAAATGATGAGGTGCGATTAGCGTTGCTCATTGATAAGAGTTGTAAATTTGGGTTAATGTGTGTATGTGTGCGAATACGAGTAAGCCATTTGCTTGCTTTTTTGGGTGAAATCATGCTCAGGATGCCATGCACACAGCCACCATGTAGGGCTAAACGCTTTCTACACCATTTGCCAGCTAATCTTTGTCTAAGGTCGAACATGATTTCCAGCTGAATTTTGTAGAGTTATTTTCTTTTCTTTTTTTCTTTTTAGTTTTTTGTTTTTGTTTGCAACACTTTTTCATATGGCTCTGTGAAAAAAGAAGTCAATGAGGTTGCTATCGAAAAGTTTTCACATCATTAAGTTAACATTAAGTGGAGCCGACACATTGCAAAAGTCAGTAAAAGCAGATGTGAATGTGGATTTTTTAGGATTTGTTAAGTGACAAAAATTAAATTTATTGAATGAAGCTGAAATGTACTAAATTTCAAGTGGACTAGAAGAGTTATGGATTTATTTAATACTGACCTTATAGAGGTTTATTTAACTGGCAGCCGTATAAGCTTATCTTCTCAGAACGAGCATGAATTTAACGCAGTGCCTAATCATTTTAGGGTAATCGTCGGGATAAAGAAAAGTCCCCTATTATGGATTTGTAGATGGGAAGCCAGATATTCTATTATAAAACTGTTCAATATTTTTTCTCTAAAAAGCAAACAATTAATGTCGCAGAAGAAATATATATTATTTTTTAAGTATTCATGAAGCGAACTCAAGGCCAAGAATAATAATTTTTCACTTTTTGAATTTTTATGAAAATTATTAATGTTTTTATTTTTTATAACCATTTTTAATTAATTATTACAATTTTTTTTTTTTTGATTGAATAGGTTAGGAAAAAAGTTAAGAGACAACTGCCATAGCTTTTCTTATAGATCCATTTCGGAAGCTGCTAAGCTTCTTCATATTTTAATCATGACCCGACTAAAAAGCTCCATTTCAGAGAATACACTCAATTCGGGTTTATTTAATTTAAGCTAGCTCCTCATCATCTTACCGACAGTTTTCGCTGAACTGATGTATAATAGCCAGTTGGCGCAACGAAGAAACGACTGGCGAGCTATGTTGGACGGTCAAAATCGCCCAGGCGGTTAGATGACCATTTAAAGAAGAAGATGTATAATAGCCGTAAACAAGTCTCCATCTACAAGCCCCACAGCTTTCTTGCTAGTTGCGATTGTATAACTTTCGACCTCTCTCTTCATTGTCTTTAGCTTTTTCGCAGCATCATATGCCTCCCCACTTTGCAATAATCCTGGTAACTAGGGCGCCGAACGCCTGACCCGATTGAGTACTTAGTTACCAGGATACAGAGAATTTAGACTAGTAGTTGTTGCATGGAGCATGAAATTTGGAATGAACGGGTCTCTTTTTAATTAGCTGTCTAGCTTTTCTAGAACTAGGTGAAGTCACTTTGGGGAAGTTACTCGCGGTCGACAAATACAAGATGTCACAAAGGACCTTTATATTGTCCAAATTAACCTCTTCTAAAAGGCGCAGCTGACACTCAACCAAGTAAAACAAAACTGGATGCTAATGACCTATTATTGTCAATTTCCACCTTGAATACTCTTACTACTTTGACAAGCGTAGCAAGGTGTAATTCGATTGTCGTTGTGAGTGGCTTATTTGGTATCCATAACGTACTATGCTCCGTAATGAATTTTTGCTGAATAGCTTTTCAAGATATAAATACGAGTATCTTTACTCAGAGGACTTAAAGAAGACTGCTGAGAAGCGATAGGGTAAAAAAAGCGACTTGTTGATACATAGTAGCTCATTATGCCACGGCAACTGCCGTACTAGGGTATTATAAGCAATCTACAACATCGACTTATCTACCTCAGCCTTATTTCAAAAGAAAGCATAGATGACTGCCCATGAAAATCCAAAAGAAAACAGCAATTTCCGCTTCGAGATCTAAGTGATCTCTTAATATATAACATCCGGTCAAAAAGCAACCGCAACACTTCGCTATCTTGTCAGCTACCAAACACTTCAAGGATTTAGAATGAGACAGACTGTCCGTCAGTGTTTTCTCATATTTGTCTCTTCTCTGGTTAGCTTATCAGTTCGATCACTGCACTCCGCCCATGTATGGTCAGGATCCCAGACTATTTGGATGTTCTTGCGTATGCTAAGCTGTTTAGTCTCTCCACACATTCAAGCACTAGGGAAAGCTTTGTTTCAAAAGAAGATATGATTTTAAGTACGCTTTGACTGTTACTCAGTATGACTTACAGCCACTACTTTTCCTAAAAGACATTCGCGTCTATTCCGGGGGAAACTATTCTAGTTCAAACCCCTTCTAGTGTTTTAGAGTCCTCCGTTTTCTGCACCAGCGCTCTATTTTGATGTAATATCTCTTGAGACTGTTTTGACTCCCTATTTTACTTTGAATTTATTATTAAATTTTAGCGACACCGCCGCTTAAAAGGTGAATGGGAACCTATTTTTTGAGTGACTCCTCATTATCTCTAATTTCATGGCCTCGTAGGCTGTATAAGTAAGACTATCTCAACTTGCTTTTGGAGAAATTTATGTCTCCTAGTCGCTTGACTTCCATTTGTGATTTGGCTGCATTGTTGTCCCTGGCCTGCTGCTTGAGCTTATTCTTTATTGCCATGAAGGGTTGAGATAATACAGGCCTTTCAGCTGCTGATCGCTCCGCTAAGCCATCTGCTTGTTGCCGTCGATCCTTCTATGACTCGGTACACAGGCCAATCGGGCTGTGTTATCAACTGCTGGTGGCCGCGTTATCTTTACAATAGGTTGTAGTTAATACTAACTAGTACCTTATGGGCATAGTTAGGGATGAAAATGGAGGCCTGTCCAACTTTACCCGTAGTGGAACAAAATTTAGTATGTATCCGGCAGAGCCCGTTCAGACAAAAAAGCGTGCAGTTAGTGCTACATGACATCAAACCTAGTATTAGTTGGATGATCCTTTGTGACTCATCAGGTACTCATGCTAGACAAGTCGATGTTTTGATGGTATCCTGCGCAGTTATACATTAACTAAAGTACCAGTGTCTTATAGTGAGATCAGTTATACGCACGGATTGATCGCGGGCCACTCTCCTTGGAGATTAATGGTGTTCGTTATCGATTTCACCTGGACCCCTTGTTTCTTAACTCTATTTTGAATATTTTCTCGAACCTTATAACCTTGTTGATATCGTTTCTGAGAAGCTCGATGACTGGAAACTGCTTTCTCAACTTATCTATTTTGCAAGAATAATAACTTTAATACTGTCAAACACCTCCTTTGTTATATTCGCTTGAGCACGCTTAGTTGACTATTATTTGTCGAACCATTAGAAGCCCTTATTGGTTCGAGCCCCATGTTCGTTTGTTAAGAGCTTCGATTTTCGGAGTTTTCATTCTGTGAAGACGAGCTCCCACTCCAATGTGAACCTATTTTATGAACGCTTGGTCCACAGCAAACACATAATTTGGTACGAGTATGCTACTTCAAAGTCAAACTAATTGGGCAGTTTTAAGGGACCCATTTCGTAGTAAGACGTATATGAAGATGTGAACAAACACGTCCGCAATCCACCTGCTTTTCTCCAATTTTCTTAAAGTAAAAACAAAAGCCAACATCAAACCCTTTCAGCCACTGCCCATCAATTTAATTTGCATATCAAAGATTTACTCATTCATTGAACCTTACTAACAACAGCAGTGGCTTATTCATTATCCTTACACTTAAGGATGCTCATACATGGGGCCATGAATATCAAATGGAAACGAGTAATATTGAAATGAAATAAAAATTTGGTTAAAAAAAAAAAATAAACAAATGTTGAGCATCAGCCAAGTAAACGGTTTAGCCTTTGTGTGTGTGTGTGTGTGCGTGTGTGTGTGTGGCGGCTGTATTGTGTGTAGTACTACAACCAATTGAACTCAAATGACGCCAAAGGTCCTCAAGACGGCGACAAAAAGTCAAACTGCAGTGCTAGCAACAAAAACAAGCCGGAAAACTAGTGGAAGTGACAGCCACAGCGGCAGTAGCAATGGTTCAAGCAAGGAAATGCCCACATGTCAGTGCCTCGCATTGTTTTTGTTATTGTAATTGCAGTTGCTTGGTTGCCGTTGCTGAAGGCATACAAAATAAAATGTTAAGAGTCCGGCAGAGGGGGAAGCAGCTTCAGTAAGCAAAGGATTAGAAATATTTCTCTCTCTTCAAGATTTGAATGTTGTTGTTGTTATTTTTATTGCATTTGCTACAATTTTTGTTTGGTGGCAACAGCAATTGGGCACGTAACTATATTTAAACGCTTCTCTGCACAAGAAAAAACCAAAAAAGTTGTAGCGAAGTCCAAGTGCGGGTGGAACCAAACATTTTATAGCTAGGCTATCCAATGAGGCAATAGCATCTCTTGGCTAGCTGTAGTCCGCCGCAGATTTGATAGCAGCGCGAGATTACAAACCAACGACGGCGGAAGGCACTCGTGAGTAATATCTGAAATGGAAATAGTATGGCCAATCCCCAATTATTTGGGGCTTCAAAAGGTTTATATGGCCCCGGTGGAGCAATAAACTACTCCATCAACCTGCGGATTCAGAAAGGGTGAACTCAATAAAGTTATAAGTAATCGGTCCCTAAAAAGTTGTTTAATAAAACTTTGAGAAAACAGTAGGCGTTATCTTAAACCGATTTAGCTCATGCTTACATAGTATAAATCTCTTAGCAAAGATAATTTACATTTCAAATTTGGACATGATAACTTTAACTTATTTTAAGTTATGGCTTTTAAAGTCTTCAAAGCTTTGGAACACAAACTTCCCAAAATTTAGCAAAATTGGGGTTTCCGGTCAAAAGTCAATTTAAAATGTAAAATTTCATGAGTTTCAATTTTTTTTTAAATTTTTTAAAAAGAAAAAGTGGGCGTGTTTATTTCCTATTTTGAACACTTTCAGTGAAAATCTATTGCTTCGTACCTAGTTTTGTTCATACATATATCTAAATTTTATATTAAAATATGATGCGAAGTGATGAATGTAAGCACTGAAATGGCTCTGTCGTACTCTTTTCTGATGCTAAAACTTTTAACATATGAAAGTCTATACTCGTATATATCTCGATCCATTTCTATATTTACAGCCCACCGTTATGCGAACAAAGTCATAGTATTTTACCTGCTAACACACAGGTTGGTATAAAAAATCAAAAGATAGTAGTCCTACCCCTTAGCAAGGATATGCGTCCACATCGTTGCTTACGCGGCATGGCATCTAGTTTGAATCTTGAGTACGAGTGAATATGCTATAAACAATTGCACGTCCGCCTCTTGCCAAAATTTCGTATGACAATATTTACATGAATGCATAGCCCGCCATGTCCTTAATTCGGCATTTGTATCCTCTCATGTGCGATGTCTCTTAGCGTTTGTGATTTTTTGCATTTCTTTAGTCGCGTAGCCCGAGTTGACTGTTCAATAATATGAATGTCTAACAATTACAAAAAATGTGCAGAATTTCGGCATTTGTTTTTCTTTTTTTGTTTTGTTATTTAATTCGAAATTGTATCAAAATACATAAATCTTTCATTCGCGTGCGATGTAAAATGCTCAAAGAGATTTCAGTAAATTCTCATATTTTGGCTCAATCGGAAAAATATGGCTTTCATTTGGGAATTTGTAGTAAAAATTGATTTGAAAGTTCGGAGCCAGTGTAGCGAACTTCATTTTGCTCTCCACTTTTTCTTTTTAATGAAAACTTAATATTATGAAAAGGTTAATTTTTGCTATTAGCAGACATTGTCGGGACATGTCACTCTTCTTCTCTCTTTAACTCTCCTCCAGCTCTCCGTCTCCTTCACACTATCATCCCATCATTCCTTTTCACTCTCACTCACACTTTCTGTCTCTCTCTCTTTATTTCACTCTCTTCCTTTCTCTCTCTCCTCACCTTCTACTTCATCCTTCGCTCTCCCCTCTGGGTTATGCAAGGTTACAGAGTTACCTCCCCTATCACTGTGCCCTCGTCCCTCTCCTACTTCACTTGCCTCTACCTGTCTCCTCTCAATCTGCATATCCCACTCATTGCACCTATTTCGAATTCCCCTCAATATAAATTTTTCTCTCAATTACCAAGCCAACGATAGCCCGTATACGCTCCGAGTCTCAAATATAAGAGTTATCCTTCATAACTGTCCAGCAAAATACGACCCTGTAAAACAGAATTGAGTTTATCACATTAAATTCAGCGTATTCTTATGCAATCACTTAGTTCTAGCATGACCCTTTCTAGTTTAGGTTTACGCAACTCATGGGTCAATTTGATCACCTTCTCCATCACTTAATGTGAGTACGCTGAAGAAATCTTGGGGTTTCAATCTTCAAATTACCACTTTGTTAACATTTTTCGTGATGTTTTGTCGGCCGTGCAACGAAGGGTCCACATTCCCGTAAGAAATAGTAAGTAACTGGTCCAATGTATCTATTTGGTCCCATGAAAGCTTGATCATTGGGATCCTATGTGCTAAACCGAAAACGTATTATGTGTCTACAATGTTCTCTTCCTTGGGAACAAATGGGCGATGGCTTGGTTAGGTGGCAGCTGCATTAAAGATGCAGCTCACTTGGACCCATTTACCGGCCCTTTGTGCTACCAAATTTTCAACGGTGACACTAACTTACTTACACTTGTTTAGCAAATCGCTGCGTAGAAACAATAAAATTTCGGATAAGGCAGACATCGATCTTCGAGACCGAACGACTTCTACGTCATGTCCAGGCAAAGGCCGGTCAGTTGAGCATGTAGTGACTTGATGGTTCGACCTCGTCCTCCTCCATGCAGCTTAAACATCTGGGATTATTAAGTATATTTAACCGCACGGACCGCCGTCGGGCAGTGTCCCGTTAACACTCCGATCACCATGGCGACTGGCGTCTACAACAGGCTAGAAGGAAATCGACACCTGTTAAGAAGGGGGGTTAATCCAGCTCTTACTTAGCTGATCCGAGGCCCAAATATCCAGAAGTAGACTGCAGGTAGCGAGTGCAATTCCCAGAGTCCTAGAGTCACCCACGTTCCGACATTTGGTGGCAAAGTCTTGCAAGTTTTGTATTGTCTATAGGAAATATATTAAGCCTCCAGGAGATATAAATTGTTTCCGGGACTTAGTCCAATCTAATGCAACCTTCGCTATCTTCCTTGCTTAATATTTGAAACATAGCAGTGAATATACCATGCGGGCCTAATCACTTACGCTGTTCGATAGAACTTTTATCAATAAATTGTAGTGACTTTGGAGATCCCAACGTACCCAAGGTGTATTGACCGTCTTTAATGAGTTTGTTCTTCTGGATTATCTGAACGGGCAGACTGCACTGTATGTTAGGATTACTGCTGATGTAAAAAAAATCTATGGATTTCAGGATGCCGAAGCTTGCTTTGCTGAGACTCCAGAAAAAGAGTCCAGTTTGTCGCTTTGAGGGTCCTAAAGTATTCCTCTCAGAAGCTTTACTGCCCAAAATAAGGTGCTGTACTTGTCCTTGGCATCGAAGTTACGTCTACCAATTTACTAGAATTGAGTGGCATAGACGTTGGAATAACTTTAGAGTTTTAGAGAGAAAAGCATTTCATCCGTTTCGTATGGAGTGGTGCTACCAGCTCATCCGGAGGCGCTACTCTCTCGAAAACGGCTTAACAGATTGGAATGAAATTTGGTACGCAGACTTTCTACCTATGCACAGGCACTGACGATATTTTTCAGGGTTGCCAGATATTTTAAATTTTTTAAAAATGAAGTGATATTTCTAGATAGGATTACCAGCTAGAGTTGCTGATCCGAAAGGTAGTTTTTGTTATGATTCAGCTTCCTGAAGTTGCCAGCTAGTATGAAGTTTTCCTCTTTTCACGTAAACGCGTCTGCAATTGTCTCTCGATGCAAACACTATTTTAGAAAACATCGGAACTGTACACCATCTGTGTATCAAACTTTGCAACATGCTAAAAGTACTTTAATCTTTTAAAGAAATAGTGCACACCTCTATAATTTAGAGAATATGGAAATGTGCTTGAAATCACTTTTTATTTTATACCAAAAATAGCCTGTCGGATGATCGTCTGCACCTGTTCACTTGTGTGCTGCGCCTAAGTTGCTGGAAGTGTCGTTGACATGCGAGGTCGCCAGCATAGCGCATACAACCAGCCAGCATCAAATAGGAAAGCACATAGAAGAACATTAAATATAACAACAAAGATAACACCTAGGTGGAAGTGGGCTGGCGGCTGGGCGGTCATGAAGTGAAGCAGACAGCGACACACAAGGCGTGTTGACAGCGCTGCAGATGAACCCGGTGGCTAATATTTTTTTAGCAGAGTCGATACATACGGAAATTAGGAAAGGGATTTACTTTTTAGCTTATTTATGTAAATATTTATTTTATTTCTAAATTCGCAAACAACTTTGAGAGGATCTCGGAATTTAGAGCAGGGAAAATGCATTTTTCTATTTTGATATTATTTCAAGCCAGTAAACAAATTAAAAATTCAATTAAAGCATTTGCTTCTAAGATTTATGACGCGCCTTCACACGCACGTACTTACTACATATATGTATGTATATGTGTATGTGTCTGTGCGATTGGCATCTGCATTTTTTGAAGTACTTTGAGTGCAAAAAAAAACGAAATCGCGAAATTTCCAGGCAGACACGCAACGTCATACATAAATACATACGTGAGGCGTCACACTTTTTCTTTTGAAAAGTGCAATAGTCAAACATACATATATATACACTCAATGCTACAGGGACTGCGGATAATAATTTGCTTACAACCTTTACCTTGCTTTTATTCTACTTTATTTTACATTGTTTAATTTCATTTTATTTTATTTCATTTCATTTTATTTTATTTTATTTTATTTTATTTTATTTCATTTTATTTTATTTTTCTTTACTTTAGTTTATTTCATTTCATTTCATTTCATTTTATTTTATTTTATTTTATTTTCTTTCATTTTATTTTATTTTATTTTATTTTATTTTATTTTATTTTATTTTATTTTATTTTATTTTATTTTATTTTCTTTTACTTTATTTTATTTTAGTTTATTTTATTTTATTTTATTTCATTTTATTTTATTTTATTTTATTTTATTTTATTTTATTTTATTTTATTTTATTTTATTTTATTTTATTTTATTTTATTTTATTTTATTTTATTTTATTTTATTTTATTTTATTTTATTTTATTTTATTTTATTTCATTTTATTTTATTTTTCTTTACTTTAGTTTATTTTATTTCATTTTATTTTATTTTATTTTATTTTATTTTATTTTACTTTACTTTAGTTTATTTTATTTCATTTCATTTCATTTCATTTTATTTTATTTGATTTTATTTCATTTTATTTTATTTTATTTTATTTTATTTTACTTTACTTTAGTTTATTTTATTTCATTTCATTTCATTTTATTTTCTTTTATTTTATTTTATTTTATTTTATTTTATTTTATTTTATTTTATTTTATTTTATTTTATTTTATTTTATTTTATTTTATTTTATTTTATTTTATTATGTTTTATTTTATTTTATTGTATTTTATTTTATTTTATTTTATTTTATTTTATTTCATTTTATTTTATTTTATTTTATTTTATTTTATTTTATTTTATTTTATTTTATTTTATTTTATTTTATTTTATTTTATTTTATTTTACTTTACTTTAGTTTATTTTATTTCATTTCATTTCATTTTATTTTATTTTATTTTATTTTATTTTATTTTATTTTATTTTATTTTATTTTATTTTACTTTATTTTATTTTATTTTATTTTAGTTTATTTTATTTTATTTTATTTTATTTTATTTTATTTTATTTTAGTTTATTTTATTTTATTTTATTTTATTTTATTTTGTTTTATTTTATTTTATTTTATTTTATTTAATTTTATTTTTTTTATTTTATTTTATTTTATTTTATTTTATTATGTTTTATTTTATTGTATTTTATTTTATTTTATTTTATTTTATTTCATTTTATTTTATTTTATTTTATTTTATTTTATTTTATTTTACTTTACTTTAGTTTATTTTATTTCATTTTATTTTATTTCATTTTATTTTATTTTATTTTATTTTATTTTATTTTATTTTGTTTTATTTTATTTTACTTTACTTTAGTTTTTTTTTTTTTTTTTTTTTGTGTTCGTGGGAGGAGGAAATGCTTTATGCACTAACCGGGTTTGAGCCCTCGTTACTAGATTCTCTAGCAGCGGAACTCTCCGAGTGTGGGACTCCTTCTTATCTTAAAGTATACCGCACTAAAACCTAACCTCCCACGGCCCGCGCATTCTTCCTTACCTGGGACCGCGCTTAGCATTACTTCAGGTAAGGAAGCGCGTTACGTGAGCTCTATGGCTACTCTCACGCTAACTGGCTAGACAACCGTCTTCCCGTTTCGCAAGGAGGACATTCCTCGCGTATCGTCTGACTATGTCCCATCTAACGTTTTCGCAGGTCATCTTGCGAATGACACTGCCCGGGGAAAGTTCGCCAATTGTCTCTTCCACCCGCCTTCTTTCTTCTGCAAATTGCTCGCATTCGAAGAAGGTGTGGCATACGTCGTCTATGGCTCCGCAGTAGGTGCAGTTCGGGGTTTGAACTTTGCCCATTCTATGGAGATATTCACGGAAATAACCGTGTCCGGTTAAGAACTGGGTCAGGTAGAAGTCGACTTCTCCATGAGGTCGGTTCAGCCAAGGTTCTAGTTCGGGGATTAATACCCTGGTCCACCTTCCAGCAGCACTGCTGCTCCATTGTAGTTGCCACCGCCGGATCGAATCACCACGCGCCTGCGTTGCAGCAACGTCTCTACGTACCTCTGCACGAGTGTCGTAAGTCATTTTTCTTTCCTCAGCGAGGAGATATATCGGTATAGTCCCCGCGATGACCAGAACAGCATCTGCGGAGACCGTGCGGTATGCTGAGGCGATTCTCAGGGCCCCTCTACGTTGGACTGCGGTAATAGCGGCCCGATACTTCCCAAATTTCATTGCGTCCGCCCAGACTTCTGCACCGTACAACAGTATAGAATCTGAGGCGGACGCCAGCAGCTTTCTTATGCATGGCTTTGGTCCACCTGTATTTGCCATTAGCCGACTCAGACTTGCGATGGTCTTCACAGCCTTCTCGCAGGAGCTTCTTAGATGCTCCGAGAAGGTCAGCTTGTTGTCCAATTTCACCCTCAGATATTTCGTAGAGCGGCGCGTCTCTATCTGTTGATCCCCAACATTCATGTTGGTGATTGTGGGAATCCTTCTTTTCGTTAGTATCACGATCTCTGTCTTGGCTGTAGCCAGTTGGAGGCCGTGATTATTCATCCACTCGTCTACACTGCGCATCACTTGGTTCAGTTTAAGCTGTGCCAGGTCGCAGTTTCGTGCTGTTATCACCGCAGCCACGTCGTCTGCAAAAGCAACTAGAAAAGTGCTTTCTGGCATCTGCATTCGAAGGAGACTGTCATAGGTAGCATTCCAAAGATCAGGGCCGAGCACCGACCCTTGTGCTGCCCCGCCTGTTAGCTTCACCTTTCTTTGGCCTTGCGTCGTTTCATAGATTAGCCAACGGTCTCTTAAGTAGTCCCTCAATATATCTAACAAGTATATCGGGACCTTAAAGGAGCGTTCTAATGCATCAAGCATGTCTTCCCACCTGGCAGAGTTAAAAGCGTTTTTAACATCTAACGTCACCAATAGTACCACCGGCCTTGCTTGATGGCTTGCCGTCTCGGCCTTCCGGACTGCCTCTACGACTTCTGCTATGGCGTCTATTGTGGAGTGCCCTCTCCGAAAGCCATGTTGCCGGTGGGAGAGTCCACCCTCGTCTTCTATGGCTGCTGTTAGACGTTGCTTTATAAGGCTCTCCATCATTTTTCCCGCTGTGTCGAGCATGCATAGTGGGCGAAAGGATGATGGAGAGCTTGGGTCCCCTTTGCCTTTCGGTATGAGGACGAGCCGTGCTGTCTTCCATCTGGCGGGGAAGACACCTGCTTCTAGACATTTGTTATACATGTGTAACAAGAGCTCTGGACAACTATTAGCAGTTAATCTGATTGCCTCCGCAGGTATTCCATCGGGTCCTGGGGCTTTACCAGCCCTCATGCTACGCAGGGCTCTTTCTAGCTCTTCTTCATTGAAAGGTACCACGTTGCGGTCATCTCGTGCTGCATGTTCCTCTTCTCTAGTAAGTTGCGTGAGGAATAGCGCTTCCACGATGTTCTTCATGTCATCTTCGTCCATCGTCTGATTTGGTGGTCGAAGTTTCTTCATAACTATTTTGTACCCTTGTCCCCAGGGGTCTTGGTCCACTTCCTTACAGAGCTCTTTCCAGCATCTTAGCTTGCTTGCTTTTATGGCGGCGCCGAGAGCCTTTTTCGCCCCCTTGTACGCCTCCGCCCTTTCAAGAGCCTCGGATCTGCCACGTGAGCGCGTCGCCAGTCTTCGCATTCTATGACATGTTTTCCGGAGTTCCGCGATTTCGCTATTCCACAATATACCTGCTTCTTGCCTCGCCACGTTCCTATTCGTGGCATAGAGACGTTGCAAGCATGGCGCATGCATTGCATGGTTTCTTCAACCGCCGCATGTGGCGTATTGGTGCCGTCGGTTATCCGTCTGGCTTTCGCCAGCACTGTTCCGGTGAACCTGGTGGCGTCAACTTTAGCTGCATCCCATCTACGGGTTTTGTATGATGCGTTCGCTGCCGGTCTCTGACCAGGATGGTCGAGTTGGAAGGTGATGTAGTTGTGGTCGCTGCCAGTAAGGTCCTCCATCACTCTCCACCCAACCGCGTTTGGAAAGAATCTCTCCGAGACGAGCGTTATGTCGGGGATCGAGTACCCAAAGCCCGGGCGCCTGTATGTTGGGGTCGTGCCCGTATTCAGTACGACCACACCGAGTCGGGCTGCCATTTCCAGAATTAGTTTTCCCCTGGTATTAGTTTGAGGCATGCCCCATTCTATTGCTCTAGCGTTGAAGTCTCCAGCGATGACCAGGTTGCCCGTTTGGTCCCGTAGGTCGTCTTCTAATAGCTCCAGCTTTTCTTTGAACCTCTGAATGGGGTCATTTGGTGACAGGTAGCAGCTAACAAGAGTTCTTCGCGCTACAGTTACACGGACGTAGCCATGCCCGGCAGCACGATTAGTAACATTGGTATTGGCGTCCACTATCCAGATAGCAGCAGCGCCAGATTCGTCAATGTACCAGCTGTCTCTGGCCTTGTAAGGTTCGCTGATGATTGCATAGTTTATTTGGTGATCAAGCACCAGTTGGTCTAGCAGTTCATCAGCTAGCCTGCATCGATTCAGATTTCCTTGAATCACGCTGGTCATTGGGGCGACAGTTTGGCTTTCGCCGAAGCAAGTGCTTCTCTAAACGTGCTACATGCTCCAGACCCGGGAAGATGATCGAGGTTTCCCGTGGTGCAAAGGTAGCATTTTGCCTTTTCAGTGCAGGATGAGGATTTGTGGCCAGAGTTCCCACACTTCCAGCACGCGTCCCTCCTGTCGGGCCCATTGCAGCCAGCCTGTCGGTGTCCGTAGCCGAGACACCTGAAGCAGCGTTGCACTTCCGCACGCTGTCTGATCCTACATTGGATCTAGCCGATGGGAATTTTTCCTTTTTTGAGCAGTTGGCTTCCGGGACCTTCGTCCACTTCGACAACAGCCTTCTTTTGCTCTCTCTGATTTACGGCGAAAAGAGAGATACGGATTTGGCCTGAGCTTTCTCCGATCTCTCTATTTCCTCAGCCGTTGTGAGACAGTCCATGCCCAATACCTCTAGCTTTATACGCTTAGAGATTTGTTGTGCATCGCCAACTTCTCCTACCGCGCTACCAATGGCTTCTCTAAAGGCCGGTTGGTCGTTGCACTGCGCCGTTTCTATTAGTACGCTACCAGCCTTGGTCTTGCGCACTGACCGTATCACCGTTCCGGATTCGGCAGGCCGGAGCTGACCTCGGATTTCCCCTAGAACTTCGGCGTAGGTTTTGCCTTCGGCCGGTTTCACCAGAAACGTTACGGCTCTGCTGTTCCTCTTGTTCTTTTTGACTGCCTTCGGGGCTTGAGCAGGCGGCTTCTTTTTTGCTTTAGGACGCTCTTGCCGTCTCCGACCTACTACTTTACTTTACTTTAGTTTATTTTATTTCATTTTATTTTATTTCATTTCAGTTTATTTAATTTTATTTTATTTTATTTTTTTATTTCATTTTATTTTGCGTCATTTTATTTTATTTTATTTTGTGTTATTTTATTTTATTTTTATATATTTTGAACAAATATTGAATTTTTACTCAAAAAAACTTGTAACATTCGATTATTAATAACTAAATATTTTCTAACTATTATTTTTTTGAGAAATAACCATAACTGACGGTCCCTGATAAATTGAGTTTACCTAATTTGCATTAAGTTGCATTGCACATTTGTGTACCTGTTTGTTCAATTAAATTAAGCAAACGATAAGCAAAGTGAGCAGCAGCAGCAGAAGTGCCAAAGGTGTAGCAAGTCTCCTAACAAGAATTTTAAATATAAAGAAATTATTAATTTCTATTCGTCTTTTTTTGGTTTAGAAAGGGGATTGTATTTTGGGTGAAAAGAGGATCTATAGAAAAAATTCTAGTAAACAGCATCAACTTAAATAAAATAGTAATGTGCACCAGCTGTGCTTTGTGGCCTACTGCTAGGTTTCATTGAGATAGTTGGAAGGCTTTTGGATAACAGTGCCACCTTGCTATGTGAGAAAAATTTGATTTCTAGGCATTCTGTGAATAAAAGCTCCGCCAATATTAAACACGGTATCGATAATAGGGGCAGCGGCCCCACTTGATAAACTTTCAAGTCCCAGTATGCATTGCGGCGGAGAAGTCTTTCACAATACTTTGAGTGATTGAATGCATAGGGATATGTATATGTGCGTATTAATCCGGGAGCCAGCTTCTGTTTTTGGGTTATCATGGATCCACTCCCTGACCCACATTCAAATCAACGGTTTTCTTAATGGCTTCCCACCACCAGTCAATAGATGTGGCAGCTGACACCCGGATTATATGTGTGTGTGAATGGCCACACATACGTTTCCGTAAACATCTACATTTCTTGTCTTTTGTCCTGATTTATTTGTATGTCATTTATCTCTTTGTCCCACGAGCATGTGAATCCTCTTCGTGTAAACTTTTTCTTTGATTTTCCCTGTTTACTCATGCCTTGTGGTGTTTATTTACCATACAAATTTTATGAAGCGTCAAAAAATATACGCCGACGCTATTGCTTGATTGCATTTTAATGCGAATATTTTCTAAGGTTTTACGGTGAAAACTGCAAAATAAGACAACAAATGCATCAAAATGTTGAAAACAATTACAACAGCGCATGCATGCTAATTACAACCTACCTACAAACAAATGCACACATATTTATATCAAACTAAACTAAAATCAAGCATGCGTGCATACATTCCTTGAGAGGAGCATTTCCTGCATTACGGGTGTTCCTTTCAGAGACACTTTTTTCGTAAAATAATGTACAGATTTGGAATTGATTTCATTATACAAATATTTCTCTGAGAATAGTAAATTCTTAGTAGAAGTGATTTGAAGTAAGAATGCGCGATTTATTAACTAATTGGACACGCAATAGTTGAATTCTGTTCTAGATTTATAACAATCTAGTCGAATTAAGTTGATTATTCAATTATCGAACATGTTCTTCATAGAAACTACATAGTCAATAATCGAAATATCATTGTAGTCTAGTAAATATATTCAATTTTCCGATTAGTCAAATTTTGATTCATTATTACTTAATTAATTTGATTAGTCAGTACTTGATTACAACATTAGTCATGGAAATATCATTGTAGATTAATCAAAATGTTTAATTTTCTTTTCAATTAAAGTTTAATAAATCATGAGCTAATTTCATCATACTCAAAATTAATTTCTTAACCTTATTTATAGAAGATATCCTGTAGTCAACACTCGATTACTCAATAAATCGATTAAATATAATAGTAGATTAATCAAAATTTTGAATTTTCCGATTAGTCATAATCTAATTAATTTGATTGATCCAGACCTGTTAAAAAATGATTACTTATCGTAATGATTACCGGTTTGATTAATTATTTTCTTAAGAATCCGTTTAATGATTGATTACCATTGCTTCAAATTTTTAATGATTAATTAAACAAATAATTAAAAAAAATTTTTCAAGTATTCATGAAACGAGCTCAAGGTTAAGAATAATAATTTTTCACTTTTTAATTTTTATGAAAATTATTATTGTTTTTTATCATTTTTTTTCGATTATTAAAAAAATCAAAAATAATCAAACAAAATCGATTTTGATTACTTCTGATTATTTTAGATTTTTTGAATTATTTTTGATTTTTTTTCAGTATTTCTGTAGAAGCACATACATATGCATATCAATAATCAAAACAACTTTTTTGATAATTTAGAATTTTTTTTATTTATTTTTTTTTTCTAATCGTAATCAATTAATAATTGCCTTTTCCTTAAAAACAATTAAAATATTCATTACTAATTAAAAAAGCCGTCTAATTAATTGATTACTAAGTACTAATCAAATTTAACAGGTCTGGATTGATCGACTATCTTGTAGAATAATCCAAATATTTAGTTTTCCGATTAATAATCTTTTGTCTAATTATAATCTAACTAAATATTTATAGTAATCAATTGATCGACTTTTGTATATTAATCAAAACTTAAATTAATGTCAATATGATTATTTTTCCATATAAGATTTTCTTCCGATCTGTTTGATTACTTTTATGTATATATTTTAAGCTTAGCAGATCTATATATTTTTAGTGCAAATAAAACAAAGCTTTATTCCAACTTACATCCCGACGTTTCGCCAATTTTCCTTGGCATCTTCAGGGAAGTGACACTGTTTATTTATTTAAACAAAAACAACAAAAAACAAAATTAAATATAAAATTGAACACTATGAAAATATTGCAAATTAAACATGGATTGCACAATTAATTATTTACAAGGTGGCGCAAAAGTAATCCTCCTATCAGAAAATGCTATAAATTTTGCGATTGGCCCCTAAAGTCAGTTCTGTTTCGACATTTGTGTAGTAAACACATGCGAAATACACGTTAATAAACAATGTTACGCTACACTGCTCCAGAACTCGGAATATTGCTGACTATTTATTTGACCAATAATCGGTCGGGGCCAAACGGTTACTGTGAATGGTGAGTGCTACAGAGCAATGATCAACGAGTTCTTTTTGCCGCAACTTGATGAATTGGGATTGGAAAACATGTGGTTACAACAAGACGGTGCAACAGCACACACTGCGCGTGCCACAACCGATATGCTGAACATCGGAAGCTTACTTTTGCGCCACCTTGTACATAAAAGTGGAATTTATGAACTAAAAACGGTAAATTATACTATTAACACAACGAAACTTTAAATTAAACAATTAAAAAAACATTACAAAATATTTAAAATTTAAAATTCGATACCGCCTGTACGCGCTAAACTTGTCATACTAAAACTAAGTTATAAACATAATAAATAAGCAGGAGGCAATATTGGCAGTATCTTCTTTTTTGTTTTTTCGTTTATGTTTAATCAACATATAACTAATTGAATTAATCACTTGATTGGACATTAATTTTGTCAAATAAAACTTGATTAGGTTATAATTAATGAAAGTGTAATGGCAGATTAATCAAAATAACAAATTCTCCTAACAATCATATTTTGACTAATCATAATCCAATTAAAAAAATTAATCAATTGATCGGCTTTGTATATTATATAAACGTCACTGCCTAGCTAATCATTTTAATATAATTTTAAAGTTATCAATATATTTTATTACCGATTCCTCATACATATATTGATTTAAAATTCACTAAAAAATTCGATTAAACAAATAATCAATAATCATTAACCAAAATGCTACTTTTGAATCTTAATCTAAGGAATGAAATTAATCAACTGATTAACTTTGTCTATTAATCAAACGTGACTGCTTACTAAATCATGTGAATATAATTTTAGAGTTATCGATATGTTTAGTTTTCCGGTTAATTATATTTTGATTTATAATTCACTAATTCATTTGATTAATCAAATATGTCTTTTCATCAAAACTTTACGACTTAATTTAGCATACAAACATCGTTTTAACTTAATCAATATGTTTAATTTGGCAATTAATCATATATTGATTAATCACACTCTAACTAGTTTGATTAATTAATTGATCGAATATTTCTCTTAATTAGATTTGATGACTCAAATATTCATAGAATAAATTGGGTGACTTTTTTGAGTTTCTTTTTTTTTTGGAAATGCCCTCTACATGTTTGTACGTTTCTTTCACGCTTTGCGTAGGCGTACATATTATATACATGAGACTTGTTTAGTTTGTTCGCTACCATAACTAATAGCCATGCAATCACATGCTTCTGAATGAACTGCAAACGTCTATCACATAATCACAACGCACATGAATATTAGCTTTTAAATCCACAACGTTGACCACATTTAGTTTTGCAATAAACAAAAACAACAACGATAAACAAGTAGATATTTCTATGTTGCTGATGTGTCCATGATAGGCCAGCGATTTGTATTCATCACGCATCACATTAACTAAATATTTATTGCTGGGGTTGTTGTATTTCGCTGGTTGTTGGTTGAGTAGTTGAAGCGGTATTTGACGCAATGGCCGATATTTAATGGATTTTTTTTCAGTTTATTGATAAGAATTTAGTTTGAGTTGAATATTTTTACTATATTTAAATATACATAACATAGATTTACTTAAGATAAAAGAAATATATCATATCATAACATAACATAAAGTAACATAACATAAGATGAAGTAGTTTGAGATGAATATTTTTACGGTATTCCAATATACGTAACATAGATTTAATTAATATAAAAGCAATAACCATAAAGTAACATAACATAACAGAAAGTAACGTAACATAACATAAAGTAACACAGAATAAGATTTTAGTTTGAGTTGAATATTTTTACGGTATTCCAATATACGTAACATAGATTTACCTTATATAACAGAAATAACATGGAGTGCCATAAAATAAAGTAACATAACATAACACGAAATAACATAACATAAGACATAAGATTTTAGTTTGAGTTTAATATTTTCAAGGTATTCAAATATACATAACAAAGATTTACTTAATATAAAAGAAATATATCATAACATAACATAAAGTAACATAACATGAAACTAAAAAATTTTGTTTCAGATGAATATTTTTACGGTATTCCAATATACGTAACATAGATTTACTTAATATAAAAGTAATAACAATAAAGTAACATAATATAACACGAAGTAACATAACATAAGACATAAGATTTTAGTTAGAGTTGAATATTTTCAAGGTATTCAAATATACATAACAAAGATTTACTAAATATAAAAGAAATAAGAAATATATCATAACATAGCATTAACTAACATAAAGAAACATAATATGACATAAGGTAACATAACATGGCATAAAGTAACATAACATTACATGAAGTAGCATCCAAACTATATACGAAAACATAACAACAGAAGATGCCATAAAGTAACAGTTTTGTCGCATAACATTATAGGAAATAACGTAACATAGCATAACATAAAAATATTTAAACCATAAAGCTCACTTTTATAACGTAACATAATGCAACATTGTGTAACGCAACGTAAAAGAAACATAGCTTAACATAATTTAAAAATAAAACTAAAAAAAAAAACACCACATAACTTAAACTTAAGAAAACATAGCATGGGGAAATATTATTAAAAAAAATTGTTATAATGAAACATTTCATGGTATCAATACCTTATACAAAATTCCCTCATCCCATTCCAACATATTCAACATTGCTATCTTATAGTTTCGCGCTTGAGTATTCACATTTAAAAGTTCTAATATTTAGTCACTTATATTTTTTCAACCTCTCTGAACTCTTTCTAAACCTCAATTTAGCCATTTCATATTTTCTCTTTTATCATTTTTGCAAAATGCTGTATCTCCAACTAAACTTGCCATAATTTGCTGTTTTATGGTTTTGATTTGACTTTTATTGTCGTTGAGATTTGATTTTGATTTCCCCCCTCCTTCGGCCATATTTGTGGTTGTTATGAGTTTCGTATTTGATTTTATGACATTGATAGGAGCGCTTACATAGCTAACTTTCAACTCCAAGCTTGTTGTTTGTTTGTATTTTCGATTTTTATATTCACATGTGTTGTTTCGAATGAATTTGTGTGTGTGTGTGTGTTTCATATCCACGCCAAATTGGTCGCTCTGCAGGTGTAATCGCACTAAGTCATTTTTTATGTCCTTTGCCCTGAGGTTAGGGTTTGCCGGTTGTCGGTTATTGTTGTTTAGTTCATTGCCTACTCAAACAGGTTGGTGTTTGTTTGTATTGCTGAAGCATGCCGGATATCTTTTTCTGTTTCTTTATTTTAATTTTTTATTTTGCGCATCAAACCATTTAGTAAGCCAAAATGTAGCACATAATTCACAACCGATTGTAGTTTTATTGCCAAAGTTTGGCAGTTGCTTCAAGGCTGTGTCGCAGTTTGAGTAGTTAATTTTATTGTATTCTTTTTTTCTTTGAATTTTCTCATTTTTATAAAAAAATTTTTTTCCGATTTTTTCATAATAAAAGAAGTAGAGAAGGGAATAAATAAATAAATCATAAATATAAAAAAACTTGTTCTGACCGATTTATTTGCATATATATATTTTGTTTACTATCACATCCAGTTCAAGACTGTTTCGGGATTGTTTCCAAAACTTTACACATATCTACAATATATAAACCCAAATGTTCGTGAGAACATAATCAGTTGGAGAGGGGCTCAAAAGGTAGAGCAAGGAGAAGAAGAAGAGAAAGAGTAATAGTACTTTTCTCGAAGAAATCTGGAAAATAATCTGAAAACTCTTTTAAAATCTTCTCTAACAAATATAATCGGAAATCATAAACGACTTACGCCGAACTTATTTGAACAAATTCCTGAAAATAATCCAGAAATGGATACAAATTGCACGCCAGCTGGGTCCGAAATTATACTGAAATTATACTGAAATTATTCTGAGAGTAACCGCGATAGCATGAAAATGGTCCGGGTCGATCTGAGAGAACTGGGAACATATTTCAGAGGCTCGATTTTGCGCTATAAGTTTGACAGCTCCGTCACATGGACGGTGCCGAAAGAAGAAGAAAAAGGGTCTAGAGTATTTGAGAGAGAAGTGATCCGCATGAGTTATGGTCCTACCCACGACAAAGTCGAGTGTCAAAAGAATTTCGTATGTTAAGCCGCCTTTTGCAATATTGTGAATCGGTTTCAAGTGAAGAGATAAGGAGATGTTTTGTATCATGAGGGGACATACCACATGGGGGCAAGTATTTGGTATGGTAGGGTTGAGTCTGTATATGTGCGAGTTTAACCTATTACGGTATCCAGTGCGAAGTTGTGCTAACATGACTTTAGTCTAGCTCGGTAGGACGCACTCATATTCAGCTTTATCAGCTGGTTGGATGTAAATTACGGGGTTCACGGGCCACAAGCTTAGGAATCTGCCTACCGCCTCGGTGTGGAGGTCGTTCAGAGCCCGACTGTGGTTACGCAGATCAAATAGCTAAGTAATGTGATGCCGGATCTTATCATTGTGCTTACGGATTGGTTTCCTTGTATCTCTAAGCAGCGGATCTTCATCCAGGTGTCAGTTTGGGTGACTAGGTTTATCGCAGTTCAGTTAAAACCGTCTGTTTAACTATTCCGCGTGCCTCCAGTTAGTGTCAGAAAGATTGTGCGACCATATCTGCACAGCCTAATCAATAAACGGTCCACCGATATCCCTATTTGTAGCAAGGACCGTTTCTTTATCTTTTCCCAAATGCTGCCAAGTGACTTAAAGATCTTGTTGTGGCTAGTGCGGTTGCATGACTAGCAAAGGTTAGGCCGTTATCAAACGTTAAACACAAGATTTTGGCGTGACTGGCCGTAGGTAGAGTTCCGATATCTACGTGGACGTTTAGGTTTAGCCTCATCTGGAGAAGAAGCTAGAGAAGTCGCGAAAATAATTGTTGATCCTTGTACAGCGTTCGTCAATGCAGATGCCCTAGCCCGAAGCCATAATATTACAGTCGTCAGCGATGGAGACTATAGAGTCCCACTTGAATGGAGTGGGAAGCCCCGATAAGTAGAAGTTAAAGAAAAACGGGGATTGGATACCGCCCGGTGTGAATAGTCTGACTACGACTGAGACTTGACGACCGTGGAGGTAGTTAGCCGTCAACCTGGTCTGGAAGGAGCCTGGTATGATTGACGGTATCAAAGGCTTTTGATAGGTTAAGTGTCACGGGCACCGCCTTGTGGCTTGGGAAGTGTTGGCTCAAACCACTCTTGATTTGTGTACTAATTGCGTTTAGAGCTATGGTTGTGCAGTAGCGTGATGCGGAAGCCATGTTGATGGTTGAACAAGTGCAGATTTTCAATGCAGCAGGTAGTAATGTCTCTTCGCAAGCGGGGTACAGGTGAGATTTGGGACGATATGAATCTCCCATATTCGCCTGCTTGCAGGTTCTAAAAGGGGAACCACTCTCGCTTGTTAAAAAAGATTAGCTAAATAACGGCCTCGTAGCCAAAGTGTTTCAACATCTTCATGGCAATATCGTCGGGTTCAACTGGTTTTGAGAGCTTGGCCTTCATTACGGCTACCTTGACCTCAGAGACGGTAACTACAATGGGCGCTGCGTCTCTTGACCCTATCAGCAGGGGGATGCATAAACTGACGGCAAACGGAACTCGCGCATGGTCTGGGGTTCAACTTGACGATGTCTCCGAAGGTAATGGAGACCTTCTCGTTGTGTTTGTTTGGGGCGTTGTCTGTGGACTATAGTACCGCCCAAGAGATTACATGGTTCTTCGAAATTGCCTTCAAGTTTGTATCTCTCACTTGTTGACCAGTAACGGTGATCAAAACACAGTTTTTCAGAAAAATTATTATTTTTTTCTTGCTTAAAACAAACCAAAAATATTTGCGGAAAAGAATGACCCTACTCAGCATTCATGTGCTTTTTTGCCAAGCCCTCTTCTTTGCAGCGCAAATAGGTCTATCGGATTTACGCTGGTAATCACATGCAGGGCTAGTTCTTATAAGGTGCAACAAGCGGATCTACACTCAGAGCTGCTATTCGTTCTGCAGTTGTTATGAGTTTACAGCGATTCTTTATCATGAGTGTGTCTGCTCATAGCTCGGAGCCATTCAGTAAAGTTGAGAGTACAATAGCCATAAAATGCCTCCAAATACTATCTAAGTAATTTGCCCACTTTTTGTATCACTATTTAAAATCACAATTGCCTGAGCTATTTAACGCCAACATTTAAATGTTAGTCAAGCACTTCAAATTGTTATTGCATAACGGTTTACTGCGCTTGCAAATCTCCAAAATGAAGCTAATTTGTACTTGAAAATCGCTTTTCGGCTAATCGCATCAACATTATTTGCTTTGACGACTTTCTGGAACATGAAGAGAGAGAGAAGCCAACAAAACCCAGAAAATTACAACCAAAAACCGCAAAAGTCAACTAGGCAAGAAAAAGCCAAATGGGAGGAACGACAAGTCGCTAATATTCATGCATCATTAAAACGTACGCCCGTAAAGTGGCAATGTTTCCTCAAATCGTTTGGTTTGCTCAAATAAAAAAGTGAATTTTTTCTCTTCCATTTTTGTTTGATCCACAAGCGTCTCCATTGACGTACGTATTCCCAAAGTGGGGTTGTTGCTAAGTATGTAAGCGGGTGCTTGTTGCGAGTGAGTAGTAGAGTAGTTTAACAGCATTTGGCACTCGTGGGCTGTGTTGCTATTTGTTTTATAATTGTTGTTGTTTTTGTCACATTGTACTTTGTAGCCTTTATTTGTTTTGTTGTTACCATTTTGAGCCGCAGCCGCAAATATTGCGGATTTATTCAAAATTCACTGATGCAGTCAATTTGGCGCTGTTGCAAAGTTATTTATTCTTTTTATCTGATTTTTGGTTTCGTATGGTGGGCTGGAATTACCATAAGGACTTCTGAAACATAAGAAGACGGTTTGCTGATGTCGAGAGTTACTTAGATATTGACTTACACGTTCCTGAGTTTGATACCCACTTTACGCATGAAATATGTAACTGCCACAGAATTTGCTCATAAAGGGAAGACTTTTCATATCTTTTGATGATATAGTCACATACCATTGGCCTTAATGCCACCAACTCATATTAATGCTGTAGTTACACTCTCGCATCATTCACCAAACTTATACTTTTTATTGCATTCTTAATTTAAACTCTTTAAGTACACTAACTAGAGTACATTCTATTATAGCTTAAGTTACTACAACAACAAAAGGAGAATGCTCCTTACTCTCGCTTTGTATCCTAGTCGTAAGCTTTGACCTTTTGTTAACTTTGATTGAAACACATCTATTCATTAATAAAGTTACCTTCGTGAAGTAGGTGTTTAAGCGACATAAGCAATAACTATTTATTTCGTCTATTTTATTTGCGCTGCACTCTCTTGTAATTCGCAAGCAGCTTATGAAATATCCCAAAGATATAGTTTATGTTTTGTAATCCCAAAGCGGGATTTTTCACAACGATAATGAGAAAGCCAATCCCGCGCAATGCCTCAGAGCCAACAGTGCTCGCCCCCAATTAATAAATACAAGGTGTAACAGGTGCCCCGCACCCCCCGTTCTACATAGAACAAATAATTTAAATAAATAAAATAATAATTAAATAAATACTAGAAAAGGGCTCCCTATATTAAACATGTGCTCCGCACACCGCCTTTTCCTCTCTAAACCAATAATATTATATAAATAATAAAATAAAATAAAAAATAACTCAAAAAACTATTCGCCCTCCATAAAGCTTAGACAGTAAGGATTGTCTCTCTTCATTATATATTGCAGTTCGCCAATGGCATACACGCCCACAAAGGAGATCGACATGAATCGCATGAGAACTTCTTCTATTACAAACTAAAAAATCCCTATGATCGACATAACATTTAAATCGTCTTTGCTAAGTTCAAGGCACGGGTGGAAAAGGTGAGAGCCTTTGGTAAGCATCCAAGACAAAAAAGTATCTTCCAAACCTGTTTAAGAGCTTAGATTATAGCCGAAAGGTATATCTGTACTAAGAGGTGCATAAATGCCCAGCCTGGATTTGCGGTTAAAGAAATCGTTCCCACGACAGTCGCGCTAGTACCGGATCCTAACGTACTCGTATTTATTTCGGAAAATGACTGCTGATTAGTAAGTCTTTGCGGTTATTAAAACAGCACAACAGTAGGAGGCTCCTTTAATATCCACTGCTGAGTGAAAGATCACCCTATTTCAAAATATTTTTCAAAAACGTCCTATATCAGAATTTGTTTGAATAACACTCTATTTCAGAATTTTATTCAAAATTTTATAATTTAATAATTTTTTGAATTATCGTTCACATAGCGCATTTTTAAACCAAGTTTTGAGATAGGGCGTTTTTGAAAAATATTTTGAAATTGGGTGATCTTCCACTCAGCAGTCGATATATAGTTATGCATAGTAGCAAGTTCCAGCATAAAAGATCCACCGAGCTACCTGACAACGTCCTGATCACCAAATGTGAAGAGAGAAGGGAATACAGATCGTAGTTGTGGACACTCTTTGAGTTCCCAATATCGGCCCTTGCCATTCTCTTTTGCAGCGACGTAATCCAACATTGTTATGCGATTGATAGTCCTTTCTTGAACCTAAAGATGTAACCCAACAACAAGTCCCTTAATATGTAGCACCGGTACGGACTGTCAATAGAACCAGGTTTGGCAGAGGGCATCATTTCGTGACTTTTTCGATATCGTTTCAGAATTGTTTTCAGGACTATTATGTGATAATCATTACAGGGTTTTACCGTTTGGTTTTGGGAACATTTTTCGGATAATTTAGTGACTATTTTCGGGCCATTTCTGGGTCAATTGGGTTGTTATTTTGGGACTGCTTTCCGAACCACTTCGGGACTTATTTGGTATAATTTTAAGATCTTTTCGAAATAATTCGGCATCGTTTTCGGAACAACTTCGGTACTTTTTAGGAATATTGCGGGATCGTTTCGAAATTGTTTTCGGGCTTATTTCGGGATCATTTCGAAATTATTGTCTTTACTTTTTTGGGACAACTTTGGTTCTTTTTCAGGATCCTTGCGGAATTATTTTCAGACCTTTTTTAGTGTCACTTTGAAGCTTTTTTTCGGGTTTCGGGATTATTATAGAACTATTTCGTGATAGTTTTCGGCACTTTTTCCAACCATCCCCAAAAGGTCTCAAGAACGTGGCGAAAACAATCTCGAAATGATTCTGAAAAGTCCCGAAATATTCCCGAAACCAGTCCCGAAATGATCCTGACACTATCCCGAAAAGTAAGAATCTAACTTCTACCACGTATACTGTGCTAAACGATTTTTTTTAACTATATCTCACACAAAAATACGCAATACAGGCATTTTAAGTCGTATTTCAGCGAAAGCATATTCTGATAGGGTTGCCCACTAACCATATTTTTTGCATATCCGCTATTCTCTTGAAAACCACTGAATAAATGATATGAACTTCTGTATATAAGTAAAAAGCTATATTTCAAGCTTTCGTACTTTAAGTTTATCTCTTAGTATGTTTTTGGGGGGTTGAGGGTTGCCACCTATCTAAAATTGTTTTTGAATGAATTGGGATATGCCAATATGAGTATAAAACAAAGCGAATTTTTGGTCGCATTTCAACAATTATGTTTATGGGTTGCCACATAGGGTTTCCATCTAATTTTATTACATTGATTTCCTGGTATTTCTGCTTTTATCTCGAAAAGACTTGACCTCTTAAATGTGTGTTTGAATAGAAGTAAGAAAAAAAAACCAAAAAGGTATTGTCACTCAAGATGTTTTTAAAGGATTGTCACCTCTCTGAAATTTTCTTTATTAAAGGTAGAATGTACATAAAATGTATTTTACATCGAATTTCAATCTAAATATTTATAGGAAGGGTAAACGCCCAGAGTTGTATTCCATACGCTTTTGAAATCAAATTTTGCAGAGCGCCACTCTTGGTAAGTAAAACTATATAGAGAAAAGATCATAAATTTTACGGCAGCCTCGAAAAATGAATCTCCCACCCTTATACTTAGCACACTCATTACCACCACAAACATTCAAGAGTGAGAGAGTACAAAATTGGTATGCTGCAGCATGTGTCATCTTCATATTTCCGCCTATAAAATGGTCGCAAGTATGAGCTCACACACATACCAAGCACTCGCAACAATGAAATGCGCTCTAATTTCAACTGGTAATTTGGCTTTTTGGAACACATCTACATTACAATAAAAATGCAATAATAACAAATTTTGAAGATAAAAGAATTTAAGTAAATAATCGAAATATAAAACTTAAAACAATGCATGCGGCAGACATAAGGCGACGGCAAGTTTATATGAAAAGTTCACAGGGGGAACAGAAGTGGGGTGACGACTGTCGCTAAATGCGCAAATATTGCAAAACATAATTCAAAATGCTTGACTTCTTTAGTGACAGCTCAAAGGCGGTGCGGTGCATATGTTTGGACATGTGAGTTGTATAAAAATTTATAAAATATATGTTTATTAGATATTTACGTGCATACAAATATGTGATGGGCGATATAACAAATGTACAAAGCAAGACATATTTAAGCACATTTCTTTCTTTGTGGACTTGTACATTGGAGCGGCCTCATAAAGTACTCTTCCTCTGCCACGTCCATGTAGACTGTTTACTTTGCTTGCTTCAACGAGCGTTATTAAGTGCGGTGCGGCATGTGAGTAAGTGATTTTTGTTATGCTTTTGAAAAGTGAATTGCTGTATTGCTTTTTGTTTTGGTTTTAGTTGCCTTTAAAAGGCTCAATGTAATGCACAGTTTGTCTGCCTTTTTACTTAAGTTATCATATGCTATATAAATTAGGAATATGCCACTTTAAGGATGTATGATCTATTTACGAAGGCTTCCATTTAGGTCTTGTGGTTTGGTGAAAGTACTTAAGTCATGTGAGATAAATTTCTCTAAAGTATCCTAGTCTCATTAATGATTTATTTTAATACTAAGTAATTACTTATAAAGTAAATGCTAAAGCATTAAAAATAAGCGAATTTTTTTTTTCTTTTTTCTTAATGTGCTGGGTGGAAGGGGCAAATGCTTCATGCACCAGGTTTAATTCCTCTTTACTAGATGCTCTTGTGGTAAGACTCTCCGAGTGTGAGACACCCTCCTACTTTTAAAGGACCACCCACTTAAACCTAATCTCCCATGGTCGGCGCATTGTTCCATACCTGGGACCGCGTTTAGTATTACTTTAAGTACGAAAGCGCATTACTTGAGCTCTGTCGGTAATCTCACGCTAATGGGCTAGTCAAGCGTCTTCCCGGTTCGAGAGGAGTACCTTCCTTGTGTATCTACTGACTGTATCCCATCTATTCTTTTCGCAGATCATCTTTTGAATGCCACTGCAAGGGGATAGTTTGCCTAGAATGTCTTCCACCCGCCTTTGACGTTGAGCGAATTGTTCGTATTCGAAGAAGTTGTGGCCTACGTCGTCTATGCCTCCACAATAAAGAAAGTTCGATGTTTCAACCTTGCTCATTGTATGGAGGTATTCACGAAAGTAACCGTGTCTGGTTAGTAATTGGGTCAGATAGAAGTCGACCGCTCCATGAGACCGCTTCAGCCTCCACTTCGGGAATTTATTTCCTGGTTCTCCGTCCTACGGGAGTGCTGCTCCACTGTAGTTTCCGGAGCCGGATTGTTTCTTTTCTAGCCTGCACGGCAGCAACGTCTCTACGAGCTGTTAAGCGAAGGTCGTAAATTCTGCGATTGAATATTATTGGTAATCCCAGATGTTTAAGCTGCATGGAGGATGACGAGGTGGAATCATCCAGTTACTACATATTCAACTGACAGGCCTTTACGAGGACAAGGCGTAGACATCTGAGTTTGGATGTCTTACGGTCTAGGGTGGATATATCGAAGTTCGATGGCTGCCGCATGCGGAATTTTACTGTCACTACGACTCGATTTGGTAAACCAGTGTAAGTAAGTTAGTGTCACGGTTGAAAATGTGTTATCAAAACGGATCGTAAACGTGTCTAAATGAGCCATATAATCTAATCTAACCTAACCTACAAACTTTCAAAGGTTTACGAAATTTTGTAAAATTTCAAACAATAATGAATTTGATATAATCTCAACCTTTTGGAAATTTAAAACTGTCATACATTCACTGAATTTACAACTTGTATGAAAGTTATAACTTTCATATATATTTAGTTACCAAAATTTTTATGTATTTTGAATCTTGTGAGGTTAGCGTGTTAGAAAACATTTATGAAAACTTACACTTGACTATGTATTTATTCATTCCTGGTCTTTTATTGCAAGCTTATATGAGAAAAGATAATCCTTTTTAAAGATTTGTCACTTCTAAATTAAAAATGTATTTATCGAGAACTTTTATATAAATACTGCTTAGTAAATGTATAAAAGTTTTGTAAATTTCAAGTTTCTTCATATAATCCTATTATCTCATTACTTTAAACGAGCTATTCTTGTATATTTGTATATTTGTATATCCAGACTATCTCGAAAATGGCTCAACCGATGTGGATGAAATTTGGTATGTAGATAGTGTATCACATTCTAAGAATTTTTACCTAGGTGTTGCCACATAGGTTACTTTTTGGGGCTGCCACCTTTCTCAATTTTTTTTTAAATAGAATAAAATATGCCAATATGGATATCATACGAAAGATATTTTCATTCGTATTTCAAAAAAAATATTTCTAAGTGGGGTTGCCACTTATTAAGGTTTTTATATACATTTTTTGTTTAAGGTAACTACTTAACAACTATCTCGAAAACCGGTCAACCGATTTCAATAAAATTTGGTATGTAGATAATGTACCACATTCTAAGAATTTTTATGTAGGTATTGTCATATAGGTTATTTTTAGGGGCTGCCACCTATCTGAATTTTTTTTATATGACATAAAATATGCTAATATGGACATCTTACGAAAGATATTTTCATTCGTATTTCAAAAAAAATATTTATAAGTGGGGCTGCCACTTATTGAGGTTTTTATATAAATTTTTTGTTTAGGGTAACTTCTTAACAACTATCTCGAAAACTGCTCAACCGATTTGGATGAAATTTGGTATGTAGATAGTGTACCACATTCTAAGAATTTTTACGTAGATGTTGCCATATAGGTTTTCTTTTTGGGGTTGCCACCTATCTGAACTTTTTTTTTTATGAAATAAAATATGCCAATATGGGCTTTTTGAAAAAAAAAATACATTTCTAAGTAGGATTGCCACTTATTGTTGCCATTTGAGCTTATTATATCTTTGAACTTTTAACGAGCTATTTCTATATATTTGTATATTCGAATATCTCGCAAATTGCTCAACCGATTTAGATAAAATTTCATGTGTACATAGGGTAACGAAGGTTATTTTTTTGGGGTTGCCACCCATCTGCATTTTTTTTTAATGAAATCAAATAAGCCAGTAGTGGCCGCGAGGGTGTACCATGAAACGGCATCAATTTCCAGTACGGCCCACATGTGCCTGACTGCGCATAAAGCTTAGGGGCACACTCTTGAGTTTGTAGGAGTGGTGTTAAATTCATCGATGTTCATCTATGGTATGTTATATGGGGCAATTTCAAGAGTTAAGCCACCAAATACGTTAAAAGTAATTCGAGACTAATCAGAGACGTACCCGGAACATGGTAGGGGAGAAAGTGTTGGCTTAAATTTCATATGTATTAAATATAAAAAGTTATGGATAATTCTATTTTGAAAACTAAAGCAGGTTCCGAAAAATTGTGGGCCACTAGCCGAAAAATATACCCATGTAACCCTTTTCTTTCTCCATTTTACTTTTTTTGGTAACAATTGACATCCTCTAACCAAACAATTCATCAAGAAATCTTTTAAAGACTTGTCGAAAATATGGGGAAAACTTTTTTGAGCAGCCACCAAGTAATAATTATGTATATTCAAACTTTGTTACCACTAAAAAAAAAAATTAAACATCTTTCTTCTATCAAGATTTGTTTTTAAACAACCAGAATATCTTTATGACGAGTATCTAAAGCAAACTAAATTGTATGGCAACCTATGAAAATACAGAGCGAAGCTCGATCGCCCAGGTACTACAAATTTATTAGTATATTTTTAAGGAGGCATCCCTGCTCTCGGTTGCTTTTTGGATCCCAAAATAGCGTTCAAATTACGAAGAAACCAATTCCCGGCACTATAGTGAATCCTGAAAAAAATTTGATCATGAAATTTTTCCGGGAACATTCCCAACACTGTACGATGTGCGGACGAAATCAAAGGTATTATTCAGAATGGCCCAATATTTCAAAAGAAGTCGAGTTAACGGAGGAGCTTCAGCCTGGGAATTGCTCTTGTTGACACTTACCGTAGATAGCTTTAGAAATATCACGTCGGAAAGGACCTGAGTTCCCTTTTTGTTCCCACTTATCACGAAGAAGAAATTGCTGAATTGGACACTCGAAAGTAATTTTTGCCATTTCAATTACTTCAAAATCAGCCCACGTATTTTAATGTACCAAAACGATTTAGACAAAAAATTGTTTTCACGGCTTGAGATTTGAGTGTATTGCACTTAGAGCAGTGATTTAGTTTCAAACATTATTGCGAACACAAGAGTTGAATGGCATTTTTGTTTAAACATTTTGAAATAAGTACTAATATTTTATTTTCCATCACTCACGCTCCAACATGACTTTTGAATCAGCGTGACACGCGGCGTATGAGTAACATTTACTTGGCGTCTGCTGATAATTTAAACGCGCACACTACACGAGAGTCAGCGCCTAAAAGTGCGCTTAAAAAGCAATTAAATGAGATTAGTGAAAGTTTAGCTACAAAATTTGCTTGCAATAAATTGCAATTTATTGCATACTTTGCGGGTGATAATATAACGGAGCATACATACATATAACCACACAAATTCGCTTGCCAAAATTGAAAATCACATGAGTCGCAATCTAAAGCGAACTCCTGCGGAGTCAAATATTTTTTGCTGTAACAATTTAGGTCCCTTTCCAGGAGCTATCGTAACGTGCGGGCAATACAGCATGGAAGACCGAGAAAACTTGTCTCACTGATTTTCCGTTGCACAAATACCATAAATCCCACTGATCATTTAGCTTAATTAGTAGTGAACGCCAACGTAGATTCTCTTTTTGCATTTAAAACTAAAAATTCACAAAATTTATTTTTCCCACATAAGACACAATGTGGTTTAGCGCATTTTTAGATGAAAATATTTTTAACATCCTACATTCTTTTAAGTGTTCACATTTTTGAGATTCTAAAAGTTACCAATGGCAAATACTTCGCTTCCAATATAAATTAGTAAGGGTCGATTTTTGTATGAATTAATTTTTTCGATATTGTTTATTATTTGGAGTCCTTCTAAATTCAAGAGACAGATCCCCCTTTCCTTTCCTTAACTTTAACTTTAACTTTAACTTTAACTTTAACTTTAACTTTAACTTTAACTTTAACTTTAACTTTAACTTTAACTTTAACTTTAACTTTAACTTTAACTTTAACTTTAACTTTAACTTTAACTTTAACTTTAACTTTAACTTTAACTTTAACTTTAACTTTAACTTTAACTTTAACTTTAACTTTAACTTTAACTTTAACTTTAACTTTAACTTTAACTTTAACTTTAACTTTAACTTTAACTTTAACTTTAACTTTAACTTTAACTTTAACTTTAACTTTAACTTTAACTTTAACTTTAACTTTAACTTTAACTTTAACTTTAACTTTAACTTTAACTTTAACTTTAACTTTAACTTTAACTTTAACTTTAACTTTAACTTTAACTTTAACTTTAACTTTAATTCACCCACCCTAATGTTGGCATTTTGAACCGCACACGAGCACGCAAAGAAATCAATTTTTGTTACGTTCTATGCATGAAAAGATATTTTTGATTCAGCCATTTTTTCCACTTCAAACATTTACCACAACGCGCTTACATGCCGACTAAGGTTTGGCGCTGTCAGACCAGCCTCAATGTGGCCGACTTGGGTCACAACGAATGTTTTTGTGCTGTTGTTGTTATCTATTGCCACTAGATTGGTTGCTGCTGGCTGCTTTTGGCAAGTGATTTGGGGTAACGGTCATGTAAAGTTCAATTCATAGCGCCACGCCATATTTCCGTTTCCTGATTGTCTTAAGCGCAGCTCTAGCACTCCACTCCAGCATACATCCATCTACTTACAAACTCACACACACATTCACATGCATTTTTACACATGTTCTTTATTTGTATGCTGTTAAAATTCTAAGTGCAGACTGTTTAGTCAGTTGTTATAGTATTTGTAGTTAGGTTTGAGTGCTTTTTGTCGCCTAATTTATGAATTCCGCTTCAAATGCTTAATGAATGTGCGTTAAAATTCTAAAAATGAAGAGTTAATGGTAATGCGACTCATTCTAAATAGTCTTTGTCGGTTGTCATAAGAGCTCTTGAAAAGAAACATTCGGTGAGTCAGTAGCAGCATGATTCAAAAATTAGATTTACAATACTTCCTGTGAACTCAAGGAAGCTATTTAACGCATAATTAATTTCACTCACCAAAATTAAAGTGAGCATTTAGTTTCTAAAATACCCAAAATGCAAAGTTATCTAGCTCTTTATTTTTATTCTCCAAAAACTCATTATTTCTATATCAAACTCTAAGCCTACTACAGCTTTCTTAGAATCAGTACTTGCACCATTGTCTGCTTTTCGTTCATGCAGTGCAGTTCTCACTATCTCTTTTCCTTGTCCTTTAAATTCTTTCTCACTTCTTTCTCTCTTCCACTCCCTATCGCGCTCGATTCCCCTTAATTCCATTTTCCTGATTTCTTTTTCATATTCATATCTCTTCTAGGTAGAGTAAGATAACCTCTACATTAATTTTCTCTCCTTCAATATTTATGATCAATTTTTCCTATTCATCTCAACACTTTCTTCCCTCTGTTTCTCTCTCTATATCCCACAATCTTCATTTAATTTTCTCTCCTTCCTTCTTTCTTCCTTCCAATTTTTTTCACCCATTTCGGGGTGGTCCTTTCCTTCTCAATTTCCCTATATGTCATTTTCCTTTTTTTTGACATCATTTTCTTTTCTTTCTGGTTTCATTTTTATGTCTCTCCCTTTCTAACTCTTCATCTACATTAATGTTTCTTTATTATCTTAGTTTACCTCTTCATATCACTTTTCTTTCCTCTTTTTCTCGCTCTGTATCCCACAATCATAATTAAATTTTCCTTTTTCCTTCCTTTTTTCTTGCATTGTTTTTTCTCCCTTCTTTCCACGCCTCCCCCTCTCAATTTCACTTCTTCATATCTCACTCTCTCTCTCTATCGATTGTCTCAACTTCAGTATTTTTTATCTTCGTCAAATGCCATTTTATCTCTTCTTATATCTCTACGCTCCACAATCTCCACCCGTTTTCTTTTTGGTTCTTCGTTCTATATTTTTCTTAATTTGATCAACTACTCCCTCTCCGTTCTCCTTTCTTCCATATTCCTTTTGTGTCTCTATCTCATATCACTCTCCCTCTATATCGAGTTTCTCGACTTCAATTTTTTTTTACCTTATTTTTCCTTCACCACTATCTTTTATCTTCCTCTCTGTCTATATCGCACAATCTCCATTATATTTTCTCCACTCTCTTGTTAATTCCATCCATTTGCTCAATTCCTTCTCTGACACTCCATCTTCTTCTCGAATCCCCTTTCTCTAATTTTTCTTTCTTTTTGAAATATTTGCCTTGTCTCAATCTATTTGTATATCATTTTTCTCTCCTCATCAACCTCCTTCTTCTTTATTCTTAGCTTCCAGTGTGCCAAAATCTCCTCAGAGTTTTCGTTACTCCTCTCGGGAAAGACCCTCTCTCTTTCATTTTCTGCTCATTTTATAAGTCAATCTCCTTATGTACCTCAGTCCCACTCTCTCTTTCTGTCTCCTTCCCCGCCACTCTTCTTTTCCAGTCTTCTTTCCCACCCTCCACATATCAATCTTTCTTGAACATAATCATTAGTCTATGGTACCCACCTTTAATTATCGGTTTCATTCGTTATTTCCAACCTCCATCCATCTCCATGCCTTGCTGTACACATAGTCTTCGAAGCGTTAGGAGTATTTTATAGACTTCCCTTTGCTTGCCTCCCGTTCCCTTCCTACCGCGGTCTTTCCCTCCAGACATTTCTCAATTGTTCCCTGCCACCTCCATTTCAATCTTCATGTAAATTCATATAGTTCTGGTATCTTCATCTTAATCTCCCCATTCAATCTTTCAATACTGCGCTCTATCGCTCCCTCACTCCTTCACTAAGTCTCTCTAGCTATCTGGTGGTCTCGTGCGGTGTCTCCTGGGTGAGAAGAGAGCCACGTATCAATGTTAAAAGAGAAATCCAATTTTTGTTTTAACTTCGTGGCTTTCTTAGCCTTTTTTACTCCAAACCGTTTCTGGTCATAACACCATATTTTTCATATAAAATTATAGTTAAATGAAGGTAGTATTAATGGCGAAATACAGGAAATTGTTCGTAAAAATTTTCAACTATTTTTAATAGAGTTGATAACCCAATTGCGACATCGCCCACCTAATAAATTTTTTTTCAGCTGATAATTCTTTGAAAGTTACAAAACCGGATATATTTTCTGACTTTCAAGAAGAAAAGTTTAGGTATTCTCCAAGTCAAGTAGCATTGATTGAGCTGCAGTGGCGAAAGCTAATACCCGTACAATGGACAAATGTGATCTCTACCATAGAAATTTGGGCGGAAGTCCGAGAACATAAAAATTCATTAAACGAACCTTTTTTTTTAAACTGGTCGCATTCGTATTTAGCTTTTTGGTATTACCTTTCAGTAATAGGGAGGTTGAAAGAATTTTTAGTGCCATAAACATTTGGAAAACTAAGTTAAGGAACAGATTACAAATTAAAATGCTTAACTCGCTGCTTAGTATTAGATGTTCGTTAAAACACTTATCCAAACTTTGAACACAGACTTAAGCTCTTCTGATTCATCAGCCGAAGAAACTATTATAAAATTAATTAGTTTGTAGTGATTTTTCTAAAGTATGTATTTCTTTGAAAAAATTCCTAGTCAAGGAAAATGTGTCTGATATGCGTTGAAACATGAGTTAAGTTATGTCTACAGCTTTATATACAAATAGTTTAAACTAAAATGAAAAATTTTAAATAGATTTCGGAAATAAATTTCTGAATTTTTTTAAGCTTCTTTTTTTCTTAATTTTAGCCTTTTCTAACGTTTTTTTTTTTGTCCATTTACCCTCTTTTTTTCTATCACCTGGTCACACTGATTGCAACCGGCCCTGCCTCTTAATGCGATAAATATGCGCAAGTATTGAGATAGAACGATTCACTACATGATATATGGAAACAAACACACACAAGAGCGACGCCTTTACCTAACAAAAAGCTTTTAATTTAACTTAGTTTGTGTCTTTGCTTATAATAAAGCTTTTTGCCTCAATGCCCAGCAGACAAATTGGCTGGGTTTTGTGCACTTCCTTTACTGCGAAAAATATTTCCGTTACAAGTTATTGATTGGAGAACTATAGTTTTAATTTTTAAATAATTAAATCAAATATAAAGATATTTAACAAGGAAGTAAGTCTAACAGTTAGTAAAGTGAGTAAGACTCCTGTTTCATTTGATATCTCGATAGCTGTAGGAGATATCCCCTTCGAATATAGCACAATATCTGAGCGAAAATATAAACGGGGACTCATCCGCATCTAAAAAAAATGTCTGCCGTTTCGATAACGTCCTATCTCAATAAACATTTCAAAAACTCTCCAGATCAGCATATCGACGGGTGAGTGGATAATCACCATATTTCGAAATATCTTTAAAAATCAACCTATCTGAACGAAAATTTAATAATCATTCAGCTTAGATAGAGCTTTGTTGAAGGAATTCTGAAATAGGAGGTTTTTTTTAAATATTTTGTAATAAGCTGATCGTCCACTCAGTCGTGCATATATAGGATGGCAGGGTTTTTTTTTGATTTTTGTTGGAACGATTTTCCGTCATCCCTTGTCAAGTTTGGTTTTGTGAAAAACCGGTTTCGGCGTTCTGCCATTTTCAATGCCTAGTTTCGTTCAAAGAAACTTTTCTCTACATTAATACAATACCGCCGTGGTGTGAAGGTAGTGTTGCCGGCCTACCACACCGAAGGTCCATGGTTCGAGCCCTGGTACAGGTAACATCAAAAGTGATTTGAAAAAAAAAAGTTTTTCAAAACGGGGTCGCCCCTCGGCAGTGGTTTGGCAAACTCTCCGAGTGTATTTCTGCCAAGACAGGCTTCTCAGCAAAAATTCGTCTCCTTTGTAGATGCCGTTCGGAGTCGGCAAAAAACTGTAGGTCCCACCAATTTGTAGGGAAAATTCAAATCGGCACACCACAAATTGGAAGAGAAGCTTGGCGCAAAAATCTCTCAGGAGGTTTATGATGATATACCTGTTGTATATCGCGCCATAGAGAGAATACAATACAATTTCAGTTGGAATGGTAAGTAAAAGTGCAAGGTATGAAACCGATTAAAATAACTTTCCGGTTTAGGTTTCGTTTGAGTTTATTATTTAGATAAGCAATTCAAGTGGTTTAAAATAGGTCTGATGTTTTTAAATTTCTTTGCGGATATCATGAATTTTCTACAATACAGTAATAAATATTGTTGATGCAATGTATGGATAAAATTTTGTCAAAACAAATTTTAAAAATTAACACATTTTTTTATTAGAAAAGTATTTGATTTTTTTTCGATACCTGTGTTCAGTCGATTCTATAGATATGTATCTATCGCCCATGGAAACTTTATGGAATTTGATCTAAGGCTTTTTGAGAAATAGCAATTTGGAAAAGGGTTGTCATTAAATTCAATAGCTTACAGGTCACAAAAAAATTAACTAATAATAAAATTAATATAAGTTTTACTAATTTGACCACGTCTTTTGTAACCCAATCTTTTATGAAAATTAGTCAGAGTCTTGTAAAACAAAACATGCGCAAAATTAATTAAAAAATTGGTGGATACTATTTACTTTTTTTGGTTTCGAGAGAGTTTTTCGCAATTCAATTCTTACTTACAATTTCTGCAATTTTTTTTGCCGAACACACCTAATGTAAAATTTGTATGGAACTGTGATTTTAAAAAGCTTTATAAAGCTCTTTTAACGCTTATACATCTATCCCCATATTCATATAAAATAAAACTGTTTTATAAATTATATTTTAATACAAATTTTAAATTATAATAGCTTTAAAAATCTCTTTTATTTTCTTTGAGTTTTGGAGGTTAGAGTTTATTTCAAAAAGCTTTTTAAAAATTTATTTTGTGTTTATTTTGCTTTTTGAAAACTAACAACTGACTACCCATTTTGGTGTAATAAAACTATGTAAAAATCAACCGCTACATCAGCCTCATATAGCAAATGCTTGTTGGTCGTTTTCCCCAAATCAGGCCAGTGACAAAAAATCTTAGCACGAACTGTCAATCACTTAATTTTGTTACAGCAAACCAGCAGATCATGCAACTGTTCTAGTTAGAGCTAAAGTCTAATTTAGGATTATTAAAAGTAAGCATGCAAAGGCGATCAAAGAAGTAAATAGATTATTTAAAAAAAAAAAATAATCAAGTAAATAAACAGAGCTTTATATCTAAGTAATAACACTTAACATACGTGAGAATTTTTTTTCACATTAGACCGATTCAAAAAGAGAAAAATTTTATTTTTCTTCCAAGCAGGCTCAAAAATTCTTTTCTATGCGAAAAATGTATTGATGCACTATCAGCTCGTGATCCTATTGCTAGGTATGTTTACTTGGCACTTATCTTTTCTCAATAGTAATTATATGGTGAAGCCAATACCGAGTTTAGAAATTTCAAACGCAATGTCAAACCGCATAAACTAAGCAATTCTTGATTAAAAGGGCGTTCTTAATATCAAAATAAAGAGCTCAAAGGGGACTACTAAATTTTTTACAACAAACCGAACAATAGGAGGCCGCTGACAGGAATTCTATTGAATAACAAAAACTAAGTTGCATTTTGAAAACGAATTTCGTTTTCGCATTCAATTGTAAACTTAAATTCGTCCCAAATCTGGGATTGTCATTCAAATTCCGCTATAAATTTTCATTTAGAGGCGTCGAATTCGCCTCGAATAATCAAATAAATGCGTCAGAAAAACCCTCCTTAACATTGGACCTTCAATAGATCTATTGAATAACAAAGAATAAGGGGCAATTCAGACTTCTATTGAATAAGGAAGGTTGGTGTGCCTTCGAATTCTATTTCTAGCTCGAATTCGCCTCAAATGCGTTTTCCAATTTTAATTCGAATTTTCCAAAAATTCGACTTTTTATTTGACTTCGACTGCGAATTTCAAGGCACGTTAGTTCGAAATTCGTATTCGGCGGAAATGTTTTCATCAAACCGTATATTTCCCTTGCACCTTAAAAATCGCTTTTTTCAACTGTAAATTCCAAAAGGCTTTACAATTCTAGAGCGAATTTATACAAAAAATCGCCTGCAAATTCGTCCTTAAACTCAAATAGCAAGTGCTGATTTAAAAGCTCACTCTCAATTTGCCAATCTCAATTTCCCAAACAAAATTCGTCAAAAAAAAAAAAATTCCCTAAGAATCACCTCCAAAATATGTCGGCTAATTCGAGTGCAATTTCGGTTTTAAATTCACGTTCACTTCGTCTTGTCCCTCAAATTCACTTAAAACTTCAATGAATTCGAATTCGGTAATAAATTTCCCTTCGAACTCAAAATCGCTTTCAAGTTTATTGTTTGGTCACCGCTTTGATCCGATGCTAGCAACTTCTATTACAAGCTAGATTTTCTACGCAGCGACCCCGTTGGACCTTCTGTTCGACTCATCGGTTCTGCAAAAAGTTGTTTGGAGCTAACAGCGCCACCTAATGCAAAGAGGAGCAGGAAATGAAAAGCGACAAGTAAAAGGCGTCATATTCGAGTTTATCCAGGCATTTGCCTTGATATGCCACTTGGCGTTCGCCTTCGCTTTCCCCGTCTCTTCTGTCGTTACCTCTTTTTTTTCTGTTTCCCTCCTTCGTTTTCTGTTTCTGTTACTATTTTCCCTTTTCCCATTTTCAGTTTTGTCTTCTCCTTCTTTTTCCCCTTTTTCTATTTCCTTCTCTAATTCACATTTTTTAGTTGTCGCTTATGTCCACTCACTGAGCTTTGCCGCCAACAAAAAGATCTGGAACAAATTTATTTATTTTTTTAATCAGTCTAATGTGAGTCTGTGTAATGCATGGCAAGAACAGCATCTTGCTTTGTAGTGTCAAATATGTTATTGTAGCACGCAATAGCTAAGCTTAACATTTTATTATCTATCTTTTGAGTGTCGAATAATTACACTTCCCTGTCTTTGTCTTGACAGATTTGGCGCATGCGCTATAAAACCCGAAAATGGTAACCTTGTCAACAAATTACAAAACATAAATCCAAAGCAAAAAAACAGAAACAAGACACAGAGTAATGGCATTAATAATAATAACAAATACAATTTCAACTCTAAGCACATTGTAACATCAAGGCCCGATTGAAGAATTGTGCCCGTAATGCCACTAATGACACAGTCAGTACTTTACAAAGGTGTCGGCAACGAAAATGGCATTTTCACAGACATTTGGCATCTAACAACGGCAAATAAAAAAGTTGTATATTTATTTTTTTTTATTAATATATGCAAGCATTATTTGTGAATAGTAGTCATTGATTGGGGTAAAAAGTGTGAAACAAATATTTACATAGATTTTTTACACGTCTTTAGACAACAACTTACAGCAACTTAAATTTATAATTCATCAGTACAAAGTATATATACTGTGATATATATGTGATGAATACATGCATACATACGTATATCTTAAAATATTTTAAAATTTCGTAATGAGAAATTTTTCACTTGTGCTATTAGAAGTGGCCGACCTCGGCCGGTGTGGGGTGTAATAAATAAACGGTTGATTGGGTTAGAATGCTCCGTATTTACACAACTAGATATAGTGCTCTAACACAAATTTCATGTTAACAAAATATTCCCAAAAATTATAAAGGAAAACATAAACAAAGTGTGAAATATTGTTATTGTTTTGCTTTAAAAATGTTGGTAATTTTGTTCCCATAAAATGTATGATAAGGACCACCGACTTCCGTATATGGGAATGCTCATCGAGATAGCAAAAGTCCATTAACCTATGTCCGTCCACCAGTTCGTCCGTAGACACTGTAACTTGTGTAAACACTGAGATATCGCAATTAAACATCTTTAGCTCTGTGTGCTACTGAGAACTGAAAATAGAGAGTAAATAAGGTTCTCTCTCAAGCTGAAGAGGCAAGTTTTAATCCGAATAATTTTTCCTGACTATTTCGGGTAACACTGTCAACTTTGAAATTTATGTTAAAAGTTGACAGCGGTGGCATTTTCTAGCAATTAATCGAGTATTTTTTAGACTTACCCTCTTACTCTCAGCGAATTTTTAGTTTCTAACAATTTTACTATTTTTGTACAGAAAAGTATAAACTAGAACCTAATGTTCTAGAAGGAGAAAGAAAACAGAAAGATTTGTTTTAATTCAATTTCTATTTCGCCCAGGTGGCAACACTACTTAAAAATTATTTTTTTATATGTCCACACTAACCCGGAAACGGCTTAAGGGGGTCGGGTCATTTGCATCGAAAAAAAAATCGATTTTTTTTTTGCTTAATCTCTTTCAAAAATATCTGAAAACATATGGTCGAAAAATCAACTTTCCCAAAAACCCGAAAATAAAATTTTTTTTCAAAAACCTGTTATCGCCAACCTTTTAAGCGCATAATTTTAAGTGGGACAGCAAATATAAGACAAATTCATTTTCATCGAAAACTTTTTTGCATGTATGCTGAAAAAATGCTTTAAAAAAATGGCGAAAGGGTAAATTTTTTGACCAAAACACTCCGCAAAACCCAAAAAATTATTATTTTTTTTTAAACTGTTATCGCCAACGTTTTTAGCGGACATTTTTGGGTCGGACAGGGTATATATGAAAATTTGAAAATCAAACGAAAGTTTTTTTAGTAGGTCATGAAAAAAAGCTTAAAAATCGAAGTCGAAAAAGGTCGAAAAAATTAAATTTCGCAGGTTCGAAAATAATTTTTTTGGGTACTTTTTTTTCCTGAGCCCAAAACCTATCGAAAAATCGATGGCGCGATATCGACCCAGTTAATGTGTACAGGTATTATATTCTAAAAATTTCTAGCAAGGTGTTCCCACTGAGGTTGCTTTTGTGGTGTTTCCACCTATTTGAGTTTTTTTTTTTTGTAACGAAATGAGATATGCCAATATTGGTATTAAATAAAAATAATGAATTTGAAAAAAAAAAAATATTTTTAGGTACGGTTACTACCTAGGGTTGCCCCTCAATTCCAATATATTTATTTATTGGCATACTCGCTATTATCTAGAAAACGATCGATCTGACCCATTTGGATGCTAATGTGTTAAGTTTAAAATGCTCTCACTCAAGCGCTGCAACCAGGAGGATTTTACATGCTTGCTACCTATCTATGGATTGGTCATTAAAGGTTAACATTAAAAGTCGAAACATTTCAATCCTCAATATGCAGCAGTGGTGCCAGAAGGAAAGGTATAACCTAGTGTTTAAACAAAAGGTGTTTTTATTTTTTGTAATACTGCAACCGGTTCTAATTATATTTATTAAATTTTTCCACCGTCCATTTTTGAAATAAATTTTTTTCTTTTAGTAAAGCTCTTTTTACATGGCTATAAGCAAAAATAATGACTGCCTAGGTGCTGCATCAAAAAACCTTAATTTTTTTATGATTATTAAAAAAATTCAAAAAAGCAAATAAATCAAAAAAAACTTTTTTAATTACTTTTGATTATTTTTGATTTTTGTTGATTTTTTTTTTTTGATTATTTTTGGTTTTTTTAATTTTAGTATTAGAAGTACATAAATATTCACATCAAAAATACTGAAAAAAATAGAGGTAATCAAAAATAATCAACAAAGAAATCAAAAATTATCAAAACAACTTTCTTTCTAATCGTAATCAATTAATAACTTGCTTTTCTTGAAAACCCATTAAAGTAATCATTACCAATTAAAAAATCTGTCTAATTATTTGATTACTAATTACTAATCAAATTTAACAGCTCTGGTTTGATTCCACATATCACCACAGTCTTTGCTCTGCATGATCCGATTTCAAGGTAACAAATATATAAGTCTAGCAGATGTTGTCATGCCGGGACATTTTTAACTATATCGCCTTCTCATATCTCAGTTCCTCAACTTCTTTTTCTATCCCTTTGTCTTTCTCTACCTCTTGATCTACCGCTTCCTCTTTCCCTTTTCGATTTGCTTTCCCCTCAAAAAACGCTGCAAAGCTAACTACAGGGTGGCTGATGAATTTTGCTACATTAAGAAACTCAAATAATTTTTTTTTTCAGTGTATGGAATTCATTTTTCTTGTATTCATGTTAAAGCTCATTAAATTTTATTAAATACAGCTTAATTAGTTTTAAAAATAATGGAATTTAAATGCCCCCCCTGCTCGTCGATGCATGTGCGGCATCTTACCAAAAAGTTGTTCATTACTGCTTGGAGAGTTGAGACAGGAATAGCCGCAATTGTTTCTCGAATGGATTGCCTTAGTTCATTCAAATTTGTTGGTTTTGCTTTGAAGACTTCCTGTTTGCAATAACCCCACAAGAAAAAGTCAGGTGCAGTAAGGTCAGGCGACCTGGGTGGCCAACGGAATGTGGAGTTTCTGGATATCAGCTTATTGGGAAATTTTCGTCGCAATTCTGTCATAACAGGTTGGGCTATATGAGGAGCTGCACCATCTTGCTGAAACCACACAGAGTTGAAAGAAATTCTCATTCGGCGTAATTCTGGATAGAAAAACTCTCTCAACATGCTCAAGTAACGGTCTCCAGTAACCGTAACGGTGTGACCGTTTTCTTCGAAGAAGTAGGGCCCGACAATGCAGCGTGATGAAACTGCACACCACACTGTGACACGAAGTGGATGCAATTCCGTCTCATGGAGTATCTGTGGGTTGGAAGCACTCCATATTCGACAATTTTGTTTGTTTATGTTGCCGTTTAAATCGAAATGGGCCTCGTCAGACATGAAAAGACAGTTCAACATGTTTCCATCCTCTTCCACCATTTGAAGCATCTTCTGGCAAAATTCCAAGCGAATCGGCAAGTCTGCAGCGTTCAGTTTGTTGGTCATTTGAATTTTATATGGGAATAAGTCCAAATCTTTGTGCATAATTGACTGTAATGACTGTCTGCTTACACCCATTTGAGCAGATAAGCTTCTTGTCGAAACACGTGGATTGTTTCGTATGGCAGCAGCTACAGCAGCGATTGTTTCCTCCGTTCGAACTGAAGGGTTTCGATGGTAAGGTCTTCTGTTGACTGTCCCATGCTCGGCAAAATTGTTTACAAGTCTTATTATGGTCCATCTGCTCGGAGGATTGCCGCCAAACGTGCGCCTATACTCTCTTTGAACCGAAACTACGGACTCCAGTGCGTGATAGCGGCGGACAATCCAAATTCTTGTTTCAGTGTCCCAGTTATCCATTTTTGTTAAATGTAAAAGTCAATCTGCAAAATAAAAAAAAATTAACCAGATGCATTAAATAGAAAAAAAGTTATTTAATTTTTTTTTGGTAGCGGCTTTCATTAGCCACCCTGTATCTAGCATATTATTATTAACTTGATACTTTATTTGTTTAATTTAAAAATACCCCTAAAAGCTCGTATGGCACGATTATGTCAATTTAAACTTTGAATTAGAGAATTTGGCTAACTAGATTGGTTATTTTGCCTTTACGAATTAGTTTTTAATTTTATATATTTCGTATAGATATATGTTAGCAATTTTAAAGTTATACAATTTATTTCTTTTTATTATCATTTTCCTATTGTAAACATCATTGCATTTAAATATTGTAAAGCTTTACAATTTTAGCTGAAGCATAAAACAATTTTTGCAAGCTGAGGTCGTTCATGGCAATATTCTTTATTGCGACTTGAATTGTTTTTAGTGTAAATTTATATGGTCTTTAATTACTTGGCACGTCTGTCATTTAAATGCAACGCTGGCTTTTAAGGTATTTGAATTTTTATTGGAGTGAGTGGTTGCAGTAAAGCTATGATTATTAGGAAATTTTGTAAACAATTGAAATACGAAAATTAATTTTTGTTCAATTGTACAATCTAAATATGTCTGGATCGAATCTGTTATAATCTGTTATAATTAAAATTACGAATTCATGAGCCTTATAAAAAATAGCGAACAAAAATGTATGTAATTTTTAAACAGCTGGCTAAAGCTCTGATGTATCAATGGGTTTACTGTTAAAAATTGATTACCACAAACACATACATACATCTTTGTCACACATGTTCATAGAGTCTTTCGACCTTAAGCTGCCCATTAGGCGCCAAACGAAGTCAAAGCACTCTTCGATTAACCAAACAAAGCACCTACGGTACAACTTTTTCGAGTTAAATTTAAAATTTCGCTATGGTTTAATGGGCGTATACTTGTTAAATAATTAAAATATGTTTAACTCTGAACGATATTTCCTCAAACGCCAAATAAGCTAGTTGTTGCTAAAACAATGCATTAGCGTACATGCGTACTCACTAGTTATGCCAATCCCGAAATCGCGGGACTCTTAGATTGTATGAGATACATATTCGGGAAACCACAAAGGCATACTTAACATGTAAGGAAATCTTAATGCGAGTGAAACTCACAACGAAATAACCTTCTGTAAATGTGAGCTGAAGCAGTCTAGTAATGAATAGATCAATAATGAGATGACGAGGTCAATATAGCTATTCAATTTTAACCATTTAACAATCTTAACATATTATAAAGTTGTAACAGGTTGATGTCTTTACATTGCAGATATGCAAGGAAAATTAATTAGAGGCAGCACTAATGAGCTAATAGAAGCCAAATCAAAAGTTTTTAGATTTTTTTCTTTCTGTCTGTCTGTCAGTATGTTTGGGCGCATTACTCAAAAGCTGCTCAATACAATTAAATTAAAACTACACCGTTGAATTACAAGGCATCTAACTTGAAATTTAAGATATCCCTTATTCCGATAACTTTTCCGGTTTTGGAGTTATGAACCAATATGTGGACCAGGATGACCAAAATGTGTTAGTACAATAGGTATGGGTATCAAAATAAAGGTGACAATGAATGCTGAAATGGGCGATGTGATCGAGTTCCTATATCTCAACTGGTTTTGGATGATAAAAATCCGGCTCCGTCTATTATATTGCTATTTTATTAAAAGTCTGAGACGATTGTGGCCTGTTTTAGTATCAAATAAAAAACTTCTTTTTTTTTGTACGAGAATTTTTATTAGAAAACAAGACAGACCACTAGACCTTTTTATCTATAAAAGTAGACCTTTTTATCTATGATAGTAAATTTTCTAAAAAATAATCTACAACTTGTTTATTATTGGCCATTTTATAATCGTCATTTCTATGCTAGATAAAATTTTTTGCTGCTTGATAAAAAAAAGATTATTGAATTAAAAGCAAAAAAATAAACAAGCAGAAAAGAAATATAAGCGCCCACAAGTTTGCAAGTGGCAAGTTCACACTTGATTTTCAAAACGAATTAGAAATTTTTAAGGAATATTTCGTTTGGTTATTTTATTTATAAGTCACTAAAATCGGTTTTTAGTTATGCTAATTGTTAAAGTATCAATTTTATAAAAAAAAATTTTTTTACCATATTATTATGCAAAGTCTGATCCCGGAATTGCAATACTAGCTGCTCAAAAATCTGAGTAAAGCAAAAAGTTGAAAAATTGTGTATCCCTAGTGCCCATCTACGGTTAATTTGCAGGTTTTCAATTTTAGAGCAATTTACTAATTTAAATTAATAAGAGCAAAATAAAAATCACTTTCAAATACTTTTAATAAATAAACTAGTAAATAAGCATGAAATCTTGCTATTTAATTGAAAAATATATAAAATTCAGTATGTAACACTCTCAAAATATTATTAACCTTAAATAAATTAGAAAAAGACACAAATGTACCTTGACCTGTTAACAGTTTTTTTTTGCCACTCTGTAAGTAAATGCAACCTAAACAAGCTTGACTGTGAGAAAAAAGAGTAATATAATTTTTTTTGTTTTTCATAGACAGCATGTGCCCAAATCACTAACCAATTTAAAATAGAATGTGGTGTCAGGTGTAACAAAAATAACTTTTGACAAGTTTGTTACAGTTTCGGCTGTTTAAGTTCAAAACAAATTTATTTTAGAGGTTTCGCTATTTAAGCTTAATTCATGCGATTGTTAAGATTGCCGAAAGAAAGGCAAAATCTTTCAATAAGTAACGAAAAAAAATACAGTTCCAATATAATTATTTGATTTTATATAAATGAATGCATTTTTTTTTCTTTTGTTTTTGCACATACGAGTATGCCCAGTAAAAAATCGTGTAAGCAATTGTAAAAAATGAGTAATTTGACGGCAGCGTTGCTTACTTCGATATCAGACAATACTTAGCAACTGATCGAACGAACTTTGCTCAGCATTTGATACCCTGATTAGCAAATTTCATTGATTTATTAGCATATTTCAGATAGGTGGCAACCCCCTAAAAGCTTTCTACTATCAAATTTTAAATAAGAGAGCTTATAATACCACCTGTTAGACCAATGTGTAACGTTATTTTCGGTATACTATGTGAAAAAAAAATTTAAATTATTAGATGGCAACTCTACCTTTCTCAGAAGTTTCTTTGTTGAAATACGACGTGGCACACTTTTCGTCTTAATTTTAAAAAAATTAAATAAGTGGCAACACTGTAAGAACTTCCAATGTGGCAAGACTTAAGAAGACCTCGAAATGCAGCAGATTATCTATATTCAAAAAATACATACAAGGTGGCGCAAAAGTAAACCTCCTATCAGAAAATGCTATAAATTTTGCGATTGGTCCCTAAAGTCAGTTCTGTTTTGACATTTGTGTAGTAAACACATGCGAAATACACCTTAATAAACAATGTTACGCTACACTGCTCCAGAACGCGGAATATTGCTGACTATTTATTTGACCAATAATCGGTCGGGGCCAAACGGTTACTGTGAATGGTGAGCGCTACAGAGCAATGATCAACGAGTTCTTTTTGCCGCAACTTGATGAATTGGGTTTGGAAAACATGTGGTTCCAACAAGACGGTGCAACAGCACACACTGCACGTGCCACAACCGATATGTTGAACATCGGAAGCTTACTTTTGCGCCACCTTGTATAATAGGATTATAAGGTAAGAAATATTTCTGCTGAAATACGACGTGAAATACCTTTCACTTGAAACCCCTATTGGCATATTAAACTAAATTTTTTTTAATTAAAAAAAGTGGCAACCTAGTGAAAACTTCCTCAGCGCGGCAACACCTACACAGAAAATCTTAGAATATAGTACACTATCTAGTTATTATATAATGAAGTAACTAAAAACCATGTAGTATCGTTATATCAGAAATAAGAATTATGAAAGGTGTAAATTATTGGGCGAATTTACATATATACATATATCTTCACGTAAATGTTGATCGATGTGTTCGCTACATGCTGCACATCTGGTTAAAAGGTCAAGTTGCATTCGTAAGCTTTTAGCAACTGTCTATTGAACTGCAGGCTGCAGCAAACCACTCTTCTATTGTGTCGATGCAAACTAGTTTTTCGAATTTGCATTGTGAATACGCATATACAGTATTGAGAAAAATAATAGAACACAAAGACATAACTCTGTTGGCTTATACTGCTGTAAAAAAATGTACAGCAACTGTCTGCGATTTTATTTTGTAAAAGTCCCCGCACATAGAGGGAAGTTGTAAGAAAAAGTACGAGAAACATGCAATCAAAAATTTGGAAGCTGGATTTTATTCACACCGCCCATCAATTCCATCCTCTTCAATTGTGGCTTCGAGCTCATTAGCAACTTCTAGTATAGCAAAATACTTATTTTAATTATTTGAAAAATCATCCCGATTTTTGGAACTTTCGCGTTTTCCATAGCGTTTTTCTTCATATAACTTCTGAATGACACTGATTTTTATATGGAAACTAGCAAACTTTGTGCAGCTCAAGAATTTACTTTGAACATTTTTACTATCTCCCCTCATCACCAATCGATTGCTTCTCATCTGTCCCTTCATATCTATATCTGTTCTCATCTTTCTTCCCCTCCATTTTCCTCTCCCATGTTCCCTTACTTTTCTTCTGTCACAAACCCACTTTACTTACAAAGTTGTAATCCCCATACTTCTTCTTCTTCTTTAAATGGCGCTTAACTGCCTAGATGATTTGAGCCGTCCAACATAGCTTGTCAGTCATTCCTTCTTTCTGACAACCGATGCCCTTTAAAAACACCGTACTTGGTTTTCGCTTGATTCTTCCATGGGAGTGGTTGCCTCCATCTTTCTCTGCCACCACCGAAAGCTGCCTTAGAGTACCTTCTAAGTATAAAAAACACGAATAACAACTTTTGAATATTTTTTTAACTCCGAAAATTCCAATTGTAATTTTTTTTTTCACCGACCGGATTTAAGCTCTCTATACTAGATGCTCTAGTATCAGGACTTTCCGAGCGTGAGACTCCCTTCTTCTTTTAAAGGACTACCCACTAAAATCTAACCTCCCACAGCTCGCACATTTGTCCGTACCTGGGACCGCGTTTAGCATTACTTCAAGTGCGTTAGCGCGCTACGTGAGCTCTGTGGCTACTCTCACGCTAGTGGCCTAAGCAACCGCCTTCCCGTTTTGTGAGGAGTACATTCTCCGCGTACCTGCTGACTATATCCCATATATCATTTTCGCAGATCATGCTTTGGATGACACTGCCCGCGGATACGTCGTCTAGAATATTTTCCACCCGCCTTCGGTGTTGATCTAATTGTTCGAAGAAGGTGTGGCGTACGTTGTCTATGCCCCCACAATAGAGGCAATTCGGGGTTTCAACCTTGCCCATTCTGTAAAAGTATACAGGGAAATAACCTTCTCCAGTTAGCAATTTAGTCAGTTAGAAGTCCAACTCTCCATGAGGTGTTTTCAGCCATGGCTCAACTTCGGGAATTAATTCCTTGGTCCACCGTCCTGCGGCACTGCTGCTCCATTGTAATTGCCACAGCCGGATTGTTTCTCCTCTAGCCTGTGCGGCAGCAATATCCGTATGAGCTGCCGAGCGAAGGTCTTAAATTCTTTTTCTTTCCTCCGCGAGGAGATATTAAAGTATAGCCCCGCCATGACCAGGACAGCATCTGCGGAGACCGTGTGGTATGCTGTGGTCAACCGGAAAGCGCCTCTGCGCTGGACCGTGGTAATAGCGGCTCGGTACTTCCTAGATTTTATTACATCCGCCCACATTTCTGCACCGTACAAGAGAATAGAATAAGAGGTGGATGCTAGCAGATTTCTTATGTGTCCACCTAGGTTCGCCATTAGGCGGTTTAGACTCGCTATGGTCTGAGCAGCCTTCTCGCATACTTCGAATGTGATCTTAGAAGCTGAGCTTGCTGTCTAGCCTTAGGTCCAGATATTTCGTGGACCTACGTGTTTCTATTTGTTGATCCCCAACAGTCATGTCTATGATGGTCGGAATCCGCCTCTTCGTAAGAATCACAATCTCCGTCTTTGCTGTAGCCAGGTGGGGGCCGTGGTCGGACATCCATCTATCTACGATGCGTATCACTTGTAATAGTTTTAACATAAATACGAAAACTAAAAATAATCGGATAAAATGAGTAAAGACCATACAACAAAAACACATTAAAACCAAAAAAATAATAAATATAATAATTTGGAAAGCTGTAAAAAACTAAAAAATAAGCTCTAGCCATAGTTGAAGCCCACACACAACGCCAACTACCAGCATTGCTACATTGCACTGCACAGCATCTGCTGCATCATAGACTGAGCTTAGAGTCAACCGAAGAGAACCAAAAATATTTACATTTCCGTGTAAATTGTTCACTCCATCGATGTTTTTTCGGTTGCTGAGCGCAGCTTGAACCGCAAAGCTACTTTTTTTGCTCGTCGCTTATTTGTGATCGTAGTCCATTACTTGAGCGCAACAAGTTGTAAACACTTTTTACTGCTGCAACTTGTTGATGGAACGATCAGTTGTCTACTCGATAGCCAAACGCGCGGTTCACTCTGTGAGTTGCAAGCGTGAGGAAATGAAAATCAATTAATTTAAAGTTTGAGTTTGGTTGAAAGTATTAAAGAGCTCGTATTTAAGTGAATTGAATTAGTGGAAGTGAGACTCGTGAAGTGGTGTAGAATGTGGTGAATTTTTTGTAATTTTGGGCTTCCAGCAAATTGTAAAAGAAATTTAATTAATTTAAAACTTTTTTAAAGTTTCAACAAAAAAAGCTAAGCACAAAGGTGGAAGCACCAAAAAGTACGAAAGTAGTCAAACAGTAAATTAATTAATTAAATACGGCGAAATATGCGCTCAAAGCGAAATGTTTACTAAATAAAAAGCGCAAATGTTGTGTAGTGTCCACAGTGTTGTGTGTTTCAGAAATTTTTCAAATTACAATTTTAATTTGTGTCTGCGAAAAGCTTGTTGAATTTGTGAACAAACTATTCATCAATCACTTTCTTATCAAGTTTTACTGGCCTTAGCTGTTCGCTGCTACTATCGCTACACAATTAGCAATAAAAAACAGCGCCCTTATCACCAAAACATTTCGTTCTTGTTTTCGATTTGATAATAACTCTTTATGTACAACGGCACTAATTGCACATTTAGCTTATTAAATTTAAAAAATATTTACACAATGTCTACATTAAATGAAGTGAATATTTACACTTTGCTGAGAATGGCGTTCGTTTGGCAGCTACTTTCGTTCGGTGTCTATTTGGTGGGCCTATTGGCCATTGCGACGTTTTTCTTCGATAATTTCAAATCGGTTATTTTGATAGTGAAATCAGTGTTGGAGCCATATTTTCAGCCGCAAGTACCACAAACTTTGGTGGAAAAATTTGGAAAGTGGGCAGGTAAGTTATTCAAATATTTTTAACCAATAGTAAACTATAATATCTGAGTTTAACTTGAGTTCAAGTTTAGAACTTTTTCACTCATATTTCAAACGTTAATTCTTAACGGTATCTCAACTATAGAAACTTGATATTCTTAAACAACATTACATTTTTTTTATGGAAATAATTTCGTTTTGCAACGTAAATTGATTGTACTGTGTGACAAACAAAAATTTTAAATATGTCCAATACATATTGATTAGTAATTAGTAATCAATTAATTAGAGGGCTTTTTTAATTGGTAATGATTATTATAATTGGTTTTCAAGTAATTTCAATTATTAATTTATTACGATTAGAAAAAATAAAAAATTATCAAAAAAAAGTTGTTTTGATTATTTTTTGATAATTTTTTTTTTCATTTTTTTCCATTATTTTTGATTTATTACGATTAGAAAAAATCCAAAAAAAATTCTAAAATAATCAAAAAAAAGTTATTTTGATAATTTTTTGATTTTTTTTTTATTATTTTAGATTTTTTTTTTGATTTTTTTCAGTATTGTTGATGTGCATATTTATGTGAATCTACATGAATACTGATAAGGATAAAAAATAATAAAAAAAAAATTTTAAGTAATCAAAACAACTTTTTTTGATATTTTTTTGGATTTTTTTAATAATCGTAAAAAATCATGATCTTTGTTGATTATTTTTTTAACTAAATGGAAAATAATCTTAAAAATTGAATGTAATTGGTAGTCAATCAGTAATCGAAAATACATTTTACCCCTTTTAACAGTGTGCGAATTGTTAATGATTTTGTCAAATTTCCGAAAATTTTAAAAATATCAGAACAAATATTTTTTATTTTTTCATCTCATAACGGCTTTTCAAATAATTTGGTAATATTTAAACCACCACCTGTTAATTATGTTTTCAAAAACACATACATTTTGTATATCGGAGATTTAGTTTCCCTTAAATTTCTGTAAATGAGATATTTATACATCACTAGAGGGCAGACCTGTTAAATAATGATTACTAATCGTAATGACTGCCGGTTTGATAAATTATTTTATTGAGAAACCATTTAATGATCGATTATCATTACTTTCAATTTTGAGTTATTATTTCCCAATTATTAAAAACAAATCAAAAAAAAATCATGATAATAATATTAAAAAGTTGCTTAGATTACTTTTAATAATTTTAATTTTTTTTTCAGATTATTTTTTTTTGTTTTTTGATTTTTTATTTTTTTTTCAGTATTGTTGAAGAAGCACATAAATATACACATAAACAATACGGAAAAAATCTAAAAAAAAATCAACAAAAAAGTTCAAAAATATTCAAAAGTAATCAAAACCACTTTTTATACCTAGTAGTGCTACGCACAGAAGGTATATTAACTTTAGTCGGCTAACGGCAGTATGTAACGGCATAACCGGATCGAGATAGATATTGACTTAAATATATCAAAATGTTCAGGAGAAAAAGAAATTGATTAAGCCATGTCCGTCCGTCCGTCCGGCTGTTACCACACTAACATGAGTAAATTTTGAGATATTTAATGAGATTTGGTATGCAGGTTCTTTGGCACTCATCTCCGAGGGCTATTTAAAATGGCGGAAATGGGATGATAGCCACGCCCGTCTTATACCTTTCATGAACATGAAATGGTATTATAACTTTGGTCCGATGCTTGTAAGTATGAGAAGAACAAGTGATAGACCCACCAATAAGTATACCGAAATGCTCAGGGCGTCTGTCTATTTGAAGGCCAATTTTTCCAACATAAAATGTGCGTGTATTGGTATTTTGAAAAAATGTGGTTAGCTTGTTTGGTAGGAAAGCTATTTATATACAAATAAATTAATTGACACCTCAAAACTCATAACAGAAGTGTTTTTATTGAAAACAATTAGCTGGCTTTATAATACGAACTGAAAAGTATTAAAATAGACCTGCGTAAATTGGTATGCCATAATAGATTACTACTAGGTATATAATGTTCGGTTCTACCAGCACTTAGACTTCCTTACTTGTTTTAAAAATTTTTGTTTTTTATTGATTTTTTCTAATTTTTTTTTTTTTTTTTGATTTTTTCTAATCGTAATCAATTAATAATTGATTTTTCTTGAAAAACAATTAAAATAATCATTACCAAATGGAAAAGCCGTCTAATTAATTAATTACTAATTACTAATCACATTTAACAAGTCTGCTAGAGGCACATTCATAGGTAAGTTCTTAGACCATTAAGGCTTTGGCCCAATGCACGCTTGCTTTGTTGGCTTTGCTTCGAGAACCATCAAAATTTGTTTGAACTCTACTAAAAACGTATGAAAGTGGCAACCTTACGTTATTCGCTTAAAGCGCCAAAATTTTTGAATAGCCGAAATCTCTATTTGACAGCACCTTATAAGCTTCGATATTACTTTTGACACTGTAATACACAAAATATGTTGACAATGTCTACTAATATTAGCAAATAATAAATTTTTCCACAAGATTTTACCCACAATTGATGACAACGATCGGGATATTTAATAAAATTTATATTTTTGTGATTTTATAACAATTTTATTTATTTGTTTACATCACCGATCAGCTGATTACTGGACAGCCTTCGAAGCTTCTGTTTGGCCATAGAAGCTTTCAAGGAAAGCCAAGCTTAACTAAAGTAAGCAAAGTCAGCAAAGCAAGATGCATTGGGCCCAGAAAGTTTAGCTCTAAAAACGGCTTTGATGGGGCATTTGGGTTCGCATATCTAAAAGGGGTCCGATGAGAAGGTGGAGACTTTGAAACATTTCATCCCATACCAGCCATCGCTCTGAAAATCGTAATTTTTGTCTATTATCAATGAGAATTTTTTTGTTATCTGTGAGATTTTTCCTAGTAAATTTTCGAAGAAAAAACCAAATCTGAATACGAAATGTCTTTTACTCAGGCAAAGGACGCATAACAAGGGAATTAAAGCGTCATAAGTTATATCGGCTAAAAAGCTTAAAGCAATGCATTAAGCAAATTAAAGTCAACAAGACGACACTTAAAAGACACTTAAAAGAGTTCCATAGTCACTTTGGTTCCAACACTACTATCGTAAAATGATTGTCTTTGTACGATTTACTTTGTCTTTCACAGCCTATTTTTAACAGTATTCCAGCGGTTTTCTTTGCCATTTTGAATACTTATAAAGCTTGCTGCTCGCCAACAAAATATTAAAATAAGTTGGGCTATAACAAAATGCAAATAGCAAATATTAACCTTTGAATAGTGTTGAGGCTCGCAATTTCTAAGTATCCCTTTTTTATGTTTACCTAAAGCTTTAGGTTGAAAAGCACCATTTCGGTACTAATTCATTAAATGAATTAAACTGAACTTTAAAATTTCCCTTAAACATCAAAATGTGATTGACTGGAACTACCTAAATTCTTGTGTCATGACTAGAAGCGGTATGAAGTCCTCTTTTCACTAACACCAAAATCATTTTCATATGAAAAGGGGTTTTTTGCGCTAAACTCCTCTTTTTGAGCGTGCCTTGGAAATTCTGAGTATGCAGTTTTTGTATGCTTCACTATACCTAGAACTTAAGGCCACTACAAACCATAGCTTTGTGACAAATGCAATGAAGCATTGGCTACTTGATTAATATGGAAACTATAGTAAGAGATTTGAACTGTATTAGAAGAGGAAGATCGTCCTATTTAAAAATATTTATTTTTAAATACGGCCTTTCTTAAATTTGTTCGAAGTTTTCAAAGTTTTCTTCAATACTGCACCATTTCAAAATTTGGTTCAAGCACGTCCCATTAAGAATGAGTTTCAATCCCTCAAATTTTTCAATTAAAAGCGCTCAAAGGAAAAACCGTAAGAAATTGTTTCATTTGCATGAAATGGTAGCTGTCAAGAAATTTTGACATTCTATTTTACATGGGGAAAGTTGCAATAAATGACAAAGAAACACAAATATTTAGTTTTTTAAAATATATGTACATATAAACAAATTATACGTGAATTGACATACGTTTTTTTTTTTTTGAAGAATTAAATAGAATATTAATTATGAATCCAGTACTAAAAACCGCAAATAGTTATGCCAGCAGAAAAAATTATAAGTGCCTACAATTTTGGTTGCTAACGTGAAAGCGAGAAGTTCACATATGATTTTCAAGGGAAATTTCAAATTTTGAAAAAAGTTTTAGATTGTTATTTTATTTACAGTTGAGTTCAATAAAATAGTTGTTGGCGACAAAGAAAATTGTTGACAGTGTCGTAACATTGTTTATTAACGTGTATTTCGCATGTGTTTACTACACAAATGTCAAAACAGAACTGACTTTAGGGGCCAATCGCAAAATTTATAGCATTTTCTGATAGGAGGATTACTTTTGCGCCACCTTGTAAATAAATTTTGAGTTCAAATTATAAGTTGATGTGATGCGATAAGCGTTGAACGATGTTTCAAATTTAGTGCACTTGCTAGCACTGACGTCTTTGAAAAAAAAATCCCGTAATTGCATGTTTGCTGCTTAAATAACCAGTTGAGTCAACCAAATCGGCCGATACGAATCCGCTATCCTTTAAATAGTTGTTGGTGTGTTTATTGGAATTCTAAAGTCAAATAGTGATAAGCAAGCAACTCATATGATTAGGTATATGTAAATGTAGAAATATGTGTACCTGTAGAAGTAAAATGTATACAACCCAGTAGTCAAGTACATCACTTAGCCCAGCTCAACATTTTACAGGTCGGATTGTGCGGTGTGGGTATTTTGAGTTGACAAAAGTAGTGCAATTAAATTGGATATTGTTCGACGAAGTGAAAAGAATCTGTGTTTTTACTAATTTTCATTTAAAATATAGCGAACTCCATAACAGAAACCACATAAAAAGAAATTTCAAAGTTTACACAAAAATCACTTTTAAAAATTTACATCAAAATTTTAATATTTTTGATAACAATTCTTAGAAGATTTTTGGATGCGCAGTTTTATAGCTCATTAAATTTTAGCATGTGCATGTTAGAAGTACCTGAAAATTTCCACTCAATTTTTAGAATTTTTTTTGTTAAGGATGTTCGGTATTTCTTTCCATACAAAATTATTTTTCTTCATTTGTTGTATGGAAGAAATCACTCAACACCCTTGACAAAAAAAATTCTGAAAATTCACGAATATTTTTGAGCGAGTTCTAAATTGCACAATGTGATACTAAAATTAATTGGTCTACAAAACTGCGTACTCAAAAATTTTATAGAAACTCTGCCAAAAAAATGTAAGACTTTGAGGGCCATTTTTGAAAGTTTAATTATCTTTCCTGAACTTTGCGTACACTTATTTCTGTGTGGTTTCTGTTATAGAATTTGCTATATTTTCAATGAAAATGATTAAAATCACAGCTTCTTCTTATTTCGTCGATGATATATATTTTAGTTTCACTTTTATCATATTGAACAAAGCTGTATATGACCTTAATTGCTTTCGAAAAAATGGGCTAATATCAGTTGCGTACTTCCCTTTTCCTTTTTATTGACAAAGAAGAAGAAAGCAACGCGATATTTTGTCGATTGTATAAAATTGAAATAGCTCTAAACTGCAATAGCGTCACTCCTGGTTGATTCGATCTCCATAAGATCATGTGTAACAAATATTAGACTGACTGAGACTCAATAAAAATTGGAAGCTTTGTAGGGATTAGATCGAGGAGAATGTTAAATTTTTTTAAAAGCATGGAATCAAATTCAATATTTTTCAGAACTATTGAAACTTTGAAAAACAAGTTACACTAAGTTTAAAAAAAAATTGTTTTCGTTAATTAAAAGTGTGTGGCTAAGCTATAAGCGACTCCTCCTGTTTCATATACTTTCCCGTTAATTTCCTCAAAGGCTTTCCACCGCTAATAATAACATATTATATAAAGTAGTATGTTTTTAATGCATAAATTAAATGGTTATTGCAAACCAATATTAAAAAAAAAAAAGATAAAAATGGTCTAACGTCGAAAGTGTTTATAAACAACACACTACTAGCGTATATTTGATTTTATTTCTGATCGGTAACTAATCAAAGTCACATACAAATGTAATCATTATAGCTATAGGTAGTATATTGAAGAAAGGTCTTGTGGTCATTTTTAAATTGCATTTCAAAGTAATTTTTTTTTCTTATCCATCCCCAAAGGGTTAAATGTTGCTGAACTTAAGTGGACTTGGGGAAAATGTTGTAAAAAAAATTATTAGTTAATATTAAGATAAATCAATTTTACTCTGAGAAATCTAAACAACAATAAAGTGCAACAATGGGTTAATGACAATTAGTGGGCTAAAAGTTTAATTATTAAAGCTACGCCCAAGTTATTTTCATGTGAATAGTGTGATTTCGAAATTTTGATAACGCACTAACATACATTTATAAGTATGACGGTATTATAGTGCTACGGCTGTCGATAGGAGGACTTTCAGTACCGGAGCTTCATTATTTAAGCGCACCACAAGACCTAGCCATTGAAGCCGCTGTGTATTAAAAATCTTTCTAAGATCTTTTTTCTCGTAAGCCAAGTGTCATGTAAGCTGATGCTAATAACTTCCATCATTCCGCGCTAATTATCCGGAAAGGACTGGACTTTTGTTGTTGTAGCAATACTTCAATTGTTATCAAAATCTCCCAACGAAAGTCCTAGAAAACTCGTAATTTCAAAACGGCACTTGTTGTTAGGAGACACTCCTTTTGAGGCACATAATCAGCTACATTTCTTTGTCTTTTCCCCATATATGTGAAATATACTCCTTCTGTCGTGCTACATACATACATAGTTTGGTGCAATATTATTCTCGGAGATCTATTGTGGAAGCCGAGTGTGGTACCGATCAGCTGTCTGTTGCGTGAGTATTTTCTCGATGGCCTAACAGCAGCCTAACCAAAATATGTTTGGACGATTATATGTTGCTAACGATTGGCAGCTTGATACACCAAAAAAGGATTTATTATCGTATAGTTATCACTTAAACCAACGGATGTACTACCCACAAATGACCTATGCACGCCTATACAAAAACATAAAACAAATAAAATAGCACAACAAAATAAAATATCAAACATAATTGCGTACGAAGAAGATCTTAACGGCCTTGATAGCTTAAACTGGTTTTGAATGCTTGCATCCACAGAAACCATTTACGTTTGTTGAGCGCGTGTAAAAAATTATTCATAGCCCATATTCAGCTAAAATAAAACAAACAGGTCAAGATGATAATTATTATGGAATTACAAATGAAAAGAAAATAAAAATAACAATTTGGCACAATAAACTAGATTTCTGCGCTCTCTAAATGCGAAAAGGGTGCTTGGAATAACCATAGCTGTGGCCTGAATGGCTTGCAAAAAAAATACAAATTGAAATGTAAAAGAAAACAATAACAATCAAACAAAAAATCATTTTTATCAAAACCTTTTTGGTATGTCCTAACTCAACAACAACAATAAACTTAAAATGTTTATGAATGAATTACCAAGCGCAATTTTGACGTAATGAAATTTCACAGATGAATGCTTTAAAGAAATTAAAACAAAAAACAATTACAACAAGCAGAGTATCACCTCAAAATATTTCTTTGCGCGCCTTGTAGGAATAACAAATAAGTATCACAATACACCGATTTCACCATTAAGGCCCAATTATGCTTGCATTGCATGGCATGTACGCTCTCTCTGAAAGTATACAGGGTGGCTAATGAAAGCCGCTACCAAAAAAAAATTAAATAACTTTTTTTCTATTTAATGAATCTGGTTAATTTTTTTTTATTTTGCAGATTGACTTTTACATTTAACAAAAATGGATAACTGGGACACTGAAACAAGAATTTGGATTGGCCGCCGCTATCACGCACTGGAGTCCGTAGTTTTGGTTCAAAGAGAGTATAGGCGGCAATCCTCCGAGCAGATGGACCATAATAAGACTTGTAAACAATTTTGCCGAGCATGGGACAGTCAACAGAAGACCTTACCATCGAAACCCTTCAGTTCGAACGGAGGAAACAATCGCTGCTGTAGCTGCTGCCATACAAAACAATCCACGTGTTTCGACAAGAAGCTTATCTGCTCAAATGGGTGTAAGCAGACAGTCATTACAGTCAATTATGCACAAAGATTTGGACTTATTCCCATATAAAATTCAAATGGCCAACAAACTGAACGCTGCAGACTTGCCGATTCGCTTGGAATTTTGCCAGAAGATGCTTCAAATGGTGGAAGAGGATGGAAACATGTTGAACTGTCTTTTCATGTCTGACGAGGCCCATTTCGATTTAAACGGCAACATAAACAAACAAAATTGTCGAATATGGAGTGCTTCCAACCCACAGATACTCCATGAGACGGAATTGCATCCACTTCGTGTCACAGTGTGGTGTGCAGTTTCATCTCGCTGCATTGTCGGGCCCTACTTCTTCGAAGAAAACGGTCACACCGTTACGGTTACTGGAGACCGTTACTTGAGCATGTTGAGAGAGTTTTTCTATCCAGAATTACGCCGAATGAGAATTTCTTTCAACTCTGTGTGGTTTCAGCAAGATGGTGCAGCTCCTCATATAGCCCAACCTGTTATGACAGAATTGCGACGAAAATTTCCCAATAAGCTGATATCCAGAAACTCCACATTCCGTTGGCCACCCAGGTCGCCTGACCTTACTGCACCTGACTTTTTCTTGTGGGGTTATTGCAAACAGGAAGTCTTCAAAGCAAAACCAACAAATTTGAATGAACTAAGGCAATCCATTCGAGAAACAATTGCGGCTATTCCTGTCTCAACTCTCCAAGCAGTAATGAACAACTTTTTGGTAAGATGCCGCACATGCTTCGACGAGCAGGGGGGCATTTAAATTCCATTATTTTTAAAACTAATTAAGCTATATTTAATAAAATTTAATGAGCTTTAACATGAATAAAAGAAAAATGAATTCCATACACTGAAAAAAAAATTATTTGAGTTTCTTAATGTAGCAAAATTCATCAGCCACCCTGTATGTTCAATGGGTTTTGTGTATAATCGATTAGCCAAGGGAGGCAGCGCATTGCATGGACTTACATAGAAGTCTGTTGAATTTTAATTTGTATGCATGCGCCATGTGCGTTGAGTTGAGTTAGTGCAAACAGTAGGAAAAATAGCCAACAATCTCAGGGTAACACTAATTGCTTTTTGGTGTTTGCGTGTATTTTAGTTAGAAACTATTTCGTTTGCTTTTGCTAGAGAATATGTACGCCATGTGAAGTGCACATTGTATCACATGCGTTGCACTGATTTACGATTCACTGTGATGCAAGTATAACTGGGCCATTAAGATGACTTATATTGCTGTTTTGACTGCAGCCAAATAATTGAGCAGGGTTATACTGAAATAACAGCACTTGGTCGAGTAATAATCCGAATCATTCTGGGACATATATCCGGATGTTGTTGTTGTTGATTTTAGCGATCATTGCGGTACATTTCCGACTGCCGCGGGAGCTATTTGGCTTAACCACTGGAACCTTCTAGGTCATCTCACCCCTTAGTAATGAGAGGTGAGCGGCATCATATCCCGCAGATGAACCCTTTGTGAATCTAATCCCTGTCCTAAGTTAGCTCAACTGCATGCACTGTTGTCATTAAAAAAATTGCTCCGCACCAAAAATTTTACAAAAATTCCATTTCATCGAATTTCCTAGAGGGTACATAGTGGTATCAAAGCAGTTGCCATTTATCTATTTACTGTGCTACTGTTTGTGCTACATTAATTCACACACGGTTCAACAAATTTTGCTTTTGTTTTTCTTTCCTTCTTTGTGTACATTGTGTGTTTTGCAAACTTAATTTGTTGTTATACTTTTTGTCAGTCATTCACCTGGCAGCTTCGTATTAGTGCTCGAGTGCAAGCAGTTTCGAACGGAAACAATAAACAAACCGAAGCTGAAGCTTTATATTAAGCGCCAGAGCGGCTAGCAGTTTGATTTTGTTGTTGTTATTATGAGTTCTAACAGCTTTTGTTATTATTGTTTTTATCGCGTTTACTCTCTATTTCTGAACTTAATAATATCAATTAACTTAAGTCGCGTGAGTCTCACATGTTTTGGATTCCTTTGCCATTTAGATTGGAATTCTAAGTAGCGTGGTGTTGTTGTTGTTATTATTTTTATTTGTTATTTCGTAAATAATTGATTATACATGGATATCATTTAGCTTGTTTTATACCGTTCATAAATTTGAATTGGTATATAACTTCTGCCAAATGGCTTGAAGTGTCTAAACAATTGATTTCAGACAAAGGGAAGATCGACTTTTGAGACAATTTCAAGGGGGAATATGGTCAGCAGTTTATTAATGGCCCGAGTAGGTGTTGTGCCAACAGCTCCGTTGACGACCACAAAACGGTATGTTCCACGATTTCTGGCAATGTCTAAGATATTCTACCAAACCAATATCATAAACAAAAATATTTTCTTTGGGAGTAATAACAGCGAGGAGTTCTAGACCAAGTTTCTTCTCTAATTAGTGGTGGGCAACCCTAAAGTTTTTCTAGCGACTTCGAACAGCATCGTATAAGGCAGACACATTTTTAATGAGAGTCAAAAATAGACTCAGAGGTTCCTCTACCGGAAGGCGAAAACTTTTGCTCCAGCTGTCTTGGAAACCACTGAATAGACAATTTTATTGCTAACCTCGCTAACCTGGCACTTTTAGTACGGTATGAAAGAACGCTAACCATTTAATCACGTCAGACGCCTAGGTAGTTGCTTGGCCATCATTAAATATAAGCAATGCCCTCAGCGTTAACCCTTGGCTGCAGTACAAGACAACCGATATCTTTCTTAACTGTGTGCTGCACAAGAGCCACCAATGCTATCAAGTCAGCACATGTCTTAATTTATCTGATGTCTTTTAACGCAGATATTTGTCCATAAAAAGTCAAATCAAAATTTTTTACAATTTTTGTCGGTTTGTTTGTATATTTGAACGTGCATCCTTCGAAAACTATTCCAGTAAATGGAATGCAGTTTTCACCGGTTTTCTACTAGAGATTTAACTAAAGATTTACGATCCATTTGACCGCGATATATTGACACTTAAAATTATTACGTGTTAATTGACTTGATTCAAGCTCGTCACGAAGCCTTGTACAACAGCGAGCAACTAGTCTATACTATAATAAGGCTCTAGTAAATTTATGTCTGTACGTTGAATATTTGTTTGAAAAAATACCTGAAATTTACATAGTGAATGTTGTAGAGTTTATCTGAACTACTCTTAGAATGTTTGTCTGTCTGTTTGAACTCAAGGATCTCTGAAACTAAAAAATGAAGTTTAATAAGACTTTTGCTGCTGTACAACATTAACTTAGGACGTTTGCAAAACTTTTCTTTTTAATTTTTTAAATTTATCCATCCATCCACACATCTTAAATAAAACTCTAGAAAAGTTGTGTTTTTACCAGACCTGTTAAATAGTAATTACTAGTCGTAATGATTACCGGTTTAATTAATTATTCTCTTGAGAATCCATTTAATAACTGATTACCATTACTTTCAATTTTTAATGATTATTTTCCAATTAATTAAAAAAAATGATATGATTATTTTCCAAATAAATAAAAAATCAAAAATAATCAAAAAAAGTTGTTTTGATTACTTTTGATTTCTTTCGTTTTTGTTTTTTTTTTGATTCTTTTAGATATTTTTTTTTTGTTCAGTATTGTTGACATAAATATACACATCAACAGAGCTGAAAAAAATCTAAAATAATCCAAAAAAAATGTTAACTAATCAAAACAACGTTTTTTGATTATTTAGGATTTTTTTTTATTTTTTCTTAATCATAATTAATTAATAATTGTTTGTAACCTGCTACTTTTTAATAAATTTATTGCACAGAAAATTTTTATTTGAGATCCAAATATGTAAGCTGTGCATTCTTTTTACAAGCTTTTCTTTGAGTTTTGAAACCTTAAAAAAGTTATGAAGAAACACGAAAAATATTAAAAATAATTACCACCATTACCACAGACTTTTAATAATGTGCGTCCATGAAACGTGATCAAGTAACGACTCGTATATTTATAAATTGCGTAACGGTTAGGGTGGGTTGAATGTTTTTGTCGCTTAGTACGGGGGTAGAATTTGTGCTTTATAATGGCAAACTCGATTTTCCAATGAATAATTGCCCAATCGAATAGTCAAAACCGAAAAAAAAAATGTTTTAAAGAAATCGGTCGTTGGAGATCTTATTTATTTCTTTATTTAAAAATATTAAGTAAAGTTCTTTTTTAAATTGATTTTTTATATAATGAAAATAAAAAAAATCCCAAAATCGCATTTATTTTATCTTCTTATTGTATTACTAGTTTAAGTACATACTCTCAAAAGAAGGACAATTAACATTTAACTGATAATTAGCTTGAATGACCACAACTAAAATTTTTCCATAACGACATCTTTTAAGTAATAAACCTTACTTACGATTTCATATTTATTTTTTTAATTTTTTTATTTTTGGTTGTAGTAATTACCGGTTCAACAGATGGCATTGGTCGTGAATACGCTAAAGAATTAGCCAAGCAAGGCATCAATGTGGTGCTCATCTCACGTACAAAGGAAAAGCTTATGGCGGTAGCGGAGGAGATTGGTGAGTAAGAAAAAAATTATTAGTGATTTGCTAAGTACAAAATAATTATTGATTAAATGAGAATTACAGTTGCACGAATATACAATTATTTAGATAAAATTAAATTTGTATGTTTTTATTTCATTTCAGAAAATGAATATAAAGTGAAGACCAAATGGATTGTTGCGGATTTTTCCAAAGGGCGTGAAGTGTATGCTCATATTGAGCGAGAATTGAGTGGCATACCTGTTGGAATACTTGGTTAGTATTATGATAATAATGATTAAGAGGAATTTCACTCTTACTTGGTCGTTCGGGGGAGCTTTGAACTGACAGTTTTATCTTAGTAGAGTTGGCCCAGGTTTGGCAACCCAAACACAAAATTTAATTTTAATTAAATTTTTTTTTTAATAGTTTATTTTTTTTCATCTTTGTTTATTTTATTTTATTGATTTTTTATTTTTATTTATTTTTTATTTCATTTCATTTTATTTTATTTTATTTTATTTTATTTCATTAACAAAAAAATGCATTTATCTATCACTCGTCTTCTGCTATCATAGTTAACAACGTTGGCAAAATGTACGACTATCCCGATGAACTCGCCAACATATCCGAGGACGTTATTTGGGATTTGATCAATATCAATGTTGCGGCGGTCACCATAATGTCACGCATGCTAATACCAGCGCTAAAGAAACAAAATCGCGGAGCTATTGTGAATTTATCGTCCGGTAGTGAGTTACAGCCTATACCATATATGGCTGTTTATGCAGCAACCAAGCGATATGTGAAATGTTTCTCGCAGGCGATCGAACGTGAATTGGCGGATTACAATATTACAGTGCAGTGTGTCACGCCTTTATTTTTGGTCACAAAAATGAATCAGTATTCAGATACGGTGATGAAGGGTGGATTTCTGATACCAGATGTAAAGAGTTTTACGCGTTCTGCAGTTTTTACGCTAGGAAAAACTGGACTGACTACAGGTTACTGGACACATGGTTTGCAGGTGTGTAGATGTAGATCATACTATGATATGAGTTTATTTTTATATGCTTTTTGACTTTACCACAATACGATATTATAAAATAATGAAAAAACATATATATAAAATTATATAATAAAAGATGGTATATTATATAATTTAATATTTTTTTTTTTCATTATCTTATAATATCGCATCATGCAATCTTATATTATGTCGTATGTCACAGCACACAAGATTATATCATACGATATATTTCCCCACCTATTAAAAGAAAAAAAATTATTTTTAGAGGTCCTATTATTGGTAGTTTAGATTTTTGTGGACTGATCTCATTGTAGCACAGTCTAATAGAGATCATTTCACACATGTCATATCATCATATGTATTATATCACACCATCATCTCTTATGATATCATATCACATCATCATATCTTATGATACCTTATCACATCAACTGCCCACTAAATATTTCTACCAATTTTTATCTTTTTCAGTATTTCTTTATGAAACTTAGTCCTGAATGGCTTCGCATACGCATTGCTCATGTAATGACAAGGCAATTGCGACAAGAGTACTTGACAGCGCATGGAAAAAAGGCCTAGAAGACTGAATTGATTTGCATAGAATTTAAATTTCTATTTAATAGCAGACACACTCACATGTATATATACTTAAGAATATTTTTAAACATATGCATTATTCGGCTCTAACTAATTTAAATAAATATTTGTTAATTTTTTTTTTCCAACAAAATTGTAAACATTGATTTTTTTTCAAGTGGCTAGTTTGTTCTGTGTAATACTTATACATGTCTCGGAAAAATGCAAGAAGGAAATCTCAAACTAGCACTGATATCGCCATCAAATAGCTTCATTTCTGGAAACTCTACTACCCAATAAATAAAGACAACATCTCAATGTAAACTATTCAAAATTCAAATTGAGTCAGCTCAAAATACCGCCAAAACTTCCTGCTTATACAACTTTTTGCACCAACCTCTTTTTGAAATACCATAGCAGTCTCGATTTGAAAATGTCTTTAACTTACATAATGCAAACAATCACATTATTTTATTGATTATTTCTATTTTTTTATCTTTTACTGCCTTATGCTTTTATTTTGTCTTCGCCGGTCAACAATTATCAGACCACAAACCGGTTCAATGCAGATTAGTAAACATGCCCATCACGTGTCGTAAGAATTCAGTGCTTTGTTGTATGAGAAGTCGACAAAGTGCGCATGCGCACAGTGCAACTTACAGACTTACAAGCAATTCATGGCGCAAAATATAAAAAGTATTTCAAGTCATGTTTTTATGAATATACTATACTTCTACTAGCGCATACATACCTAATTACATTTACGTTCAATTCTACTAGCTAGTTGCACATGCGCGCTTACACATTTGCAGTGCTTCCAGTTTAATACGAAACCGGCAGTGAAATAAAGCAAATACTAGCCGGCAGCCAAAATTACGCCGAAAGACTCGTAAATGCGGTTTAGTCAACCGTTAACGGCGATGGAGGCCGCAAGTATGGAGATGGTAATTGCGTAATCTTCAGACTTAAATGCCAAATGTACGTATGGGTGTATGTTTTAGTGGTTACATGTAAGTTTAAAAACAAGCGGGTACACTAAACAAACCGGCAATGCCAAACTCCAACTCCATGTAACATATTTTTACTACCTTTATATTCAGTTGTTTAATTGTTTGTCATGTTAAATTCAGTGAAAATTTTTAATTTGATACATTTTTCACATTCCGATGACAATGATGCATCAATGGACTGACTGTGACAATTTTGATGTCAGCGGCAGTGGTCGTTACCATAGTTGTGACTTTAATAGTGACACTGGCAGTTACCATACTCGCGACTGCAATAGTGATAGTGGCCGTAACCGTAATCTTGACGGTAAGAGTGACAGTAACGTGACCGTAGTTATGGTTATAAGAATGGCAATAAACAAAATGATCTCTGTAGCATTGATGGTAAGCGTAATCATGGCGTAACCGTGACAGTTACATGGGCCAGAAAGGTACCTGTGACTTTAATAGTGAACGAGACGTGAATCGCAACTGGGGTTGTGACAATAGCAGTGACCTACAGAGGTTTTAAACTTTTTCTACTACCATGTGGGCAATCTTATAAATAAAAATGAATGTGTGATATGTGGCCGGTGCCACGCCCATTTTCCAAAATTTAAAAACAAATCATTAATAAGATCTTCAGGTCATTGCAACTATGAAATTCTAGCATTCTTTCAGCACCGGTTTTCTACCTCTCTTTTAGGAAACTTTGGTCCAAAAGTAGGCGTGGCCGTCCACCGATTTTGCTTAGTACACCTCGTATTAACTTTCGTAATTCTATCTTACACCGTTCTAAAGTTATTAGTAGTCGAATTTGAAATTTACTTCACTCATAAGTAGGCGGTGCCATGCCCACTTTCCAAAATTTTACAAAAATCGTATAAAGAATAAGAAGATTGAGGTAACTTGAAAGTTATATCATTCTACCTGTATCAGTCAATGAGATACGGGCAGTTCAGTATTTCTACCGCCTTTTCAGATAACTTTTATAAAAACGTAGGCGTGGTCGAAAAGCGATTTCGCTTATTTTCTATGGGTGTATGTACCCCAATCATGGTATACCTCCTACCAAATTTCGTTATTCTAACATAAACGGTTCTGTAGCTATTAACAGTCGAAGTTTAAAAATTTGTTCACTCATATGTGGGCGGTAACACGCCCATTTTCCACAAACTATGCAAAATTATCAAAAGGACGACCAACTTAATAAATCTACCAAGTTTTATTGTTGTAGCTGCTTTTATTAGTGAATTATCTCTTTTTAAACGTTTTTCTAAATTTTCGATATCGAAAAAAGGGGCTTGGCTATGGTTCGATTTCGCCCATTTTAAATAGCAACCTAACCTGGCCAGAAAGCAACCTGTGTGAGTGCGAAATTTCATTCAAATATCTCAATTTTTACTTAAGTTATCGTGTCCAGGGACGGACGGACGGACTGACGGGCATGTCTTAATGAATTCCTCTGTTCATTCTAGGAACTTTCATATATGGAACTCTATATCTATCTCCATTACTTTGTACCGTTGCAAACCACCGTTATATGGCCAAAACTATAATACCCTGTGTACTGGTACACGCTGGGTATAAAAATTCCACTAGTTGACACGCCAATAGAGATTTTTAGAAAATTCGTACAAAATTTCGAAATCGCGCAATCTCGTTTTACGTAAAGTCCTGTGAGTTAAGGACTTGAAGCTTGGAACACCTTAAAAACCCGATGGAAAGGTAATTTCAAAAGAAACAAATGTTAACTGCACGAATCAAATAATTAGATAATTCTTATAAAATCAATCAATAAAATATAAAAAAAAACAACAGTGGTACTGCGGGAGAGCCAACTGAAGTGAGAACTTGAACAATTACTGGTGTATATTTTTAAACGTCTGGAAATCTTTGACTGTCAGAATAATTCTAATAAAGTTTTTTAATTTATTAATTTAAAATATATAAAGTGGCTGTAGAACAAATATATATTTCTGAGCAGGTGGCAACCCTTTTTATTGAAGTCTTACGGCTGCTACAGTTTTCATGAATGTCATATATTTTAAAACTTTTTTCTATTCCGGATACAATTAACAGTTATCAAAAATTATGAAAAGCTTTTTTGGAGTTATGGAAGGCAATAACCGGAGTATTGTTAATGAGTTTTTAACTACGTAGTTGCCCTTTGCATAAAAATTATATATTTTAACTCGACTATGGGCCAAGCTATTTCACCTCAAATCTGAGAAACAAAAGCACTATACAATGAAAAAGAATTTTTAACTGTCGGTAACCTTGTTCATCAAAATCATATATTTTAATGCTTATTCCCGAAGAAAGCTTATCCAAAAACAAAAAGGAATCAATTCTAAAGATCAGAGAATGACCATAAAAGAAGTTTTCACTTCAAAAATTTTGCTGAGTAGTGCTTGAATTGAAATATTTAGAAATTTTAGCGAAATTTGGCAACATTGCCAACGATTTATAAATAACCAGGGCCCTTACTCTTTAGTTCTGTTCCAAGGAAAATTTGTTGAGTTTCGAGTGATTCGTACTCTGTAAAAAAATTTCGAATAGAGCTCATTCGTTGTTCTAGTTCAATTCTGTTCCCCCTGATTTAAGTTTACAGTTCGACAACAATTTAGTAAACGGAAATTCACACAAATTTAATTTTTTATGATTATAAAAAAACAATTAGTGTTTAATTTTCATAAAAAAATAATTTTTATCGCAGAAAGAATCAAGCAATCGCTGTTGACACAAGCTATTTGAAAAATGGAAAATTAAAAAAAAAATTTTTTTTTGAGATCTGTGCCTGTAGTTCTATTCTATTCTGTAGTTCTATTCGAAAGAAATTTTTTTCAGTTTCGAGTGATTCGTACTCTGTAAAAACTTTTCGAATAGAACCCATTCGTTGTTCTAGTTCAACTCTGTTCCCCCTGATTTATCCCCCTTCCTATTTTAGCCAATTTTTTTCTCTCGACTTCGAAAGCATATGCCAAATTGGTGGAAAGTTAGAAAATTCCACAACAATTTAGTAAACGGAAATTCACAAAAATGTAATTTGTTATGGTTATAAAAAAACAATTAGCGTTTATTTTTCATAAAAAAATCATTTTTATCGCAGAAAGAATCAAGCAATCGCTGTTTACAGAAAATATTTGAAGAATGCTTTCTTTTCAATACAAATTTTTACCCTCGTGTTACCCTTTTAAATTTAATCTCTTGACCTTGATAACCTGGCAGTCTGCAAAATGGCTGAATGTCTAGATAGTGGCATCCTGTTCAATCATAAGAAGGTATTTTTTAAGCGAGCAAAAAACCTGACAAAGAGAGAACTGAGAATAACCAACAGGGTAACACTTTTTTTAGAGAAGAAAACGCCATAAGGTAAAAAATTGGAAATTAAAATAAAAAAATTTTTTTGAGATCACAAATATTTAAAAATTAAGAAAAAAATTACCTTTTCTTTAATAAAAATAAAATAAAAAAATTTAAGTTACCTGTCCGACGACCTACATGCTGTACCTGTACGTAATGCAACGGGTTTTTGTATTTTGCTTTGCATTTGAAATTTGTGAAACAGTGATGCCTACTATTATCAAATATATTCTAAAGTAAATTCGTTCGAGCTACTGAGTACCGATGTGTATTAGAATCGATTTTTGCTTTCGAGTAGAACAGCCTTTCGCATGAAATACTTTATAGAAACCTATGGCAATGCAGCATCAAAGAACAATTTCCCCTGGGTAATGCGCTACACGCGGCATTTAGAAAATTCGTACAAAATTTTGCCATCGATCGGTTAGTAAGTGACTTTAACTTTGGAATATTTTCCAGAACGCGATGAGCAAATATATGAACTAGGTAGAGCATGGGTCGATATATTTAAAAAATTCTCGGGAGAGGTGATGTTGAGCCTATCTCGCCTGCCGGTTTGAGAACTATTTTAAATGTTTTTTTTTTTTCAAAGGTTCTATGTATATCTCAGATAGAAGAACCAGCTGCCTATTCGATTTAGCTCTCTATTTCGATTTGAAATTATTAGCTTATTTTGAGATATAGCGTTTTTAAAAGAAATTGTGAGGTAACGCAAACTTCCTCCAAATGCTGAGAGATCATTTCGAACACTTAGCCCAGATGGAGTGATATTGCATTTTTGTACATTTGTACTAAAGTATTATTTGGCGAAATAATTTATCATCTTTTTGCTTTCATTTTCTAAACTTCAAAGTGCAATGAAAAAGATGGCTATCTTTAAGAAACATGTGCATATATAAATTTTTAAATCATGCTGACTTTGGGACCATTACGTTTATTTCGTTGTAAGAACATAAACAAAATCTTTATGCCTTCAAATGCCTATAAATTATTTGTTTACATACAGCTTGGGCCTTGAAACGAATATATTTTTGAAGTGATCTATATTCTTATATCAACAATCACTTTGGTTGTTTGGTTGCTGGGGCGGTTCTTAATTGACTCTAATCTCATTGTTCGGATGCCGTTGAAACTAATGATGATTAGAAATGAAAAACGTACGAAAAAATTATAGATTATTTAAAAGCCTGAGTATGAATGTGGTGCCTTTATTTGTCTCATCATCATTATTCGTCGGTAGTAGACTTGCTAGAATTGAAGCCGCATTAATAAGATCCAATCAGCTTGTTGGCATTGGTCTTCAGTCTTCCGCACAATGAGCTGTTCGGAACCTTATATGCGTCATTAAGCAGTCTGATGTTACGGTAGTTGGTACATATTAATCGGGATTGCGGAATAATCAGAGCTTAACCAGTGCTCTTGTCTTATTATAGTATTTTAAGTCAATTATTTTAGTAAATATTTCTTGATTCATAGCCAAAACTTTTAAGTAGCTTACTAAGTGTGTTTTAAGTTCATTATATGCTTACCAACTTACGATGCCTACTCTGTAAATACATATCTACTAACTACAGTAGTTATGCAAATGTAAACGTAAACAGAATTACCTTAAGAGAAGGTCATATTTGATTAAGGTACTCATACTCGCCCAACCGACAAAATACAAAATTTTAAACTAGTAAATCTTACAACAAATAAAAACAAGAAAAAAAAACTTGACATTAAATCTCATTTACCATAACAATAGTTGAACTTCAGTGCTTAATTAAGCTTGAAAATGTTGAACAAGAAACAATTAGATGATGAGAAACAGATAAATGTACTATGTATGTAACAAAATGAAGTTGAGGGCTTTTATAGGAATTGAAAATTCGAGTATATTTTAGGATTTTAATCTTCCGTCAATTACTAAGGCTTGAGTGAGCTGAACGGATTTTATAATGCATGCAAAAATTAAGGATTCGTAAATAAACGTAAGTTTTGTTAAAATTGTGTCCCAAATAAGTAACGAAAGTAATCCCTAATTCATAACGAAATAGCATCGATTGAAATAATCCAAAAAAAATGCAAGATAAGGATTACATACGTAATCGATTGCACCAAGGATTACTATAACAGTAGTCATAATTTTAACTTTTTTTTTTATTTTTTTTATTTATTTTACGCACCTAGAATTACAATTGCTATAGTTTTCGAAGAAGATTTTTAAAATCATTTTTTTTAGCATCGATCTTTTTCTTTACCTTCAGCAAAATCGAGTGATCCATACAAAAGCTGAAATTACAATTAATGTAATAGTAATCGTCTTATAATAATAATCCTTATGGTCAATCTCTGCAAATTATTCCCAAAAATAGTCTGGATATAGAAACTACTGGAACACAATTACTTCACAAAAGACTGAATATTTTGTAGTTGCCATCAGCTGGGGTCAATGGGTAGGCTTACGAGTATGGGCGAGGGCGACTTTTTTGGCGACTATCCCAATATAAATTTTTAAGTATAATTTGACCTCTGTTTTCATCCTTTATCTACACCTTAAAAGAAAATGGAGAAGAGAGAGAGTTTGAAGCAGACCAAGAAAGTTAATAAGTGCGTAGGCATAGATACTAAGGTTGGATCTGGCGACTCTGTCAACGATGTATTTAGCGATGAAACCCACTTTTGTCAACACCAGGGATACAAATACTTTGATGAAAAATGTTGACAATGACTCAGCGTACCATCTTCCTGAGAAAGCAAATTTTGGCAAACTTTATTATAAAGCCAAAAGTTCATCGTTCAAGAATTCCATAGGTGATGAAACTGTGCTTGAGAGGGAAGCTTTTGAATATATTTAAAAACCCTTTGCAAAGAAATTGATAAACAAGTTTGAAAAATTTAAAGAAAATTCATATTTTCTCTTCAAAAATTGGAATTAAATATGAGCGCTGAAAAAGCTTTGAGTATAATTGAAAATCAGTGTAATAGGTTTCATTTTGATGGAAGTTTTGTTGGCGATTTTTAAGGGAGAATCTGGCGACATCTTTTAAAAAAGTAGACTGGGTCAAAAAAAATTTATTTTGTTTAAAATTAAATTGATATTGTCCCTTTTTTTATCTGTTACTTCGATGCTATAACAATTTTGGTTGCTATTTCGCAAGCGACAAGGTCACGTGTGATTTGAAAATGAAGTTTCGAACAGTTATTATTTCATTCACCTATTGCTAGGTACGTACAAATAAAAATCGCCTGTTATTATCTTCGATGAGATTTGATTGGGATCTCTTGTACAATCTGCCACCGTATACGAGTCGTTTGAAACTCTTTAATTTGCATTACCTTTTCAGTCGGAGGGAAATGCATAGAATTGTTTTTATCATTAAATTACTAAATAGTTCACTCTCAAGCCCCTTTCTTTTGAGCGAAGTAAACTTCAATGTACCCTCTCGCCAATCAAGGCATTTTAAACCACTTGTCTTGAAACAGTGCCGACACAATTTTAGTTAAATGAGCCCTTTCGCTGTTTGTGTCAAGATTACAACTTTGATTCTAGTACATTTGATATTTCGCACTCCCCTTTCAACATAAAAAAATCAATTATTTATATCCTGAATACATAGCAACTAATTGTTTTCTTATTTTTTTATTTTTATATTATTTTTAACAACAATTTTCTGTTGTTTGTACAGTTAAAACTATCTATCTTCTGTTAACTTGTTATTTATTAATGTGTAATCGTCCTCTATCTATTTTACTTGAAATTTATTTTAAAAAAAAAACTTAAAAAAGCTTTTTTAGTTTAGAAAAAAAATATAGTGCCCTACAGAAAATTTGAATGTCATGAAACGGCTTCATTGACTTTTCTTAATACTTTTAATACACGAGATAAGAGGAATGTGCAGCTCCTGACGCTGCCAAACATTGCAAATAAGCTATATAGTGAAAGAAGAAAGCTTAAAAAAAACCAATTCTATCACGTGATGACTCTGGCGAAAAACTATGTACCACAATATGACCAATGGTTCTATAAGGAAATCAGAAAATGCCATCAGAGCTTTATGCCGGACGATAAAGAAACTTTCGCATCAGAATTCAGTGATGATGAATAATGAAAATTTTAATTTTGTATCAAAAGTTTTTTTAAACCTTGTATTTTGTTATTTCATTCAATAGCTCAATAACGTATAGTATTTTCAAACCCCAAAAATAAATTATTCGATTCTTTCCCCTTAAAAAGTCAAATTACTTTTCATAAACAGGTCAATTCCATTGATTTTATCCACATACATAACTCATTTTTCTCATAACTCAATAATAAATATTAATTTGTTTAATTATAAATTCACAAAATAGTATATCAGGGTTATCTGCAAATAAGGTAGATCCCGCCAGTTTGTAGGAAAAATTAGAAGCAGTAAACAAGAAATTGGCCTTAATCTCCTCGGAGGTATATCGTGTGAAATTACTGTTATATCAAAATAAATCAATTGCTTTTTTTTTATACCAACAATTTTTGTTGATTTACGGCCTGTACATTTTCAGGTATTCATGAAACGAGCTCAAGGCCAAGAATAATAATTTTTCACTTTTTGAATTTTTATGAAAATCATTATTGTTTTTATTTTTTAATAATCATTTTTAATTAATTATTAAAAGTTTCTTTTTTTATTGAATAGAGTAGGAAAAATGTTTAGAGGCAACTGCCATAGCTTTTCTTATAGATTCATTTCGGAAGCTGTTAAGCTTCTTCATCAGAGAAATTTTGGCCCCCGTTGCTAACCATTAAGCTAACAATACGCTGATTCTATTCTTCTTTACCATATGCATTAACCACTTCCGCCATTTGACAGTTAGTAGTGTGATCATGATGGATTTTTTGACAGATCTGTTTTACCAACATCAGCAGAACTGCCTTACCGCGTGCTCTCGGTTTTGTTATTGCTTTTTCGTACCAACAATTTTTGTTGATTTACTTTTAATAATTAATTAAAAATGATTATTAAAAAATAAAAACAATAATAATTTCCATAAAAATTCAAAAAGTGAAAAATTATTATTCTTGGCCTTGAGCTCGTTTCATGAATACTTGAAAATAAATAAATAAATGTTTTTATTATTATTAAACCTAAATTGTAGCGAGTGATGTATTTTAGTTTTGAAACCAAAAATTTCTATATTTTTTACTGTAATCAAAAATTTAAGAGTATGGAAAATTTGTATACGAATAAAGCATGGTTCATTTGGTTCCTTTTTTATACCTATTATCTTAAACGATTTTCATTTGAATCAATTATTCATAACATATTTTTACTAATATATACATTGATTGATATTTTTCGTATAAAGAATCGTTTTATAAACAAAAAGCGATTATTTTCGTTAAAAATTTATTTTTCAAAAATCTATTAATCAAAAAAATCGATTTTGGGTAATCGTTTTTTCCGACTCGAGGTCACATCCGTAGTGCGAAGAACCGCATTAGTATTAAACTTTGTCTTTTGGATCACTGCAAAACAGAGGTGAAAATTTATTACCTCAGCGCTCTTACCGGAAAAACGTTGCAGTTGTGCTCCAGTGGCATTTGTTCGTTTCATAAAAAACCCGAATTTTTTCTTTTTTGTTCTTGTCTGCTGCTGTTTAATATATCATATCATTATAATTATAAAGTCACTACAACTATGGCTTATATGTAACAAATACCCTTATAAAACTAATATTAAAATTATGTAATAAATACATTTCAAATGTGATTGTTGCTCATATTTAAGCTATAATAAATATGTATTTTTGGTTTTCGAGTTTTTATGATTTTTTTAAATTGTTAAGTATGTATATTTTTTTAAATAAACGCAATTTCTTGGAGTCGATGACTAGAGCAAAACTGATTTCGCTTGTGACAAAGTGATGAATAATTGTTGACAGCTGTGTCTGAAATATCGATTGTTTGCGCTGGCTTGACTTCTTGTATTCTCCTGGGCCCTTTCACAAATCACGACAAACAGTGTTGCCAATGTATTTTAGCTGCAGGTATTGTGTTGTTGTTTTTGAGACGTCCACGTAAATGAGATTGTTTACATTTATTGGTTTGAAATTGTTGTGTATGTGTGCATGTAATGAAAAAGAAATGTAAACGAAAGAAAGAAAATTTGCATTAATCGAAACATTGATCGTCTTTAATTATTTTTTCAAAAATTTTAATACACAACAAGTTGCATTTCCAATAGCTACAATTTATTTGCAACCAGAAAAAAGTATGAACATGTAGTAGATAATATCAAAAATAAATTTTTATCGATTTCTAACTTTTGCACTTGTATGTAATTTAGGAAAATATTTGCGTAACTAATTTATATACATATGCTTATACATTAGGGTGATTTAAAAAATGTTTATTTCTTTATCCCAAACATAAATAAAAGAGCTTGCCCATTTTGCCTAATCTATCGTTTTTAGAATCAGCCGAACTCTCAGAATACCACCCAACTAGGCATTGAATGTAATGTTGAATATACACTCGGTTCTGTATTGTGACCAAGTCGATATTGGCGCGGTTGTTGATTGGCCTTCCTGATATTTGATATACATAAACTTGCGAATTAAGGGCACTCCAGGTTTCTTTTTAATTGACAAGAGAGATTAGCGTGTGGGTTTAACTAGCTTCAAACTTCATTTTCTTGAGAGAGGAACTTTTTGAGGAACTCATCTTGGAAAATTGTTGGTTATCGCGTCAGTAGATCGAGGAAAGCAGCAAGACCACAATCACTTTGTGAATCTCCCAGCTGATCGGATCTGTATTTCCTTGAGCTCAAGAAAGGAAATAAATAAGTCTCTAAGTCCATACCTTTCCGGCTCTTCTAACTATTTGGGCATTTTTTACATGTACGTTCTTTAATATAATTGGCCTCGTTTAGGCATCACATGGGGTGAAACTGATCGACATCACAGGAGCTCGACATTGAAACATCTGTAGTATACGGTTACAGCTTAAGAAACAGGAAAAGGAAAGACTACTATCCTGAAAAGTTTCCAGGGAAAAGGCCTAAATGATCGACCCAGTGCGAAATTAAGGTAAGGCTAAACATTTTCTGACTTTCCGTTAAGCTAACTTACAAGGTATGCGGGACTGCGATAGTCTTGCTTAAAAATAAACTCGACTTTGAAGTTATAGCTTTTTTCACAAAAATAAATCTGCCAAATTACTTACGAAGTGACCTTCGTTTTTGTGTGCTAGCCTACGAGAAGGGTTCAAGTGCCGGGACAGGGAATACCAAAATTTTAAGAAAAAGGTTTTGTTAAATACGGGGTCGCCCTGTTGTTGTTGTAGCAATAAATTAACCTGCCTAAGTATCACCTCCCTTACCTAATATTGTAATCAAGCTCTTTTAACTAGAGTCCGAGAAACCTCGCAGCTTTAACAGAGTTGGACCAAAGTGATATTGCTGTTAGAGGAGAAGGCTCAATTGAGCAGATGGTTAGTGTCATCGGGAGACACGCCGCATGCCGGGCAGAGGGTTCAGTCTGTATAGTAGTAAGAGTTTAACCTGTTACAGTATCTAGAACGAGGTTAGGCCAGCATGACCCTTGTCTCCTAGGCAGTTCGCGTTTTTTTCGGCAACAGGTGGAGCTTGTGCCTGTATAACGGCGTTCACTGGATGAGAGCCGACAAAGGAATTTACCGACTCTGTGGATGAGTTTGAGGGTCTGTCGATGCAACTTTGGACCACAACAGCCGGTTCTATCGTACCGGAATGACTCGGGATTTTTTACCGGACCAAGGGCTGTTATTTCGATGTTGATCTGTCTAACGGAGTCGCCCCCGGCATTGGCCTTGAAAAAGCTTCGAAGCAAAGATTTAGCAGTCTTAGCAGATGCCGACCGGAGTCGCGGCCCACCAATTTATATGGAAAATTAGAAGCACCACACCAGCCATTGGAAGAGAAGCGCCTCAATCTCCTCGAAGGTATATCGCGCCAATAGCGCACAAGAAGCCAACAAGTAACAAATGGAGAGCGATGCACCCTAATGTACATACATATATGTTTACTTATTGCTGGATTATTTAAATTGAAACTCACCGAATTTTCATTTGACGTATGAACTGCAGGAGATTCCTTGATTCTTATGAAAAACGATTGCCTTAACGATATCCGCACAGCTGCCCAAGCGTTGACGTCATCTGCAAACAAGATATTAAGAAAACGAAATGTTTAAGAATTTAAATACTAAAACACATTAAATCAAAAATTAATTTAAATTTAAATTAAATTTAATGCATATTCAAGTATCTTCTCCTACAATATTTATATATTTTTTCATGAAGCACAGCCAGCTGGAAATCATTGAATTGCCATTACGCCATTTTTGACAGTAGTCCAAATGTTTTATGGCATTTTGTAGGTACATTAAAATAGTATGTCAGTCTTTGTATAGGCTTTCTAGTGTTTGTTTAATTTAATTTTTTTTAATGTGAAATACTTTTTTGATATTTCGAGGCAAGAACGAAAACGATCTAAATAAAATGATTGCCAAAATACATTAAAATACTTGAAATGAAAAACATATGGTAAACATTCGCTGTACAATTTTACATATTTTTGGGCGTAGGACTACTAATATTCTCCCCAGACTTAATCTGGAGAGGCGTAGGTATGTGTGTGGCTTATTATAAGTTATAGGTGGGTCTTTCCATGTCAAGTCGTCAGATAGTTGAAATCGACCTACTCCGATTTGTATGAACTTTGGTGGGGAATTTCATTTTAACATAAAACAAAGTTCTGCCTAAGAAAAAATTTAACAATTTTTTTAAAGCTATACAAATTCAAAATTTCACTCTTTTGCTGTTTTGTAAAGTATATTTCTTCAATATTTAAGAGACTACTGTATTAAAAAAAATATAAATATATTGAAAAAAAATAAAAATTTCATTTCTAATATAAATTTTGGACTCAAATTTTTTGGTATTATGCCTCTGATATATGCAAAGATTTCCTGAAATTTTAAATATATGAATTTTTGAATTTCGGCCAAATAAAAATTGTTTAACTTTCTAGTCGAGTTCAATAAGTTAATAAGTTAAACACAAAAAATCATTCACAGAAAAAGTATGTTCATGCTAGTAGCATCTAAAAACAAAAATATGTTGAAAAATTTTTTTTTTTTTTTTGGTTTTACATTCCACTAGCATGAGAACAAGTTTCAGTGCTCAAAATTGGGCTATTCATATTTTTGAAAACACAAACAAAAACAACCTTCTGAAAATTTCGGGATATCTTTAGATATATCAGCGGTGTAATACCAAAAAAAGTTTAGTTCTAAATTTAATGCTGAGCTTTAATTTCAACGATTTTGAAAAATTTAACATTTTCTAAAATTAGTAATTTAAAAACTTTTTTTTTTTTTAATTTTTTATATGTACCTCCCCAACAAGCAAAGTAAACTTAAAATAAATCTTTATTAAGCTTACAAAATGTAGATTTTTCGCTTATAAAACGTTTGAAAATAAACATTGTGTAATTGAAACGACACGTTGATAAAAAGCTTATTAATTTAAACCTACAAAAATGATTTTAAAGAAAGCTTTTTAAAAGTTTTTTTTTGAAACTTTTTTCAACCCATATTTTGTATATTGTTTAGCTATTACAATGCTACAACTTAAAGCAACTATTACCAGATTGCAGAAGTGGTTAAGGTGCAGCCATGATTTTTGCTTTTTCGCCGTCATTCTCATATAAAATCTTGTTTGAAAAGAATTGTAAATATTTTAAGTTGTAAAGAAAAAAATTGACAAACAGTTTTTTCTGAATTTTTATAAGCATTTGCATTTCACTTTTCAATTGAAGTTATTTGCAACAGTTTTTTCTTGAAGTTTATAAAAAGTTTACTTGAAACTTTCAAATAAATTAAAACTAAAAAAGCTTACATATCGCTTATTGTAGCAAGTTTACTTTAAATTATTCTGAAAAACATTTACAGAATTGTTGAGTACCTCCTATGAAAGTGTCAAAGTATTTTTCAAGTACAGTAGTTTCCAAAATATTGAAAAATAGACTTTACAAAATAAAAAAAAAATTTTTTTAAAAAATATAATTTTTGAATTTTCATTACTTTAAAAAAAAAATTATAAAAAGAAACTTCCCACCATAATTCAGACAATTTGACATGGAAGTAGGTATAGATAGTTTCATACTATTATTAATAATAATGCAGACCGCAAGAACAAAATGTCGCAGATCAGTTACCTGAATTCAATCTGGAGTCGGCGTGCAGAATATAAAATAAACGAACTTAAGCGTTTGGAAAATAAAGTAATAAAGAATATTATCTCGCTTTTAATAAGAACTTCTACTACAAGTCTGTATGACAACAGGCTTGACATTAAACAAACATGTATTCTGCAAACACTGTTGGCAGTTTTCAAAATCAAAAATAATCTCATAAAGCATAATCTTGAGCTCAGTACAATAGATCGTCCAGTATATAGTCTGAGGCGGGTAACGAATATTAGAACTACGTTCTTTCGAACAGGCAAAAGTGCAAATTCTATACACAATTATGTTGTAAAATTGTTCAATTAATTACCAGAGCATGTTAAAACATGTCACAACATTAACACTTTTAAACGGGAAATGATTTTGCTATTACTCCAAAGTTATGATTTTAGTATCGATCATTAATTATGATACAAAGATTCATTGGTGGCACACAATTGCTTTCACTGTTAACAATAACAACAACAACAACAATTGCTTTATCTTTTTTATCTTTAAATTTAAATTCAATATTTAAAAAATTTTATATTTAATTGCATATACGAGTACATATACACAAAATGTAATATCCTTTTTTTTATATTTGATCGACTGTATGCGTAGAAATTCATAATTATATGAGCTAAGTTCTCATACAAAAATTTAATTTTTTTTGAGAATACACGTTTGTTTCTATTGTATACGTATACCCAATCAATAAAGAAAAAAAATGTGTTAATAAAAACAATGGCTACTAGTTTTCCCTCCGGAATAACACTAAACTTAAGACACGAATATTCGTTTTTTTCGCCATCTCCGGTTAGCTCTAGCTTTATTTGACAGATAGCCAAATAGCCGAAGTAATTAATTTTATTAAATTTATACTTCGAAAGGGTAAACTTACCAAAATGTGAAGTAAAGACATTTTAAACGAGTATATTCAAAAGCATTTACTTTTCAAATTCGCTATTTTTAACTCATAAAAAGCTAAACAACAAAAAAATGTTTTCTTGCAATTAGCAAGCATTTAATTTATGTCACAATACTTTTTGTTCTTTTGTGAAATGTTAAAATTCTTCACAACAAATTGCTGCTCCCATTTTTTTTTTTTTATTTTTTTTATTTTGTTTTAGACACATGCCATAAATACTACCAAAATAAAATATTGAGTTGTTGAAATTTGACAGCAGGCTCATAAAGTAAAAGATATGAGAAGAAAAGTATGCAAACTGGACGATGTCCACAAAAGTCGGGCGAACAACAACAGAAGCCATATGTATGTATATTTAGTTTAAAATAATAAAAAACAACATCTTACACTAGTTTCCATGTGAAACAAATACTCGTAATTACAAACATAATGAATAGGCTAATTCAAACATAAAATTTCTTACACTTGGATGGAAAATATGAATTATCTTTTAACTAATAATAAAAGAAAAAATTACAATATGTATTCAAAACAAAACCACTAGGATTAAGACACAAATGTAAGAAGCAACCGATACTGGGATCCCGAATCCCGAAAACCGGTATTGCGTTAAAGAGTTGAGAGAACAGCTTAAAGACGGAAATTCTGAGAGCACTTTAAATCGCGGGTAAAATAAAAAAAATGTGCTAGAGTTTTATTTATTTTTCTTATATAAAAGAGGAATAGGAAGAAGAAAGAGAACTGTAAGAGGATGAGGAAGACTAAGGAGGGGCATAAGGTTAGGGATAGAGAGAGTTCAAGAGCGAGATCGAGAGTTAGAGGAATACGTCGGGGAAGAAGAAGACAGGTAGTGGAAGAGATGAGAGGTAAAAAGGGCCAATAATATAATTTTTCGGGCAGTACGAGGTCTATATATTTTCTAAGAACTTAAACAATTGAAATGAAAGTTCTTTTGGTAGTAAAAAATATTTTTAGCCATAACTCAAAACCATATAGACCTTGTCTGATTCCTACTAGTTGAAGGAATGGTCGAATTTGACCCAAATCGGCTCAAAACCACTGGTCTTGTTTAAAGCTCGACACCAGCGTCAGCTAGTGTCAATACAGAGCACCGACACCTGGCATGTATTTCTTTTGCAAAAATATTTGCATTACTGTTACCAACCAATATTTTTTGTTTTGCTGTAGAATTTAAAACTTATTGGCCATATATGAATCATGTTTGCTTCGGTGCTTAGTAGGTATGGGTAACGATACGTTACGAAGCGCTATTGCGCTCACGCCTTTAACCCGACACACCCTGGGGTTGCCATATGGCAACACTAAAGGAAGATGTTTTAAAATGATTATAACATTGAAAATAATTCAAATACCTTTACATAGATACCTAGCGTTGCCTTGTGGCCACAGGTCATTCTAAGGCCACCACGCCACCACATAAGTTTACTATTAACAATCAATCTCCTTCGAATTCAGAAATTTACCCAGGGTGATGCGGATTAAGGAAGTCCTTTCAATAATATGAAAATGTTTTCTTCAAACGGAAAAATCCGAAAACGAACGAAATATACGCAGTTTTGGTTATTGCATATAAATTCGTATAGGTTTAAAAAAACAAATTTCTTTTCTTTTCAAATACTCACAAATCCCGAAACCCCTAAAATGCCGTCATTGAAATTTTGCTATATAAAATTTCGGGATTGCAAAAATGCTTCTAGTTCACAAGCTCTAAATATATAGTGCCGTTCTTGCTGTTGCTCAGCGCATATCACTCAAAAACCTGAAAAATACAAAACGTTTCAAAATGCTGCTGTTGAAAGTCTTTTGGCAATCTATATGCGCTGTTGTTGTTCGCCATGCTGTTTCAGAATTGTTCCATGATGTTTTCACACTTCAGAAAATTTCACATACTACGACTAATATGAATATTTTTACTTTTTTTTTTTAATTTTTTTTTTCATGGACATTTTAAAATATAAAATGGCTCATTTAATTTAATGGTGTTTCAAACCGAAATAAAAGTAAGAACACACATATTTAAAACATTATATTTATAGCTTGGAAAGGGACTACAATAATTTAAAAGGTATTGCTTTTTTACTTGGTAAATGAGAATATTGAAATATTTCAAACTGAAAAACGTAAAAAATGTATTTATTTTTACTAGAAGCCTAATTCTATTGAGACCACTGTATGCAGCAGGAACAAAATATTTAGCTACTTTAAAAGGAAACCTAAATTTTGAATGATGTGAGCAGCCGTATTTGAAATCTCAGTTTGTCTCTAATAAACGGGCGCTGTTTTTCTTTACTGTCCATTCATGGAGAAGTAGGCAATCGCCTGGTCTAGAGCATCGCCTGGCCTTGAATGGATTGGCAAGATATTTCGAAAGTTATTTGGAACGACATAAAAGTTGTGCATGTATGTTTGTGCGAGCATCACTAAATAGCTACTACATGAAATTAAATAGTTTCTTTATCAATTTATTGCTGGAGGCCTATCTTGTTATATAGAACATATGTCTCGATTACTCTGCATATACTGTTATTTGGGTTAGCGGCGAAGTCTTTTCCGCGGACTTATAGTTTCTTACAATTTACCGAAAAATATCCAAAATTCGTTGTTTTAACTTTGTGGTATTGATTCCACAATTTGTTTCTCAATGAAAATACACATCTGCTCAAGATAATTGTTACACAGAAATTCTCTAAATTCAAATAAACAAAATCCCATTTCGTGACAAACGCACTTTTATTATTTTCTAATTTATAAACAAAACTAAAGAACTTTCACTTTTAAATAAGGTTTAATAACAAATTAAGATTTAAAAACATTAATCGTTCGAAATTAACCTGCTCATAAAAGCAGGTAGACATTGGAAAAGAAAATGACATGAAAAAAAACTACGTAACGAAGTTGTTTCTTTATACAGTTCACCACATTTGGTTAATTACCACTATATTCACCATGATTTTGAAATAATTTACCAATTATTTTTGGCATACCGTTGTTGAAAGTCTGGCAGGTTTGTTTGGCTATCTTATACCAAGTTTTTTTAATAATTACTCCAATAACTGCTCTTTGTTGGAGAAAGTTTAAGCTGTCAATATTTTGTTTAAGTCTCCGCACATGTTTTCTGTTTTTTTTTTTAAATCCGGGGGTTGACTTGGCCACTTCAGGAGATTAAGGTTATGGTCCTCAAAAGCTTTCTTCACTAGCTTGAAGGTATGTTTCGGTTCATTATCTTGCTAATACACCCAACGTAATGGTACATTTTCTGCACCATAGGGTATGCGCTTGTACTTCATTAGCTGTCCATCTTTTTGTTTCATCGTTTCGGAGAATATTTCTTTTTTTTTTTCTATTGCAAAGCACGTTCTCAAATTTTTCGCTCACATTAAAGGAGTTTTCCTTGCTATTCTTCCTTGTAGATTGGCCTTTTGTAAGCGTCTGCGAGCCGTTTGGGCACTAACTGCGTTTCCAATATCTGCTGCTTCGATGTCTTAATTATTTTTGGTAATAGTTACAATGCGACGATCAAGAGTTGTATCTGTTTTATGTGGCCTTCCCTATCTTTCCTCTATGAGTTTACGCTTCAAAGTATTTCTTACAAAATTATAAGATCTGACGGCCCTGTTTGAAAGTGCAGTGTGCTTGCGTTCTATCTTTTTAATTAAATGTTTTATTTATTTACTGCATGTTCACGTTTAATGAAAGATATCTTACCACTTTATGAATAAAATTTTTAAATACGAGATGAAATTTACTTTGCTTTAACAAATATTAGGGCACTTGCAACTGTCACTATTATATTTTTGTGCTTATTCACAATAACTCGTGGATTCACATGATTTGTGCCGTTAGAAATAGTGATGCCATATTATACCAAACAATCAAAAAGCATAGATTATCGCGTATAGTGTAACTACTATTTTGAGCAGTTGCATATATTGAATGTACATTAGGGTGGGTCGATTTGTATGAACGAAAGTTAACCGATATCGCGCCATCGATTTTTCGATAGGTGTTGGGTTCAGGAAAAAAAGAGCCCACTACGCATACCCAACAAAATAATTTTCGAGCCTGCGAATTTTCATTTTTTTGACTTTTTCGACTTTGATTTTTCAGGTTTTTTTCATGACCTACTAAAAAAATTTTCGTTTGATTTTAAAATTTCATGTATACCCTGTCCGACCCAAAAATGCCCGCTAAAAACGTTAGCGATAACAGTTTTTTAAAAAAAAAAATTTTTTTTTTGGTTTTGGGGAGTGTTTTGATCAAAAAATATACCCTTTCGCCATTTTTTTAAGGGTTTTTTCAGCATACATGCAAAAATGTTTTCGAGGAAAACGAATTTGTCTCATATTTCCTGTCCCACTTAATTATGCGCTAAAAACGTTGCCGATAACGGTTTTTTGGGTTTTCGGGTTTTGGGACTTGTTTTGGTCGAAAAATCGACTTTCTGAGCCCAAAATCTATCGAAAAATCGATGGCGTGGTATCGGTTAATAAATCGACCCAGTCTAATGTACATATTTTGAGAGAGAGTCCGTTCTTTAGACAAACTCGGATATGGGAAGGTTTTGAAAAAAAATTCTAACCTCTAAAATTTTATATATAATATTTAATCTAGGCTAATCTTAAATATTAAGTTTTAATTATTAACGATTTTAATTTAACCACATTGAATATCAAAAATACTAAAAAAAATTAAACACGGCTGAGCAACTGTATGTATTATAAAAATAACTAAAATTGTATTTTAAATTGTTCCACTTACCTTTTTTTCTATCTCTAAATTAATTGTTTTAATGTTATTTGGAATTGTTTACGCGTGATAATTGTATCATGTAAGACGATGATAGTGTTGTTGTTGTTGTCAGATTTCATGTTGATATCCTTAATATACATATTTCCAATTTACCCATGAATCGATGATAAAAAATAAAAACAAAACAAAAAATATACCCTGAACACATACCAAATTGTACATATGTATGTGTTCGTATCGGGTATGAATAAAAATAAAATTAAAACATGACAAACATGTTGTTGTTCATTCTAAAAAACGGCTTCATAAAAAACATAAAGTAAAGCCAACAATCCGACCAAGATGAGAAAGGTGGTAAATAAACTCTTGGCTTCATTCATTATGTTGGTGTTGTTGTTCTATTAGTTGTTGGTGGTGATGAAGGGTTTTTAGAGCTGCACGATATATGTAAACGGAAGATAAAAAAAATATATATATTAAAGTTGGACGTTAAGATGGATGTTTTTTTTTTGTTTTTAAAATAGTTTTTTATTAAAAGTCTTAGCACATACTCGTAATAATCAAAATATATTTAAGCTATGAAATCACAATTTTACGAAAAATTTTTAACTGGTTTTGAATGTTTTTATTATTTTTTTTTCATTTAAAATTTTTATTGATTAAATTATTTCTTAATTAATTTTTTTTTTTTTGCATTTGAAAGAGTTTCATTTTATACAAGTTTTAATACGAAATTTCCAAAAAAAATATAAAACGGTGAATTCACAATATTTAGTTAAAGTTAAAAAAAAATCGATTTTTTTTTTAATTTAGCACTTAATATTCTAATAAATTTAAACTATTAAATCACGATGTTATGAAAAAGTTTATAAACTGTTTTTAATAGTTTGAACTGGTTTTTAATTTTTCTTATTTATTTTATTTTTATAACTTTTTCATTACACATTTTTTTTTTAATTTCAAAACAAATGTTTTTATTAAAAAGAAATTAAAATTTCCAAAAAAAAAAAACATTTAAAAGCGTGAATTCACAGAAAAAATTTAATAAAAAAATGTATTTAATATTTATTTCATTTCCTCTTATTTTTATCTTTTAATTTATGAATGTTTTTTTCTTTGATGTTACAAATTTTTTTTATTTCTATAGATTTTAAATTTGTATATAGTTTTTTATAAGCGAAAATTAACATACATATCTTCCTAATACTTATTATAATCTATTTTTGGCAATCCACACACCGTTAACGGTAAATATATTAATTGATCGAAACACTCCGTTCGTACCGAATGCTTCAGAAAAACTGGCTAACGCATCTGCAAGAATTCTCCACAATGACCAGACCGATTAGTCTTAGTGCACGGAATCAAATCGGAATCGAATCAAAAAGTGTGCCGGCAGCAGAAAGTATTATACACACGTTCATACTTTAGGGTACATACACATGTACACATGTGTACATATAAAATCCCAATTTGATGGTAAAAAACAAACATAAACTATGTGGAATATTGCTTTTTAACATATACTCGTATACAATGAGTGTATGGATGCATGTAAATTATGGTGTTTTAGTTTAGTCGAAAGTTTTTTTTTTCATTTTAATACTAGGTCTTGAGCTCATTGAGGTAGAGGTCCCGTCAACTCAGGGACCATATCCGTACTGTTGCATGCAAGATACCCGGATAGAAAATTTTATTAAATTTGCTTAGGGAGGACCTGGCTAGATGTACCCTTTTAAAATCATGGGCTTGCCAAGGAAAGCATTCAGGCCCTGAGTAGGAATGTCTATCTAGGCCCTGCCTAGTTTTTCCAAGGCAGGCAATGCCAATTTAAAAAAGTAAGGAAGTCTAAGTTCGGGTGGAGCCGAATATTATATACCTAGTAGTAGGTCTATTTTAATACTTTCAGTTCGTATTGGCATCCAAATAGACAGACAGATAGACAGATAGACGTAACGAGAGACGGGCATGGCTACATCGACTCAGCTCATTTCAGTATACGTACAAATATTTCATGCTCATGAACAACTTCGCTTTTCCAGTGGGGTATAAACTACTTGCCCGGATATTTTACTTTTCATCCTGAAGGTTTTTATATACATTAATAAATATGTATCTCGATTCGTTTATGCCGAATGAAGTAATATACCTTGTGTGCGTAACAAAAATAGATATAAAAAAGGGTGTCTTTCATAGGCGCCAAAGAACTTACCCGATCTTTATGAAATTTATCACAATATATACTTGAGTTCACTGGGTACAGCATAGACAATATATAGTTTTGGAAAAATAGGCGGAGCCACGCCCCCAGGCTATATAAAGTTTCAATTCGTCATAGCTCCGAACTTTTTTGGTCTAAATTAATGATATTTGGATATACAAGGTGGCGCAAAAGTAATCCTCCTATCAGAAAATGCTATAAATTTTGCGATTGGCCCCTAAAGTCAGTTCTGTTTTGACATTTGTGTAGTAAACATATGGGAAATACACGTTAATAAACAATGTTACGCTACACTGCTCCAGAACGCGGAATATTGCTGACTATTTATTTGACCAATAATCGGTCGGTGAAAAACGGTTACTGCGCAAAAGTAATCCTCCTATCAGAAAATGCTATAAATTTTGCGATTGGCACCTAAAGTCAGTTCTGTTTTGAGATTTGTGTAGTAAATACACTTTAATAAACAATGTTACGCTAGTTACACTGCTCCAGAACGCGGAATATTGCTGACTATTTATTTGACCAATAATCGGTCGGGGCCAAACGGTTACTGTGAATGGTGAGCGCTACAGAGCAATGATCAACGAGTTCTTTTTACCGCAACTTGATGAATTGGGATTGGAAAACCTGTGGTTCCAACAAGACGGTGCAACAGCACACACTGCACGTGCCACAACCGATATGCTGAACATCGGAAGCTTACTTTTTCGCCACCTTGTATGTGTCACTTAGTCAATATCTACATAATTTTGGAAAAGTGGGCGGTGCCACGCCCACATATTTTGTGTTTTGTTTTGCTCTTGCACTTTCACGATAGGTTCAGGAGTTCGCGGGGTACGACACAGTCTGTATATAGCGGGGCGGGGCCACCCCGATTTTCTAAAATTTTTGCTTTTTGGACTTCTTAGTTTACGGAAACTTTAAAGTAAAATATAAATGATGAAAAGCTATTTTGCGCAAAGTTATTGCCTATTTAAAATATCTACGATCCTCTTCAAAATCTTTCATATAAAAGTGGGCGTGGACCTTAACCGATTTATCCCTTTTTTTCCTCGAACATTCCTTGCACACCTGGAAACCTGTGTGCGGAATTTCGTTTCGATATCTTGAACGGTGTTTGATTTATGATTAATAGCATTTCTAAATTTGACTTAATCAAAAGTAGGCGGTGCCATGCCCATTTTCAAAAGTTTTTTGAAAAATTTATTTTATGCCTCAATCTTAATGTATACACCAAATTTTATTCTTATAGGTGTATTATGTACTGAGTACTCACTTTTGTTGTGTTTTCGAAAATATTCTATGTATAAAAATTAGGCGTGGCTATCATCCGATTTCGCCCATTTTAAACAGCGCTCGGAGATGAGTACCAAGGAAAATCTAGCCAGGGCCTAGATAAAGTATAGATTTTCCTAGATTATTTTTTATCAGGGAGATAAAGTATACAATTTCTGACCCTTTTTAACCTTCACCTAACGCAAACGAAAGCCGAATATTGATAGTGAGATATAAACGGCATCAAAGCTTATTTCAGCCATCGAGTTACTCATAGACACCGTTTGTTACAATCCCTCTTTCATCTAACACTTTCGCATTGGTCCTATTCCTTTGAAACGGCCATGTGACGATCTCGATAACAAGTCATAACTGTATTTTTATTATAACAACAACAAAAGCACCCTAACGTATGCTTTGTATGTATACATATAAGACTCAAACGGCCGAATATCCAAATTTCCGCTCCCTTTCAACAAATCCACTGACTGCTCGATCGTTGCGGACAAGTGCGTTTGTACGCCTTATGGAGCACGGATGGATGATTTTCCTATTTCCAATACACATCGCAACGGATGTGCTGAATGATTGGTGGGGTTGGCGTTGTGCTGTTGTTGGCATGAAATGGTCCAGTTGGCATTTATACGAGCAGGTTATCACGACCAACATTTCTTTTAATGGAAAAAGCAAAAATACTTTTGGCATATATTTGCATCGTGATTTTTTTTCGATATTAGAGAAACTACAGCGATATATGCATGCGCTGAAGTTACTTCCTGAGTTTAAGAAAATCTTCCCTATTCATAAGCAAGCAGTCAATGAAATAAAAAAGTTTCCAATGCAAATAAGCACGAAATTAAAAATTCGACCCTATTGAGAGTCGGGTCAGGCATCCAGTACTTACAAAAGCAACTTTAAGGAAATCAATCGAAGTAAAAAGTTTTATACAGAATTAACAGCCCTTGGTCTGCAAAAATTTAAGTCATTCCCGTACGTGGACGCGGTTAAAGTGATAACAAGAGTTCCTATTTACAAATCGAAACCACGGTACGTTGAAATGGCCTTAAGCTTATTAGCCAGATAAATTTTCAGAAAGATTTTCGAACAATTTTAAGGTGTCAATGAAGAGCAAAAAAGGTGAAGAGCTGTTCGAAATTTACCCAAACATCGAACTATTTCTGCATATAAAAATCTGGCTGAATCGCTGGTCTATCATGTCGTGAGTTATGGATGAAAACGGCAGAAAGGGTTCTTAACGGCAGCCGTCATTGATAGCTGAAGAAAGTGAAGATATCAGTACACTGAAAATAATAGGTCGAACATAACTTTGGTTACTGAATGTTTTCTAGTGACTGGCATACTTCCTATGACAGTGGTGTCGCACAGAAGAAGTCGTAGAATATCATCTGTAACTTCGATAGTTCCGAATACTGAGAGTTCGACAGTTACTTATGTAGAGAGGCAATCCACTTACAACTAGGTAACCGCCGTGATCGCTGGTTCAAGTACCGTACCAAGTAACATTTTTAAGAGGTGTTTAAGCGACATAAGCTATAACGATTTACTTCGTCTATTTTATTTGCGCTGCACTCTCTTGTAATTCGCAAGCAGCTTATAAAATATCCCAAATATATAGTTTATGTTTTGTAATCCCAAGCGGGGTTTTTCAGAACGAAAATGAGGAAGCCAATCCCATGCAATGCCTCAGAGCCAACAGTGCTGCTGCACCCCGTTCTATATAGAACAAATAATTTAATAAATAAAATAATAATTAAATACATATTAGAAAAGGGCTCCCTATAGTAAACATGTGCACCGCACACCCCCTTTTCCTCTCTAAACCAATAATATAATATAAATAATAAAATAAAATTAAAAAAATAACTCAAAAAAACTACTCGTCCTCCATAAAGCTTAGACAAGAGGTTTAAATAGTCTTTTCAAAAAATTGTGTCGGACCTCGCAGTGGTCGGCAAACCTCCGAGTGTAATTCAGCCACTAAGAACTTCTTAGTAAAAAATGCTTTTGACTCCGTAGTTGCCGTAAGGAGGCTACATATAACACGTAGGTGCTGTCAAATTGTAGGAAAGAATTAGAAGCAGCACAATATATATCGGAAGAGAAGATCGGCCTTGACTTATCCAGAGGTAGTTATATCAGGTCGAATAATTATTCGTAGGTGGATTTTTAATTATAATTATTACATTACATTACATTTTAATGCACTTATGATATGAATGCTTTTTGTTTATCATTAACACTTGTTATATGAAATATTTTTATTTGTTTATATTGTAATGTGTGAAATAATATATTAATCTACATATGTAGTAAACAAATTTAAATTAAAAATTACTGGGACTTGGCACATTTCAGTGAACGGAAGCACCTTTCATCGTGTTTTTTAATAAAGCCAATAAAAAAAAATTATAAAACTAATAATAGTTTCATTTTCATCGTTGTTTACAGTAATTTTGAACAGAAAAATGCTATACAGGTCACAAGAAAACTTCTTCAAATTTTTATGAAAAACCTAATTACATAAAACGCTGCGACATTTTCTATTACACCCACATATTGGTATCTGTGCAAAAATTGTGCGATTAATTGCTAAAGAGAGAGTTGTTCGCGATTAATACCTTTCGTCCACAGTGGGCTATAATTCAATAAACAGAAAGTAAATATGTATTTGTGTAGCATACTCATAGGGGTATAAGTCAATTTTAGTTTATGTAGCATACTCGTAGAAGTTAAAATTACCTGTTTGGGTAGAAAGTGGATTAGTTATTTTGTACCCATTCGGGTAAAAATGGGTACATCTGGTCTCTCCATAGAACATGCTCAAACAAATGAGAACAGTCCATCCCATACAAAGTGATGAGAACTGGAATTAGTCGCATACTTCTTTGCGACTCACCCCGAACGTAACCCAGACTAGACTAAGTTTATTAATAAAATAAATTAACTTATCAACTAAATCACTAAAATGAGTAAACGACCTATTATCATACGAACTTGGTTTCACCCAAGAAAATGTGACTTCTTACGTCGCCTAGCGTTTTACATAATAAGGTCCTGGGTTAATTTTTCTTTGGTTCCTTCCTTCAAACTCTATTTTCAAGATATAAATATAAAAGTAGTAGAATATAATAGAACAACACAAAACTTACCCAACTAGACATGACATATTATTTGCCACTCAACCGGACTTTTCATCTTAAAAGAGGGCATATAGCATGTAGAGTAATATCAAAAGCACCGCCAAAACGGCAAAAGTAGACATCAAGCTCTGTACTTCACTCATGTTCCAACTGTAAAAGAATTAAAAAATGCAAAAAATTCATCATTAGGCGTTTGAAGGAAAAAGCAGCTAATGAGAGGATGTACAATTTATGGATGTGTAAAGTCTGGGACTTCGTAGATTACTATAGGTATCTTATCATACCAGGTATATTATCATTCCTGGCTTGGAATCGTGAACAGAGTCGAACGAAGAAATAATAACCTTGAAGTATTAGAAAGAAAGTTCTCTAGAGAAAAATCATCTGGCCCCAATAAATGATTGTGAAGATATTTGGACCGTGCCACAACCTTTTGGAAAGCTGCTTAGCCGGCGCATCCATTCATGGAATGGGACGCGACGGACCAAACAGGGTTATATTGATGTTGACAGTCCTTTTCCAGATACAAGCACCTTGTGGCCCGACATGCTAGCGATTTCGTTGACCCCGTAGCCACCTCGGGCTTATTTTAACTCCCTAACCACCATGGTTGATATTCTACTCCTGTTAGGGGTCTGTTTTTCAAATTTTTATACATGGTTGTACTAGTTAACAGGCTATTAATACGAGTATATTGATCACTGCCCCTGCGGGTTAGGGGTTTAGAATATGCCCGAGGTAGGCATACCGGTCGTAAGAGGCAACTAATATGCACCAAGGTAATGACGTGCAACTCGATGGTTGATCTACGGATATGATGCCTCTCACCTCTCATTACCCACCTTATCCTTCCTTACGGAAGGAAGGGTGACATGACCTAGAAGGTTTCACTGGTCATAAATCGCTACCACGACAGTCGGGCAGTACCGCAAGGGAGTACCGGAGCGTACCGGGTTCAAATCCGGCCAAGGACTATTAATTCGACAACACTCCCCAAAACCTTCGGGGAGTGTTTTTGTCGCTACCACAACAACAACAACAACAGTATATTTATCACATAATGCGGCTGGTAACAGCATAAAGCAGGTAAAGTAGATATCGAGTACCTTATATAAAAGTTCTTAATAGAAAGCGGTTGAGCCATGACCGTTGGTCCGTCCACCTTTGCACTCTAAAATTTATTTAATAATTCAGATATTTCTATGACACTTCGTATACGGGTTAATAGCCGATCAAGGAAAGTTTCGAACTCCCTTTCGATATTGAAAATTTCGAGAAACATACGAGTATAAACTCTGTTAATTCAGTGAATGATACAGCTAAAATGTTCAAACTTTCTTGCTAGATTGAATTGAGCATTCTGTAAATGGTTTATTGACAATTTTGTAAAATGGGCGTGGCATCGTCCACAAATAAGAAACAAATTTTAAAATTTCGACTGTTAATAACTTCAGAACCATTTAGGATAGAATGACGAAACTTGGAACGATACAAAATCGAAAGTTCTCTGTTAATAAATGTCCAAAACTCTAGAAAGACAAGGTTACCAGAAAATTTTTTGTATGCAAAAAAAAACACCACTTTAGGGGTTTTGGTTTTTCTGACACACTCTTGTGTAAATATAAACTATATTTATAGTTGCATATACAGCTTTTTTATGTATTATAATATGAAATGTCATTAATGTAATAAAAAGTTTTATTCCATACCCAAAGCTGTTCACACACTTTTTATGTCAAACTAACATTTTTTAAAAGTTTGGCATTCAGCCAATTATTTGCGACTTTTTTATATAAAAACGATTAAATTTTTTATTTTTGGAAACCAAAGTATTTAATTTAATTCGCCACAAACATAAAAAATTTGGCATACACCCACACAAAAACCACAGCTACTAAAAAATAACCAATAAATTAAAACAAAAATCAAAAAAAACTACCCTTTCATATAAAATTTATAAAAATTTTCAAATTAAAATTCCACAATAAAGAAGAAGTTGTAGGAAGCGGCAACAAATTTATGATTTAAATTTATTTATACGAAAATTCTTTTCTAATTTTAATTAAAACATATAGCTAAACTGACACATAAAAAGTGTATATTATTTCTTAAATGAAAAAAAAAAAATTATATAAGAAGCGCCCATATCACTTTTTTGTTGTTAAGAAATGTCACATGTGCTTTTATATAAATTTTGTATATCCATATGTAAATATATTCTCTACCACACACCTTTCTCTTGCAATTTGCAATTTTTCAATTAACTTTCTATTTCAATTAGCTTTTTCAAGAGCTAACAACTGTTGATTTAAAGATTTCGGTTCCAACTAAAAATCCTTTGCACAACTACGGTTCATTGAAGGGGTTCATGTCGCCACTCAATTTTAAGTACTAATTTCAACTTTCACTCATTTCGAATACTCAAACACTACATACAAACACACATTCATAAATGAAAGTGCTTACTTTTCACTACATATACTAAATAATATAATAATAATATATTTATTGTAAACAATTTGTATGTAGATAACCAAATTACTTAGTATTTGAGTTTTTTCTCACGCTTTTCTCAATACATTGATATATATACGTATTATATTAGGAATGCCAGTCCCGCAATCCCGAGCTTTTTTGAGTATCGAAATTGGAAATATGTTACTAAAAACTATATGTGTGATTTATTTATGAAAATTATCGTTAGTTTTTCGTTGATATACAATATTTTTTAATATTTTAATTTGCTTTGTTGTACTTAAAGTACAAAAGTTTTTTTAGAAACTAACAAGAACCCACTCTGTACTGCTCCTAGCATCGAAAAATGTCCCTTTATTTATTCAATATTCAATTTTTTAATTTAATTATAACAATAACTGATTTAACACAGATTTTTAACTTAACAAAAGTGCCATTTTCCCACGTCAATTCTAATTGTATAGGCCTGATCCAGACCTGTTAAATTCCCATTAGAATTGCGTAATCAACTGATGGGATAGCTATTTCAATCAATATGAATTATTTCAATTGTTTTCAGAAATCCGCAATTACTAATTGATTAAGATTAGAAAAAAAACGAATTTTTGATCGTTACTTTGATTACTTTTGACTATTTTTAATTTATTTTATTATTTTAGATATTATATTATATTATTAAAATAATCAAAAGTAATCAAACAATCAAAAATAATTAAAATTAATAATAAAAATGTTTCGAATGCTTTTGATTACTTAAAATTTTTTTTGAAATTTTTTATTTTTTTTTATTTATTCTAATTCTTTTCATGATGGTTTTTAAAAATAATAATTAAAAACTGAAAACAATGGGTAGCCAATCAGTAATAGGCGTTTCCAAAAGATGATCAATCGAACCGGTCTGTCGAAGGCGAATTCATTTACAGGTGTTATCATAAGAATATATGAGCAGTAGCTTCTTCTGTCAAAGTAAAAAAAATTCTATGAAATCTGACAGGAAAAGCCGCGAAAGCAAAAACAAAACACTTGAAGTATGTGCGTGTATGCAGCAAAGAATTCTACATACGTGCTATGACCTGGACTAAATTCGCCTTGGGTCTAACTTTGACATAAAAAAATGCGAGAGCCTATATTATTTTTCCTCTCCACAAGTATAAATGAAATAACTTTCATTTTAAATCAAGAAACGTATTAAAAATACGATTATTTCTTATATTTTTTAGAGTGAGATAGTTTCTCGAGCAGTTTCTTAATTTTTTTCAACCTAAACTGTTGGAAAATAGGTCTAGTCACGGGATCCCGGGATTACAAAACCATATCCCGAAAATTCGTGGATGGTTAAAATCCAAAAAAAATGCCATCCCTAATATACATACATATGCGAATGTGCGTACACAGTTCACAAATAACGTGAAAAGTTGCAAAATTTTAAATAGCCAGTGGCTAACATCTATCACGTAATAGTATTGGGGGTATGTCTAATTGGTTTTTAAAATCAGATGATGTCATTTACCAGGTTTCGTTATTCGTGCCACACCCATTATCCAAGAATCAGTTATAGGATGACGTTGTTGATGAAGCTACCAAATTTCACCTGCCTCCACAATCTTACGCCATTTCATGTGATCAGCTAGCCTCAGTCAAATAATTTGTCTATGTACGAGTTGTTCTCGACACAAACTTTTCCTTTATCAAGCATATTTGTGTGTGTTCTTCCTAGGGCTTACTCTAATCTCGCTTTCCTTCGTAGATATGCCAAGGACTTCAAAAATCCCTATACGAGGAAGGCTTTTTCTCTTTATTCTCTCGAAATTAGACCATCATATTTATATCTACAATTCCGCCAGAATTGGAAAGGTCCAAAGAAAATGTATTCGGTTTGGCCTAAATCCCCTTAAGTTTCAGGATCCGATACCACCTGTCCACTCTCGCCGTAAGCTTATGAATCTGCAATCCCTTGATACTAGGAGAAATTTACATTTATTCATGTTTATCTTCGGCATTATAGTTGGCTCTTTAGACTGTCTAGGTCTATTTAAAAGGGTTTCTCTTACTGAGGTTGATGCTGCCGGTTGTTTCAATATTCTTAAGAATAATCTAAATTGTATTTGTAGTGAGCACATTCCTAAAGTAAAGAATAAAGTTTACAAAATTCCTTGGTTCACGAAGGAGTTGAAAAAACTTAAGAATTTGAGAAACAAGTTTTTCAAAAAATTTAAAAATTCAAGGTTTCCTTTTTACAAAGAAATGTATTTAAAATATTTGAACGAGTTTAAATCATTGAGTAAAGTCTTGAAGCAGAACTATATAAGAAAATTCGAAGAGGATATTAAACTGAATCCGAAAGCTTTTTGGCGTTTTGTGAAGTCTAAAAAATCGTGTTCGAGTATTCCCTCTGCTGTATTTTACAAGGATACACAAGCTGATTCAGCATTAGTAGCTGCAAACCTTTTTGCGGATTTTTTCAGCTCGAATTTTGTGGCTGACTCTAATTTGAGTATTAGTGATTCTAACAGTGGGTTTGGTGCTAGTGTTTCCGCGCTAAACTTTGGGGATCTTGAAATCTCTTTAGACGATGTTGAACTGGGTATTCGTCAAATCAAATTGTCGTCGCAGACTGATGTTGATGGTTTGTCGGCTCACCTTTTTAAGAATTGTTCAGCTCTCGCCTACCCAATATGGCTGCTTTTTAATAAATCTCTTGTGCAAGGCGTTTTCATTGATGCGTGGAAAATCTCCTTTGTTACGCCAATTTTTAAATCTGGCAATAAAAATGATATCACCAATTATCGTCCTATTTCCAAAATTTCAACTGTATCAAAACTTTTTGAATGTATAATAAAAAATAAAATTTTCTTTTCCATTAGTCGTCTCATCTCGGTAGATCAGCATGGTTTCATGTCGGGGAGATCAACTACCTCTAATTTAGCAGTTTTCTCCGAATACTGCATTGAAGCTTTTAGTAACCGGGCCCAAGTTGATACCGTGTATACTGATTTTTCGAAAGCGTTTGATAAAGTTAATCATCGTATCTTGTTATCGAAGTTACAGAGTTTTGGCTTCCACTCAAGTTTTTTAAGCTGGATCAAATCGTATCTCTCAAATCGATATTGTTCTGTTGTAGTTGACGGGGTGTCGTCGTACTCTTTCATTGCTTCTTCAGGCGTTCCTCAGGGAAGCATTTTAGGTCCTATTCTTTTTGTGATTTTCATCAATGATATCACTAGTTGCTTTAAGTTTTCAAAATTTCTTTTGTATGCTGATGACATGAAGATTTTTAGTAATATTACGTGTTCCGCTGACTCGTTGAAACTTCAGAGTGATCTTGACAATGTTGTAGCTTGGTGCCAGAAAAATATGCTTCCCTTAAATATTAAAAAATGCTCCCATGTCTCCTATTCCAAATCCCGTTCTCCTATCCCTACTTCATATTTTATTGCAGGCTCACAACTAAGCTTTGTTTCCAAAATCACTGATCTTGGGGTGGTCTTTGACTCGAAGTTCTCATTTCAAAGCCATCTTAATTATATTTTAGCTAAGTCTTATTCTATGCTGGCTTTTGTCAGACGTTTCAGCTCTGATTTCTCGGATCCGTATACTTTAAAAATACTTTTTACCTCACTGGTGCGCTCGAGGCTTGAATATGCTGTTGTTATTTGGCGTCCGTATTATTCCTGTCACATAAGTCGTTTGGAGAGAGTGCAGAAAGTCTTTTTAAAGTACGCTCTGCGCCCCCTTCATTTTGAACTTCCTGTTCCGGCTTATGGATCTAGATGTATGCTTATTGATCTCAAGACATTAAATTGTAGGAGAACCTTCCTATCTCTTACATTCATTTTTAATTTAATATCTGGGGTGGTTGACTGCCCCTTTTTACTTGAACGCATATCCTTTCTTATTCCTAATATTTGTTTAAGGAATCATGCCACATTTTATGTTGGGCTTGCGAGAACCAATTATGCGGCCAATGCTCCTGTTGTTAGAGCTCTTAAAGAGTTTAACTTGCTCCCAAATTCTTCAGTTTTGGACTTCTCCTACTGTGAAAAAAGATTTAAATTGCTACTAAATGACCTGTTAAATTAGTTGGTAATCTATCTGAACCTGTAACTAGTCTGTAAGAGATGTAATAATTTCAAGACTAAATAAATATTATTATTATTATTATTATTATTATTATTATTATTATTATAATGTGCCTAACAGGTGCCTTCGTATTGTCAGCTACTTTCAAAAATTTTCAATAAAATATCATTTGACCTATGTACCCATGTAGGTGTGATGCTGAGTACACAAAATAAGACCGCAAATAGTACAATCATTAACAGTTTGAACGAAAACAAGATTAGTTTTGCTCGTTTTTGTTTAATCCACCCTAATTAACCTAAAAAGTATAACGACTAAAATGTAAGAAATTGTTATCAGTGTGACCAGGTTAGCCTTTTCGAGGCTAGATTTAGCCTTTTTTTTTGTCATTTAACCTCGTGGCTTTTTTCTAGCCTTTTTTTACTCCAAACCTTTTCCTGTCCCAACAACATATTTTTCATACAAATTCGAGGAATATATAAAATTAAAGTTGAATGAAGGTAGTATTGATGACGAAATGCAGAAAATTATTCGTAAAAATTGTCAATTATTTTTAATGGAGTTGATAACCCATTTGGGACATCGCCTACCTGATAATATAAACTCTTTACAAAAGATACTTTTTTTTCAGTTGATAATTCTTTGAAAGTAACAAAGTCGGATGTATTTTCTCATTTTCAAGAAGAAAAATATAGGTATTCTCCAAGTCAAGTAGCTTTGATTGAACTGCAGTCGCGAAAGCTAATAATAATAGAATTTTGAGCGGCAGTCCGAGAACATAAAAATTCATTAAACGAAACTTTTTTTTTAAACGGGTCGCATTCGTATTATGCTTTTTGGTATTACCTTTCAGTAATAGGGAGGTTGAAAGAATTTTTAGTGCCATGAACATTTGGAAAACTAAGTTAAGGAACAGATTACAAATTAAAATGCTTAACTCGCTGCTTAGTATTAGATGTTCGTTAAAACACTTATCCAAACTTTGTACGCAGACTCAAGCGCTTCTGCTTCAGACGAAGAAACTATTATAAAATTAATTAGTTTGTAGTGATTTTTTTAAAGTATGTATTTCTTTGAAAAAGTTCCTAGTCAAGGAAAATGTGCGTGATATGTGTTGAAACAAGAATAATTCATTTAAGTTATGTCTACAGCTTTATATACAAATAGTTTAAACTAAAATAAAAAACTTGGAATGGAGTTCGTAAGAAAATTTATGACTTTTTCTTAGCTTCTTGTTTTCTTAATTTTAGCCTTTTCTAACCTTTTTTTTTTTTTGCCGATTTAGCCTCTTTTTTTCTATCACCTGGTCACACTGATTGTTATTTAAGAAAAAACGCACACCAATACAGAGGTAAGTGTGTCATTTTCTGAGAGTATAGCAGCACATTGTAGAGGAATGGACGATGTAGCCATTTGAAATTGCGTACGATCCACAAAAGAACCTAGCTCTGTTCTCACAGCATTCACGTCGAAATACTGCACCAAACCGAAGCGATAATACTCGCTTAATCACCTCTCAAAGAAATACTCAAAAATTGTAATATGTATTTATAGAGGCCATTGCATCATCAAGAGCCAAATGTATTGAATGTGTGTCTTGTCGGGAGGCCTGTGTCGGTTCTGTAACATTCGTGCAAAACTTTAGTGTAGAATCTCCTATTGTTGTTGTTGTAACAGCATATCGCCTTGCTTATCCAAAACTTTGGATTGGAAAACAATATTCCACGCGGTCCACATATATATTCTCAGGGTAGGTGACGCTGCCTCTAGGTAGTCGATATTGGACGGTTCGCTAAAGGTCGAGTGTCACGTGTACCTTGCTTTCGTTAAAGATTTTTTTATTCAACCTTCTTTCTTTTTTATTTATTCTGAAGAAAATAATTGTGTTTTCTTAGTAACAACTTAATAGCTCTTATAACTAAGAACATAAGAGGACCCACTAGTTTACATAAATACATTCTACTTGAAATCGCCTGTTAGGTTTTCCTTCACTGTGCGTTGTCCATCGGCAGAAAGTCATACCTGCAAATGCCAAATTTTACTCAATTATTTTTGGATTTTTTATTTATTTTTGTTCTTTTTTTTTTGTTAATTTTTTCAGAAGGTGATTTATCGATCACAAGTTGTTGTGTGCCGCTGCCCTCGTATACCACCATGTTATGTGCGTAAACATGTTATATACATATATACGCATAAGTAAATCTGCTAACACATGGACAGATATTTGGGCCACCAAAGATTTAAATATATCTACTGTAACTAGACAAACATATGAAAATTTTTCCTACTTATAATAAAGTTAAATAAAATTAAATTAAATTAAAAGAAAAAATATAAGAAAAAATAAAATAAAATAAGATAAAATAAGAAGGGAAAAAATTAAATTAAATAAAATAAATAAAAATTTAAATAAAAATAAAATAAAAAAAAAATTTTTTAAATGAAATAAAACAATAAAAAATTTAAAAGAAAAATGTAATTAAAAAAATAAAACAAAATCAGATAAAATAAAGGAAAGTAAAATAAAATAAAATAAAGTAAAATAAAATAAATTAAAATAAAATTAAACTAAATTAAATTAAATTAAATTAAATTAAATTAAATTGAATTAAATTAAATTAAATTAAATTAAATTAAATTTAATTTTTTTTTTTTTTTTTTTTTTTTTTTTTTTTTTTTAGTGTTCGTGGGAGGAGGAAATGCTTTATGCACTAACCGGGTTTGAGCCCTCGTTACTACATTCTCTAGCAGCGGAACTCTCCGAGTGTGGGACTCCTTCTTATCTTGAAGTATACCGCACTAAAACCTAACCTCCCACGGCCCGCGCGTTCTTCCTTACCTGGGACCGCGCTTAGCATTACTTCAGGTAAGGAAGCGCGTTACGTGAGCTCTATGGCTACTCTCACGCTAACTGGCTAGACAACCGTCTTCCCGTTTCGCAAGGAGGACATTCCTCGCGTATCGTCTGACTATGTCCCATCTAACGTTTTCGCAGGTCATCTTGCGAATGACACTGCCCGGGGAAAGTTCGCCAATTGTCTCTTCCACCCGCCTTCTTTCTTCTGCAAATTGCTCGCATTCGAAGAAGGTGTGGCGTACGTCGTCTATGGCTCCGCAGTAGGTGCAGTTCGGGGTTTGAACTTTGCCCATTCTATGGAGATATTCACGGAAATAACCGTGTCCGGTTAAGAACTGGGTCAGGTAGAAGTCGACTTCTCCATGAGGTCGGTTCAGCCAAGGTTCTAGTTCGGGGATTAATACCCTGGTCCACCTTCCAGCAGCACTGCTGCTCCATTGTAGTTGCCACCGCCGGATCGAATCACCACGCGCCTGCGTTGCAGCAACGTCTCTACGTACCTCTGCACGAGTGTCGTAAGTCATTTTTCTTTCCTCAGCGAGGAGATATTTCGGTATAGTCCCCGCGATGACCAGAACAGCATCTGCGGAGACCGTGCGGTATGCTGAGGCGATTCTCAGGGCCCCTCTACGTTGGACTGCGGTAATAGCGGCCCGATACTTCCCAAATTTCATTGCGTCCGCCCAGACTTCTGCACCGTACAACAGTATAGAATCTGAGGCGGACGCCAGCAGCTTTCTTATGCATGGCTTTGGTCCACCTGTATTTGCCATTAGCCGACTCAGACTTGCGATGGTCTTCACAGCCTTCTCGCAGGAGCTTCTTAGATGCTCCGAGAAGGTCAGCTTGTTGTCCAATTTCACCCCTAGATATTTCGTAGAGCGGCGCGTCTCTATCTGTTGATCCCCAACATTCATGTTGGTGATTGTGGGAATCCTTCTTTTCGTTAGTATCACGATCTCTGTCTTGGCTGTAGCCAGTTGGAGGCCGTGATTATTCATCCACTCGTCTACACTGCGCATCACTTGGTTCAGTTTAAGCTGTGCCAGGTCGCAGTTTCGTGCTGTTATCACCGCAGCCACGTCGTCTGCAAAAGCAACTAGAAAAGTGCTTTCTGGCATCTGCATTCGAAGGAGACTGTCATAGGTAGCATTCCAAAGATCAGGGCCGAGCACCGACCCTTGTGCTGCCCCGCCTGTTAGCTTCACCTTTCTTTGGCCTTGCGTCGTTTCATAGATTAGCCAACGGTCTCTTAAGTAGTCCCTCAGTATATCTAACAAGTATATCGGGACCTTAAAGGAGCGTTCTAATGCATCAAGCATGTCTTCCCACCTGGCAGAGTTAAAAGCGTTTTTAACATCTAACGTCACCAATAGTACCACCGGCCTTGCTTGATGGCTTGCCGTCTCGGCCTTCCGGACTGCCTCTACGACTTCTGCTATGGCGTCTATTGTGGAGTGCCCTCTCCGAAAGCCATGTTGCCGGTGGGAGAGTCCACCCTCGTCTTCTATGGCTGCTGTTAGACGTTGCTTTATAAGGCTCTCCATCATTTTTCCCGCTGTGTCGAGCATACATAGTGGGCGAAAGGATGATGGAGAGCTTGGGTCCCCTTTGCCTTTCGGTATGAGGACGAGCCGTGCTGTCTTCCATCTGGCGGGGAAGACACCTGCTTCTAGACATTTGTTATACATGTGTAACAAGAGCTCTGGACAACTATTAGCAGTTAATCTGATTGCCTCCGCAGGTATTCCATCGGGTCCTGGGGCTTTACCAGCCCTCATGCTACGCAGGGCTCTTTCTAACTCTTCTTCATTGAAAGGTACCACGTTGCGGTCATCTCGTGCTGCATGTTCCTCTTCTCTAGTAAGTTGCGTGAGGAATAGCGCTTCCACGATGTTCTTCATGTCATCTTCGTCCATCGTCTGATTTGGTGGTCGAAGTTTCTTCATAACTATTTTGTACCCTTGTCCCCAGGGGTCTTGATCCACTTCCTTACAGAGCTCTTTCCAGCATCTTAGTTTGCTTGCTTTTATGGCGGCGCCGAGAGCCTTTTTCGCCCCCTTGTACGCCTCCGCCCTTTCAAGAGCCTCGGATCTGCCACGTGAGCGCGTCGCCAGTCTTCGCATTCTGTGACATGTTTTCCGGAGTTCCGCGATTTCGCTATTCCACCAATATACCTGCTTCTTGCCTCGCCACGTTCCTATTCGTGGCATAGAGACGTTGCAAGCATGGCGCATGCATTGCATGGTTTCTTCAACCGCCGCATGTGGCGTATTGGTGCCGTCGGTTATCCGTCTGGCTTTCGCCAGCACTGTTCCGGTGAACCTGGTGGCGTCAACTTTAGCTGCATCCCATCTACGGGTTTTGTATGATGCGTTCGCTGCCGGTCTCCGACCAGGATGGTCGAGTTGGAAGGTGATGTAGTTGTGGTCGCTGCCAGTAAGGTCCTCCATCACTCTCCACCCAACCGCGTTTGGAAAGAGTCTCTCCGAGACGAGCGTTATGTCGGGGATCGAGTACCCAAAGCCCGGGCGCCTGTATGTTGGGGTCGTGCCCGTATTCAGTACGACCACACCGAGTCGGGCTGCCATCTCCAGAATTAGTTTTCCCCTGGTATTAGTTTGAGGCATGCCCCATTCTATTGCTCTAGCGTTGAAGTCTCCAGCGATGACCAGGTTGCCCGTTTGGTCCCGTAGGTCGTCTTCTAATAGCTCCAGCTTTTCTTTGAACCTCTGAATGGGGTCATTTGGTGACAGGTAGCAGCTAACAAGAGTTGTTCGCGCTACAGTTACACGGACGTAGCCATGCCCGGCAGCACGATTAGTAACATTGGTATTGGCGTCCACTATCCAGATAGCAGCAGCGCCAGATTCGTCAATGTACCAGCTGTCTCTGGCCTTGTAAGGTTCGCTGATGATTGCATAGTTTATTTGGTGATCAAGCACCAGTTGGTCTAGCAGTTCATCAGCTAACCTGCATCGATTCAGATTTCCTTGAATCACGCTGGTCATTGGGGCGACAGTTTGGCTTTCGCCGAAGCAAGTGCTTCTCTAAACGTGCTACATGCTCCAGACCCGGGAAGATGATCGAGGTTTCCCGTGGTGCAAAGGTAGCATTTTGCCTTTTCAGTGCAGGATGAGGATTTGTGGCCAGAGTTCCCACACTTCCAGCACGCGTCCCTCCTGTCGGGCCCATTGCAGCCAGCCTGTCGGTGTCCGTAGCCGAGACACCTGAAGCAGCGTTGCACTTCCGCACGCTGTCTGATCCTACATTGGATCCAGCCGATGGGAATTTTTCCTTTTTTGAGCAGTTGGCTTCCGGGACCTTCGTCCACTTCGACAACAGCCTTCTTTTGCTCTCTCTGATTTACGGCGAAAAGAGAGATACGGATTTGGCCTGAGCTTTCTCCGATCTCTCTTCGAACGGCCTCTTCTATTTCCTCAGCCGTTGTGAGACAGTCCATGCCCAATACCTCTAGCTTTATACGCTTAGAGATTTGTTGTGCATCGCCAACTTCTCCTACCGCGCTACCAATGGCTTCTCTAAAGGCCGGTTGGTCGTTGCACTGCGCCGTTTCTATTAGTACGCTACCAGCCTTGGTCTTGCGCACTGACCGTATCACCGTTCCGGATTCGGCGGGCCGGAGTTGACCTCGGATTGCCCCTAGAACTTCGGCGTAAGTTTTGCCTTCGGCCGGTTTCACCAGAAACGTTACGGCTCTGCTGTTCCTCTTGTTCTTTTTGACTGCCTTCGGGGCTTGAGCAGGCGGCTTCTTTTTTGCTTTAGGACGCTCTTGGCGTCTCCGACCTACTACTTTGGACCAAGCCTCTTCGGAATGGGTATTCTCCGATTCCTCGTCCCTTTTCTTCTTGGCTTCCGAGTCTATGAGCTGAGGGTCGGAGTTAGTCCGAGGCCTCTTATTTGATGGGCCCGGTTCGTCACCCTCTTCTTTATTTGGGCTCAATGAGCTCATATAGCTCAGCACCTTAAATTAAATAAATTAAATTAAAATAAAATGCAATAAAATATAATAAAATAAAATAAAATGTAATAAAATAATATACAATAAAATAAAACAAAATAAAATAAAATAGTATAAAAAAAATTGTATTAAATAAAGCAAAATAAAATTAAATAAAGTACAAGTTAATAAATTAAATAGAATAAAATAAAATAAAATAAAATAAAAAAAAATAAAGTAAAATAAAATAAATTAAATTAAAATAAAATTAATTATATTAAATTAAATGAAATATAATAAAATAAAATGCAATAAAATAAAATATAAGAAAATAAAATACAATAAAATAAAACAAAATAAAGTAAAATAAAATAAATTAAATTAAACTAAAATTAAATTAAACAAAATGCAATAAAATATCATAAAATAAAAAACAATAAAATAAAATAAAGTATAATAAAATAAATTAAACTAAAATAAAATTTTATTAAATTAAATTAAATGAAATGAAATAAAATAAAATAAAGTAAAGTAAAATAAAATAAAATAAAGTAAAATAAAATAAATTAAATTATAATAAAATAAAATAAAATAAAACAAAATAAAATAAAATATAATAAAAAAAGTAAAATTAAATTAAATTAAATAAAGCAAAATAAAATAAAATAAGAAAAAATTATAATAAAATTAAAAAAAATTTTAATAAAATAAAATAAAGTGAAATGAAATTAATTTTAATTAAATAAAAAATAAAATTAAATCAAATTAAATAAAACAAAATAAAGTAAAATAAAATAGAATAAATTAAATTAAATAAAACAAAATAAAATGAAATAAAATAAAATAAAACAAATTAAAATAAAATAGCATAAAATAAAATAAAATAAAATTAAGTTAAAAAAAAATAAAATAAAATAAAATGTTCAATTCAGAGTAAAGGTTGCAGGTTCTGAGGTACACAGTTGGTCCGTGTATGCTGTTCACAAGTCTCAGAATTCTCTCATTGGATCCGCTTCTTGGAGCAAGCGATCACGCTATTTTGCTAAGATTACCGATTCAGCAGGAAGGACCATTTTGACGCTTGGCTTGTTGTCGAATATACAATAAAATTTTGGTAACTACAGATCTCTGGTATCCCAATTTCCTTCAAGAAATCGATAATTATGATTCTGAACTCCTCTTGTATGGTGTGAGACTCTATCCAAGAATCGCTTAGGTTCTATGTAATTTTTTGTCATTGCTCCCTTAGCTAGTCTATCTGATTATACCAATTCAATACCTGAGACCATCTTTCAGCAGGATTTTTTGTTCAATCGGTCGACATTTATAGAACTTAAACGCAAACAGTATGAGCTCATGTTTCAACTATCTAATCTCACTTTCAAATGAAACTTTTGAGCCTACATGAAACAGAAATTAGAAAAAATATTTCTTGAAACGGTCTAATATGCCATACGCATACGTACAACATAGCCATACAATGAAGGCAGGAATAGTCGCCGCCTGATTGGCTTCATGCAGTTGCCATCAATCGATTCTTCACGCCAACCCATTCAACCGGTTCGAATGCATTCGACTGCAATTTTAATTTAGCATCAACGCACCTAATTCAGCTAAAATTAATTTATTTGAATTTTTCGATCAAATTTAATTTTTGGCTTAACTTCAAATTTGTACAGAAGTCCATAAATGTATGTCATGTACAAATAAGTTAGATGTATGAATGTAAATTAGGCCAACAAAAATTTAAATTTTTCGCAATAAATATCCATGTCCTGGATGATTAAAAATGCGTCAGTTGTTGAGTATATTTTGGACAATTCAGCCTAAACAGGATGTTCGAACTATTTTTTTTTGTCGGTGTTGTTGTTTTTTTTTTCTTTTAATTTTTGTTTTTTTTTTACTTGCTAATGGTGATCATACATTTGTGGCCATCATTATCATTTTCAATATCATTATCAATATCATTATCAATATCATTATCTTTATCATTATCATTATCACTATCATTAACATTATAATTCTCATTCACATTATCATTATTATTATCATTTTCATTATCTTTATCATTATCAGTATTATTATAATTATCATTATCACTATCATTATCATTATAATTCTCATTCACATTATCATTATTATTAACATTATCATTATCATTATAATTCTCATTCATATTATCATTATCATTTTCACTATCATTATTATTATCATTATCATTATTATTATTATTATCATTATCATTTTCACTATCATTATCATTATAATTCTCATTCACATTATCATTATTATTATCATTATCATTATGACTCTCATTCATATTATAATTATTATTATTATCTTTATCATTATCAGTATTATTATAATTATCATTATCACTATCATTATCATTATAATTCTCTTTCACATTATCATTATTATTATCATTATAATTCTCATTCATATTATCATTATCATTTTCAATATCATTATTATTATCATTATTATTATCATTATCACTATCATTTTCATTATAATTCTCATTCACACTATCAATATCGTTATAATTATTATTATCATTATCACTGTCATTATTATTATAATTCTCATTTACATTATCATTATCATTTTCATTCACATTATCATTATTATTATCATTTTCATTATCTTTATCATTATCATTACTATTATCATTATCATTTTCACTATCATTATTATTATAATTCTCATTCACATTATCATTATTATTATCATTATCATTATAATTCTCATTCATATTATCATTATGATTATTATCTTTATCATTATCAGTATTATTATAATTATCATTATCACTATCATTATCATTATAATTCTCATTCACATTATCATTATTATTATCATTATCATTATAATTCTCATTCATATTCATTATCATTTTCACTATCATTATTATTATCATTATCATTATCATGACTATTATCAATATCATTATCTTTATAATTCTCATTCACATTATAAGTATCATTATCATTATAATTCTCATTCACATTATCATTATCATTTTCAATATCATTGTTTTTATCATTATTATTATCATTATCACTATCATTTTCATTATAATTCTCATTCACATTATCATTTTCAATATCATTATCATTATTTATATCATTATCACTATCATTATCATTATAATTCTCATTCACATTATAACTATCATTATCATTATAATTCTCATTTACATTATCATTATTATAATCATTATTATTATCATTATCATTTATCATTACCGCCTTCGCTATCGTCATAATGGTCATCATTAGCAGAATGTTGTTGTAGTAACAGTTTTCCGTACTGCACGTCCATTCAAGGAGTTGACATCAATCTTTTCTGTCGGATGTCCTCGGTTTGTCGGGGCTTAGTTTAGGTGGATAAGTGTTGACAGCAGTGACTCGCTTCTTCTCCGGAAGGTTCCGTTGGTATTAAATTCAAATAATATTCTTCTCAGACTGCTTTTTATGTTCAAAAAGTTTTTGAAAATATATTCACCCCTCGACAATTGTCGGAGACCCTACGGGAGTCATACGTACATACAAACATACTTACCTGTCTACAAACTAAATAAATGCAGCATGGCATTAATCTTGGCGCCACATCTGTTTAACAGCTGAACATTGTCAAATGAAATTTTAATGGAAGATCCAACAGATTCCCAAGCGACAAAGGTAATTTTTGTTCTCCGCTTAATGAGTACTGAGAAAATTCAAGCAGAAAATGTACCACACAAAGATAACACAACAAAAATGACCTAGCAATGCTGACTGAGTGTATATGTATGTATGTATGTCCATAGGTGTGTGTGTTTTGTTTATGCGTACATACTAGGGCAATCGGAAAATTGTTCTATAAACTATTGTAAGGTAGACTAGGGTACAATTGGCTTTAGCCGCTTTGACAATAATTTAGAAAGATCTTTAACTTTTCTGAAATTGGACTTCCTGCAGATCATTTTCGACTTGCACGTCTGATTTAATTTTTATGTATTTTAAGGTAAAGGGGCTCACAACACAGGGGCTCCTTTGGTCCTTACCTATTGGTTGACGGCTGAAGAGATACTGCCCCCGTGTAGAGGTTCTGTTCTGGCAGATTCAAACCTTCGGTTGCACCAGGTACCTTACTGCTGAACTGCGCGACCTCTCCAACCATACGGTGAATATTCAAGATTTCCAAGCCCAACTTTAAAGTAATAAATTGATCGTTTTTAAAAGATGGATTGGAAACACGGCCTCCCCAACTATCCAGTTAACAACCAAGATCTCTGATGACAACCTTGCATGCATAATCGACCGTATGTCAGGGTGGATTGGAGACTCAGCCTCTTCGGCCAACCAGTGGATAGTCAAGATTTCTAAGCACAACTTTCAATCAATAATTCGACCGAGTGTGAGGGTGGATTGGAGACACGGCTTCTCCAAGCATCCAGTGAATTTTCAGACACTCAAGATCTCTAAGCAAAACTTTAAAGGAATATATCGATCGTTTTAAAAGGTGGATTGGAGACACGGCCTCTCCAACCATTTCAGCTAATACTATAATTGTACTGTCTAGTTTGTGGGATTTGTGCAATCTGTTAGACCTAAGTCTATTTTCTTTGTTAACTGTACTTTTGTTATAGTCACATATTTATAACAGTACGTTCAATATTTGCTATTCGTTGACCGCTTTATGTTTGTGTTGGCTTAAAACAAATAAATAAATAAATATTGATTAGGCTTATATGCCTAGGCAGAGATGACCATGTTTAATCCGAAACATTCCACCTAACACGGCAGCATACTGATATGTCGCGGCTGCCAAAACCCTCCACAAAATTATTAACTTGAGTAGGAGCCTTTATCCTGATAGGAATTTAAGTCTTTACTATTCTTTTCACTGCTCTGCGAGCTGCACTGTGACTTGGCCCTCACTTGTGTTTTTGGTTTGCTCCATGAATTTTTTGAATATTTTGTTTACAAGAGATTCGTGAGTGTTTTTGAGACATTGAAGTCTTTGCATTGTGTTGGTTAAGAGTTAGGGATTTAGAATATGACCGAGGTACGCATAGAGGCGACTAAAACGCACAAATGCGACAGTCGAGCATGTACCGCAAGGAAGTACCGGAGCGTACCGGGTTCATATCCGGCAAAAGACTGTCACTTTCGACAACACTCCCCAAACCTTCAGGAAGTGTTTTTGTAGTTACAAACAACAAAACAGTGAACCCTTAAGGCTAGGACAAAAAGGCATTGCTCTTGATCTTGCTAAAATTTTAATTTACAAAAACCACAACTTTTGTTTATTAATTTTCGACTTTTATTCAAGTATATTTCCCACTACAGTACATTAAAGTTCGTACATATTTGAACATGCCAAGCTTACTTTACAGACAAAACAATTAGTGATACATATTTTTTTATGATTTGCAAATTTAAAACCAATATCATAAATTGAAATTAAATTTTTTGTTAAAGTTTTCATTAAGTTAAAACATTTCTTAGGTATGTGAACCTGATAAAACTTGTTTGTTGTGGTTAAGCTATTCTGTTCTAAATGAAATTTCTTGTATGTGAAAGAATTGAGTATGGAAAACCTTTTTCATTTCATACATAAATAATAAGCTTTTTCATCATCAATTATGCAATTTTAACATTGTATCCGTTCATTGCCGTACGATGTCACTTCAGGATGAACTGTTCTTCAAAGTCGTATATCTATGGTTATGTATGTGTGTGAATGTAGGTATATATGGGTGTAGTCTACCATTTTGTATTAACATTTCTTTTTTTGTTTTGATATACATAAGATATTTAATTCTCGAAACTAATTTAATTTAAAATTTACTCTTCATTATCAGAATACCATGACAAACGTTCTTCATAAAACTTTATAACCATTTGTGGTATCTTAATATTAGCAATCGCTGCTGGTACCATTTCCGCCTGATCCACACCTTTGAATTGTATAAGGAAAGTCAAGCCACCGCTTGAATCTGAAGCGCCAAGTATTTTTTCAGCTTCTAGTCCTCTATCGAAACCTGTACGTTCTGAGGTACGCGATGAAACGTCGGACACTGAGTCGTTGTCCGTTTCAGATTTCAGCGAATCACGCCGTTTCTTCTTGCCACCTGTAAGTAGAAGAGTACATTTTATTTTGTTTATATTTAAACTTTCAAGAAAAGTGCCCTTACCGCCAGTTTTTTCTTCAGACTTGCGTTTGTTACTGGCAGCACTGGTTCGTCCACTGCTACTAGCATCTTTTTTACTAGAAGAATCTTTCTTTTCAGATTGTTTGCTAGATGCGGCAGGCTAGAATGAAAAATTGTAAACTAGAAGTTAGTATATTATGCGAAACATATACCTTTTAACAATTTAAATACTGAAATATAGTTTAATAGTACTATGGCAGAGTATGGAAACAAGTAAAAGCAAATATTACTCTTGAGTAGTTATAGCTATATTTTAGCTATGCATACGCCCAGATAATTTATTTTAATTTTTATTTTTCATTTATGTGTTTTAACGCATTACATTGAATATCCGCATGATTGGCACATAATCGCTTAGGCGCTAGTTTGTTGTTTCACCCCCGTCACGGTTGTTACTACAAGAACCGCTTGTCGATCAATTGTCCTCCACTGTGTAAAGCAGCATCGCTGGTATGTGTGTACCAGGAGAATGTTTGTGTATAATTTGTTTGAGACGCTTGCTCCTTGATTGACACGTGAAAACTAATTCTCTACTTATTTTGGAAAATGCAAAATTGTCGAACGATAGGTAACGTAGCCTTTGAATGAACCGCTGCTGTACACTCGCCTTTAAAAAGTCCTTTTGTTCAAAATCAGGTCAACAATACATAGCTATTAGTGATCATTGTTCAATTCTTGTTAAGTGACAGCTGAATGTTTTAGGGGAAAACGCCATCATTTCAAGATAAAAACAATTTATGTCAACAAATTCCAATATTAGCCGCATTCTTTTAAAACCGAGTTACAAAAAAATGTTGCATCATTCATTAAAATTAGTCAAGAACCAGGTACGAAGAGTTGGAAGTTTACTCTTTTATATACTGAAATATATGAAATCAAAAATGACAATATATGACAACTAACGCCGTTGACCTTTTTCCTAGGTGTAAGTATTTCCATTGATTCACAAGCTATTTACCATTCTACCGACTTCTTTTTCAACTCAGCTAATTTTTGAGGCACACAGAATAATGATAGTATTAAATGTAGTCACAGTTTGAAAGGAAGTCCCTTTAGTGAGCAGAAAGTTGTTTCGTGATTCTTTCAAAACGTTTGATGATGGTTGAGACTTCATATCAGAATTATTTTCTCAAATTTCAGTGATACTGCATATGTCCTAGGATCACGACCTACCCCAACCCCGGTATATCACATATCAAATCCAGACGAAAACTGCGATCAAATAAACAGAAGTAATTCAGAAATCCTGAATGCTTCTCCCATATGTACTGAAGAGTTTTATAGTTTTTACCAAACCATTTGATACTGTTGTACTTTGCCCTATTCGGCTATTGCCGAGATTTGTAATCTGTTTATAAAAGTATCGGAATAATAGTTTGATACACTCTTGTTTTTTTTTAATTAGACAGGGTTACACCGAAAAACAGCCCGAAATTATGTATTATTATTTTAAAAAGTTGGACAGTTTCAATCTTATTGTGACTTAAAAAAACGGTTTATGATAACGGGACATATATTGTAATTCCGCCCCAGGGTCATTCCAGTACGATAGAACCGGCAGTTGTGGGAATAACACATACTTTCAAAGCTATTAATCAAAAATATTTTATTTCTGCTCCCCCACAACAAATCGCAACTGCAATAAATATAACAGCTCAGTTTCCCCCAAAAAGACGTTAGTGCTACTCAAACTACAAACTAGGTTTAGTAAACCAAGACACTATAGCAATTTACCTCTTCTTTCGCACGATTTGCTTCGTATGCTTGTATCAAATCTTGACAATCCAAATTTTCAACGGGTTCCCAGGTGTTTTCCTCCTCAGGATAACCTTTCCATTTTAGGAAATATTCAACCTATAATACAGGAAAACATTAAATATTATGAATATGTACAAATCCAATTCCCTTAAAATAAATATGGTAATTCTATACAGCACGTAACTGCTAATATACGTCCAAAAATCTCGGGAAATGCATCAAACGACGGGTTTTAATCTCCGTATCAATAATCCGAAAGCGGAAATTCGATATCTTGTCTGTTCAGAGATATTTGCAAAGTTGAAAATTTTCTGTCATTTTCATGTGGATGTTGTAATCACAGATCAGGGTGCACCGAAAAGTGCAGAAATGTGTTCTGCGCAGAAATACTGTGAACCGCGTAGCCGGTATTGGACCGGCTAAGGGTTATTTTTTTGAAGCGCTGCCGAAGGCCGCCTACGCAGAAGTGTTCTGCACATAAATACCTTGGAACAGGCCCCCTATTTGGGATCGGACCTAGGCCATTTTTGGGTTTTTTGCTAATAACTTTTCACTGAAACAAATTATTTAATTTCCGCTTTCGGATTATTGATACAGAGATCAAAACGCGTCGTTCAACCCCTTTCCCGAGATTTTTGGACGTATATTAGCAGTTACGTGCTGTCGTATAGAATTACCATAAATATAGTTGACGGCCGGTTGTAATGTAAAAAAACGTGCATAGTAATGTATATGGACAGGTAGTTACTAACCTTTCCCTTACGCACGCGGCGACCACAAATTTTTTCCACTGCGTACTCCTCCTCCTCTTCCGATGAATCGTTAACATCGTCGGCATTTCCAGAATCGGTCTTCTTTGATTTCATATTAAGAGGTTTTTTATATTAAACTTGTTTCAACTTGAAATATATATATGAAAAGGAAATTAAAAAATTACATTTCATCAATGTTTGTATAAAATTGAAATTGTAGAAAAAAAAACATTTTATGCCAGACTTAATTTTACAAAAGAAAATGTGTACAGCAACGCCGCCATTGTATGGCTCCGTAGACACCATGCAAATTCCGAAAAATTTTCACTGGTGTAAATATTTGATATAAAATTACTTTTACCAAATTTGTATACTCACAACGAAATTATTAGACTCTGGTGCCAATGAATCGGGAATATATTTCCACTAAAATACTCTTTTTAATGCCAAACAAATAAAATTAAACCAGCACAAAAGTCACTATTTAGAAAAGAAACGCAATCTGCAGAGAAAATGAAGCGCTAAAAAATTACGGAAAGCAACGCTACGATTTCAGGGTTGCATGTAGTTGGATTTAGCAGTGTTGGGAAACAAAAAGAGTCGATTGTTTTGGCGTGCTTTAAATTCTCGTGTACTTTTTCTTTCATGCAAGCTGAGGTTTTTGGAATCGGTATTTTAACAACACCCGGTTAGCTGCCCTATTCTGTAGCCCGATTCTGTAACTTTTAAATACTCACCGAGCGTTAAGCTTATCGCCAAATATTGGCGTTTGTTCTTAACGCAAATGCGATTCTGTAACCCTTCTTTAACGCCGCTAAACAGCTGTCGCTTGATAGTGATAAAATATGGAAATACTGGTGTTCAGACGTATTTAGCACTAAATAACATGCAAAAAACTCAAAACTAATTTTTTTACTTTTTCCAAGCTCTAAAATATATGTAAATATATTAACGCGATCGTTAACACCACGAAAATAATTCGCGGCAGCGTTACAAATGGTGTTAAGCGAAGTTAACGCTAACACCTGGCGTTAAAATAGTTACAGAATTGACCTTGTCATCGTGACTACGGACAATTGTTATAGCCCAATTCCACTTGTTCCTATAATTTGCAATAGTCATTGCAGCTGTCACCACCGCGTTTGTAGATGACAAGCAGGCTGAGAATAGCACCACATATCCCTTATGTGCGATTCACTCGCCTGATAGTCCAATTACCCACCGACGTGTGTAACGTACGTTTACGTATCCCGTACGTACGTACGTTTGAGGGAATCTTATGCCCGTGGCGCTAACGGAGAAATCAGCCATTTCTGTTGTTTACATTCAATACAATGTTGCCATTGATCAGTTTTCATGCATGCTAACTCAAACGTGTACTTTTAAAACATTTATTTTTCATTTTATGAGTGTCCGAAATTAATATTAAATAATTTTAGCCAGTCAATTTATTTAAAAGCAACAACTTAATATCGTAATTTCAGGTTATTTCAACATTATTACGAAAATTTAAAAGGTATTTTGAGGTATTTTTGTAAAGCAACTGCAAACGATCCATAACCAGCATACACACGTATGAATAGGCAACACTGTCATATGTGCGAGCAATCAGCTGACACGTTCTTACGGAAAAAATCAAAATTTCTTTGATTTCTACGCTACGTACTGCGTATACGGAAAAATTGAACGTCGGTGAGTGTTCGTTTACATGGCGCTCTCATAAGACAGGTCGTGTCAGCTGACACGTACTACGTATGTGCGTCGGTAGGTAATTGGACTATGAAATGCAAGACATTTGTTAGCCATATGTGCCGTCGTTATCAACATTTGAAATGTCAACTTATGTTAAAGGATACGTAATAAACGTAACTGCTGACAGTACCCGCAATTTTCATGCCCTTTGGCGAACGACAGGCTCGTGCTTTTGGTAACCTGAATCTTATGTTGCCGATTATCGTGAAGCTTTACGTTTCCGGTAGGGCGAAGCATTGTTAATAACAACAACAACAACGTAATCATATCAATTCGTTGGCGACAGTCAGTTAAAGGGCGGTGTAACTGCAAGCAGGGAATAATTGTAATAGATTATGATGATCTCTATCGACTTTACTGAAATTCACTGCCAAATTCCAATTAAATCGATTGAATTCTCTCATGATCTATATCTTTTTTCGTCAGTTTCTTGGGAATATCTGATAGACCCCATTAGTTGCGTTCCAATCAGCTTTCCAAATCCTTATCACGATCAAGATCTCACTGGAACGATATGGATCAGTTGTATTAGAGCTGTTTGTGTATATACGTTTGTTTATACAAGGTGGCGCAAAAGTAAGCTTCCGATGTTCAGCATATCGGTTGTGGCACGTGCAGTGTGTGCTGTTGCACCGTCTTGTTGGAACCACATGTTTTCCAATCCCAATTCATCAAGTTGCGGCAAAAAGAACTCGTTGATCATTGCTCTGTAGCGCTCACCATTCACAGTAACCGTTTGGCCCCGACCGATTATTGGTCAAATAAATAGTCAGCAATATTCCGCGTTCTGGAGCAGTGTGGCGTAACATTGCTTATTAACGTGTATTTCGCATGTGTTTACTACACAAATGTCAAAACAGAACTGACTTTAGGGGCCAATCGCAAAATTTACAGCATTTTCTGATAGGAGGATTACTTTTGCGCAGCAACCGTTTTTCACCGACCGATTATTGGTCAAATAAATAATATATTTACAAACAAAAATTGTAGATAACGTTTGCGGCAACTCAAGCGTATATGTACTATCTCATAATCCTGTGTTTATTTTCCTGTGGCTCTTATTCGCTTAGTTTCTTCCACAAACGTATGAAAAGCAGCACTAAACGTTGTTTTACATTTTTTGTCTTTTTTTAAAACGAGTTCTTCACAATATTTATAATTTGAAATTTCGTTAGCCAGTTTTGAAATCCGTGTATACCATGCCAATTGCCAAAACAGCTGATTTCGAAAATTCGAAATTCCTCTTCCCTAATTATTCTTCTCCCTAGGAGAACATAATTGGAGGAATTTTTCCGAGGGAACAAAAAAATCCGAGAGAAAATTATTCCGTGAGAATATTTAGAATTAGGCTGATAGGAAATTAAATCGCCAGAAGGCGGGAAATACGTTCATGTAAGTTTACAAAAAAGCAGTGCACCTCATGCCTGTGACAATAGCTAGCGTTATTTGGCGGGCGTAATATAGCGGCGTCGCTTTTCGAGGAAACCATGGCTTAACCCGCCGGGATCAAAACGTTGTTGTTACATTTAGATGCAAAATTTCCATCTGGATCTGGATCACTCCTGATTGGAACGCGCCTTATATTTTCTTTAAATTGGGTAAAAGACAGATTTAACTTAACCATGTTATTTTAAATAAATGAAATAGTGGGGTTTGGATCTTGAAACTATTTAACGAAATCAGCAGAATTTGGAAGTCTTAAAGCTATTACTTTTAAATCTATATATATAAAAGAAAGTGACGTTAGTCCCAACGCTCATAACTCAAGAACGCCTGCTCCGATTTGGATAATTGACACTAATTTAGATCGTTCTCCGACCAGAATAGGAGAACACCCAATAAAATTTCCGAAAAATTCTTGAAAAAAAATGTTTATTTTCCCATACATTTTGTATGGTTCGTATTTGTATCTGAGCAGGACAAAGTCTGCCGGTCACTCTAGTTTCTAATAATAAAAGTTGCGTTCCAATCAGCTATTCAGATCAAGGCCTTTACTCTGTAGTTCTATTCGAAAGGCTATTCTACTCGAAAGCAAAAAGCGATTCTAATACACATAAGCACTCTGTAGTTCGTTAGAATTTACTTTAGAAAATATTCCATAATAGTAGGCATCACTGTTTCACAAATTTCAAGCGCAATACAAAATACAAAAACACTTTGCATAAATCTCAAGTGCAGTATTAGGCAGCGAAGTTTAACATGTCGCAGTAGCGCAGATGATAAGAATCTAGACTAACACGCGTGCGGTTGCAGGTAATTTTGATTATTGCTTGCACAAGTAATTTTAATTATGTTATTTTATATTAATTAAATAAAATTTTATTTTTTTAAATATGTAAATACTTTGAATCTGTAAAAATTTTATTTTCTTGAATTTTTCCAATTTTTTACATAGAATTCTTCAATTATTTTCTGTCAACAGGGATTGCTTAACTCTTTCTGCGATAAAAATGATTTCTTGATAAAAAAATAATAATTGTTTTATTATAATCATAAGAATATACGCTTTTATGGATTTCCGTTTACTAAATTTTTGTAGAATAGGATTTGCTAACTTTCGACCATATTGGCATATGCTTTCGAAATAGTGAGTACCAAATTTTCTACAATCGAAAGGGGATAAATCAAATCCGAAGGGAACAGAATGGAACTCGAACCACGAATGCGTTCTACTCGAAAATTTCTTACAGAGTTCGAATCACTCGAAAGCGAACAAATTTTGTTTCGAATAGAACTACAGAGTGAGGGCCCAGTATCGCGATGAAGATCTCACGGGAACGACACGGATCAGTTGTAAGTTTGTTTGTGTATATATGTGTACTTATATATGTATGTCTGTGCTACCAAGCAAATAAGGGTTGGCTGTAAAAAAATCTACTACAAAAAACTAAACGAACAGAACTTCTATACAGATCCGAAATTGATCCAGAAAAATATCAAGATCACAACTTTGTTGTTGCATTTACATGCAAAATTTCTATCTGGATCTGGATCACTCCTGATTGAAACATGCCTAATATAAGGCTCAAACAGCTATTCCGAAGGAATTGCCGACGGGAGAAATGTAATAGATGATGATAAAATTCAATCGATTTAATCAGAATTTGCTAGTGAATTTTGATAAAGTCGATAGAGATCACAAAACTCTATTACAATTGTTGAATGACTTATTCCCAGAACTTCGGGAGAAAAAAATTTAGTGGAATCTACCACGTTCAAACATATTCATGGTTCAATAATAGCCGTTTTTTTATCCGCAACTGCGTTTGCGCTTAATATTTGTAAAGGGTGTTTTTTTTACAGGTTTGTTTTTCGAATAGAGATAAAACTGGCATTTTGTGGTCAAATCTGGCCACTCTAATGTCATTTATGTTCAGTTTGGTTTGCCATTTCATCATGAACAGGTTGACAAAAGAACAACGCTTGCAAATCGTGCAAATTTATTTCGAAAATAATGGTTCAGTTCGCGAAGTTTACCGTGAGCTCCGTCCATTTTATGGTCGACATAATCGTCCATCAGAGCAATTAATTCGGTTAACCATGGATCGTTTTCTCACTACGTTTACTCTATGTGATAATACGCATCCGCAGAGACGTCGAACAGTGCGCACCGAAGAAACAATTGCCGCTGTAGAGCAAAGTGTTGAAGAGGACCCGAATGAATCGATTCGCCACCGTGCACAGCAATTGGAGCTTTGTCCATCAACTTTATGGAAGATTTTGCGCAAAGATCTTGGCTTGCGACCTTACAAGATCCAGCTTGTGCAAGAATTAAAGCCGCGAGACCATGCAATGCGTCGTGATTTTGGTGTATGGGCCGAAAATGAGATTGATTTCGATGCTGATTTTCATCGCAAAATTTTGTTCAGTGATGAGGCTCATTTTTGGTTGAATGGCTACGTCAACAAGCAAAATTGCCGCATTTGGAGTGAAGAGAATCCACATGAGACCCTTGAAACGCCATTACATCCACAAAAACTGACTGTTTGGTGTGCTCTATGGGCTGGTGGAGTCATTGGGCCATACTTCTTCCGCAATAATGCTGGAGAGGCAGCTACCGTTAATGGAGACCGGTATAGAGCCATGATAACCGACTATTTTGTTCCCGAATTGGATGGCATGAATGTGGATGAGTTGTGGTTCCAACAAGACGGCGCTACATGCCACACAGCGCACGTCACAATCGATTTATTGAAGGAAACATTCGATGAGCGCATAATTTCGCGGAATGGACCTGTCAATTGGCCACCAAGGTCGTGTGATTTGACACCATTGGATTATTTTCTTTGGGGATATGTGAAGTCGCTCGTCTACACCAACAAACCAGAAACGTTAGGGGAATTAGAAGCCAACATTCGTGGCGTTATTGCCGACATACGGCCCCATATGCTCGAAAAAGTGGTTGAAAATTGGACCTGTAGAATTGGCTTTATTCGAACCAGCCGCGGCGGCCACATGCCCGAAATCATAATCAAGCATTAATGGCATAAAATTATCCTTCCAATAAAGCCAAATTGATGGACCTTAAAACGATTTTCTTGTGTTTTATTTCAATTCGAAGTTCTATACCCCTAAAAAAAACACCCTTTACTATTTCATAGTTGCAGATAAAGTTGTGCGCTTAGCAGTCCATACAAATACTAAGCGCAAACGCAGATGCGGATGAAAAAAAACACGACTAATAAATATGTGGTTGAGGCAATCGGCCAACAACACGAAATTACCGCTTTCCACCTATAACACACACCCATAGGCCATGAACGAATTATTTCATCCATGCCCATAGGCCGTGTGCTAATCGGAAACATTTTACTCAGAGGAAAAATTTGGTGTACAAATTTTCTATGGTGTAAAAATATTTTCCATTTCGCTGTGGTAAATTTTGACAGTTGTCACTATTTGCTTTCGCAAGTCTGTCTGTGAATAAATTTTGAATGTACGTATTTTTTCTGCCATTATATTTCGTATATTTTGCGTTGAATTATATTTTATCGTTTAATAACGTGTTGGCTTATAAATTCATTTGAAATAATATGATTGGCATTACCGAATGCATATATGTGTACACATTCGTAGTTGTCAAAATTTTACCTAGCCCCATGGGCTAGGGTAAATTCTGACGTTTATACTCACCGCGATAAATGTCAGAATTTTCTTTCGCTCTGTCAAAATTTACAATTTTCAACCGATTGGCACAGGGCCATAAATTACAAAATTTCTTGAAATGTTATCACAAAGCGCTCGTTAAATATCAATTCACAGCGAATTGTTATTTAAATAAATAAAACACGAAGCGAACGCAATAGCTTTTCCATGAGCTCTAAACAAAGAATGTAAACAGAAAACAAAGATACGATAGTTTGACATAAGGTGTAGATGAAGAAGAAGAAGGCGCTATGTCATCGGCGTCAACCATATAAATCATTTAACCATGAAGATATCCAATAGTTTATATGGTCGTCGTAGATGACATAGCGTCTTCTTTTTCCTCATCCACACCTTATGTCAAACTATCATATCTTTGGTTTTTGTTTACATTCTTTGTTTACAGTTCTTGGAAAAGCTATTGAGTTCGCTTCGTGTTTTATTTATTTTTAATAAAAATTCGCTGTGAATTGATATTTAACGAGTGCTTTGTGATAGCATTTTAAGAAAATGTGTCATTTATGTGTGTGGTATACGTGAAAAGCTTAGATAATAGGCGAATCGTTTTTGTGCGTTCCCTCTCACATGTGCATTTTGACATAAGAATTAAACGACGTCAAACGGTAATTTCGTGTTGTTGGCCGATGGCGGCGACCATATAAATTATTGGATCATGCTAGCGATGTTCGAATACTTTTATTTGTGGTGCACTTCCTTTCAAACAGATAAAATTTAAGGCTGGGTCGCGGCGCCAATTTTTTGGCGTTGATACCTTTAAGCCAGCGCCATAGCCGGAATCAGCGCAGTGCGTTAACGCAATTGCGTTAAGTGCTTTTTTGCCGCAATGATACCATATTGCTAAGGGCTCAGTTTATGAGACATCACCTAAAACTAATACAAAGCGTTTGGAGGGGGTATCTATAGACACGTATGCATTTCAGGATAAAGAATCCGAAGGCGGAGTCTAACTTTTTTACCCGTTCAAAAATAGTTTGCTCCGGTAATAATATAGTTTGGGAGATACCATCGAGTACTGAACGAAAACGGTCCGATGGGGTATCTCCACCCACGTGCCTTGATGAAGAATCCGAAGGCGGAGTGTAACTTTTTTTACCCGTTTAAAAGTAATGAACAAAAGGCATATTATTCAAACTTTTCTCGTTAATAACTTTTAAATTGTTTCGCGTCTTTGGGTATACCTCTCAACATTTTTGGTAGCGTCACTGGCGCTGATACCATTATTTGTGATACCATAACGCCATGACACCAGCAGCGCCAGAAACGCCTTCAACTCAATGGCGCCAGTGGCGCCACTTCAGTGTAGCGAGACCAGAGCAAAACATAAACTCAATAGGCCTGATTACATTCAAGACGGCGACGGCAAAGCGCCATCTGTCATATTATTTGTACACACGTTCTTATGTAAAGCATTATTTTAAGCGCGTCATAGCTACATGGCTACAAACCACGAATGCCGCTGTCGCCAGATTAAATCTATTTCTATTTTTACAAGCGACAGATCGTGGCGTTGTTTTCTTTTGGTCAATAAAAACGAAAGGAAGAATGAATAACTTGTAATATAAGTTTCATTTATTGAAGTATATGTATCTTTCACATAATTTGTACTTTTTCTATAATTCTTTGCTACTTTTTAAGATAATTCACACCTGTCGCTGCTGCTTTCATTGTAATCAAGTAGCCAATGCTTGACTACAGTTGTCGCATAAACTTGTTTTATTGTAGCTGTGGTTCGTAGCCACCGTATTCAATGTGTTCACCCCTAATGGCGACGGCAGCGCCTTATTCACCTTAACAACACGAATTCAGTACAAGGTAGCAGTATCCAATCAGCTGATATCTACTTTTTCTAGAATTTTGACACTACAAATTTCACCGCAGTACGATTTTGACATTAGATCCATTAACTACAAAAACATAATACATGGAAAGTGTGTGTCTGTATGTTTGTAATTCGCCTTGCTTCCACCTTATATTGAATTCGCCTTGCACCTTAAACTCAAAAGCAACAGTAGCGCCACTCCAGTACAGCAGTTGCTTTGTAGTAGTTTAGTGTTTCTGGCGCTACTGTCGTCATGCGTTACGGAATCACAAATAAAGGTATCAGCGCCAGTGACGCCAACACCGGTATCAGCGCAATTCCGTGTAGCCGCGCAGCGTTACACATCCTTAATAAAATTGTAGAAAAGGAAAACATGTTGCAAAACACACTAAAATCTGGTAAATATTACCAACTATTCTACAGTATACTAAATTAATAATATAAATTTATTCCAGCAGCTAAACGTGTGTTTAATTTACGTGCCGTTTCCACAATTTTGGCACGACAGCAGCAAACACAGACCGCAACAAATGACGAGCCCAACACAGAACCGGAAGATATTTCTCTTATTGAGGAGCGTATATTGAAACATCCCGACTATTTCCAAGTTCACAATCTTTTTACTGTTCGCGACCTTTTCAATGCGCGTGTACATTATGGACATAAAGAAGGTTCACTCGATGATCGCATGCGGCCCTATATCTACGGGAATAGGTTAGGTCATCTTATTTTTGATTTGGATATAACAGCTGCACATTTACGTGATGCCTTAAACATAGCAGCACATATAGCTTTTCGTGATGGTATTATTTTATTTTTCAATCGAAATGCTTTAAATGCCCATTTGGTGGAGAAAAAAGCTATGGAAGCTGGTGAATTCTCACATACGCGGTTTTGGCGTGGAGGAATATTTACCAATGCTAATGTACAATTTGGTGCTGTCACAAGATTACCTGATCTGTGCATATTTTTAAATACACAAAACAATATATTAACGCAACATATTGCTGTACGCGATTCTGCAAAAATGGCAATACCAACAATTGGAGTGGTGGACAGCAATTGTAATCCCAATTTAATAACTTATCCAGTGCCTGGCAATGATGATTCGCCAGCGGCAATCGAGTTGTACTGTAATCTCTTCAAGGCTGCAATATTACGTGGAAAAGCTAAACGGAAGGAACTTTTGGCCGAAGATGTAGTAGAGAATAAAAATCAAAAAAGAGTTCAACATCAAATCAGAAATAAAGCCCAAGCGGTTTAGGATAAATGTATGTGTGTATATTACGTATTATAATTAAATGAAAAAAGGCACAGTAAAATACTTCGTTACATAATAATTCTGCAAAAAAAATATAATAACTCTGCACAACATATTAGAAAAGTAAGACCATAACAAGCTAGTACCGCAGCTTATGGGGTTCATGTACTTTACACAACGAAACTCTCCCTGAACTTCGGGACCCCTTCAAAGAATAGCTTTTACCAGCAACCTCTATTCTTCAGAAACTATCAGAATTAGAAGAACGATAAATTGAGCAGCATTTTTCTCAAGAAAGTGAAATAAGTTGGTCTATAAAGAATAAGTTCGGAATCACATATTAGAGGAATATTTTGGGGATTGTTGTCGAAAGTGGCAGTCCTTTGCGGGACATGCCCGACTGTCGCGGGAGCGATTTGGTATGACCTTTGTGCATTTTAGTCGCCTCTTACGAACGGTATGCCTACCCCGGACATATTCTAAACCTTTAACCTGCAGGGGTAAAGATTTAGTTACCTAGTACCTCTCTTAAGTATAATATAGTTTAGCATTTTATTACGAAATATTATTCTTCAGCTTATAGATTCGCATTGCAAATCATTTGATACTATTATATTACATGCATATATATTTAAGATTTTGATTGTTTCCAAACACCGGCATATACAAGACTATTCGCAAGCCTTGTATAAATTTGTGACTGAGCCGAATTCTGTGCATCTATTGATTTGCTGTTTCCTACCCAATTGTGTGATGAATTTTGTTTATTTTCTGTCGAACCATTGCTAAAGTTGGGTTTGCCAATTTGTTTCTCAACACGTGACGAACGATTTATCATACGTTCAGTTAGCAAAGTTTTGTGAGAATTTACTAGATCGTTTGCACGATCTAGACGTTCACGTTGCTTTTCATCCAGCTCGCTATCATCCTTTTTACCTAGGCGCTGAATAACTCGTTTGGCATTTGCAAATTCACGATTTTTAAACGGCTTCATAGCTTGGCGATATTCTCGCCATAAACGTGCCTTCTCTTCACGCGACTCAGGTGTATTTGCGTTCATAGGCGGTGGCGCCTTTGGCATAACTACCCAATTAGTTTTAAATTTTTCTGGTCGGTTGGTATTACGAGGTCTGTAGACATAAACTTGTGGCTCTGTACGAATTTCTGCAGTTTTTGAACTTTCTTCAGATACATTTGCTGTTGCTGGAACATTTGATTGTGTGTTTTTTTCTTTTATTGGTTTGGACCTAAGCCCTGTTTGTCCAGATTTCGGGTTCATTCGTGCTGATGGACGTTTCTGCCCTTGGAAACGGTTATTATATTGTCCTGATGTGTTTGTACGCATACCTTGTTGATTTAGACTTGATATTCGTGGCATCGGTGGAAACATTGGTTGCATTAATGATCCGTTAGACCAGTCATCATTGTTAAATTCATAAAAAGGCGGTAATGGCCCGCGTGGCGGTAATTTTGGTGTTGACATTATCTGTTCTTGAAAGAAATTTCGCCTGCCTTCTGTATTTTGGTGTGGTGGAAATGCATTAAAGTTTGGAAAGTTATGTTGGGTCCTAAACATTTGGTTGTTGTTATACTGATTCTGCGGATGGCTTTCAAACGATGGCCTGTTTAAGTTTTGATTTTGTCGCGGTTGCGCTGGGGGTTTCCAGATTTTGGCTGATTTTACATTAGTGTTGTCTTGTTCAGCATCTTTCATTTGTTTCCAATCACTGAACGACATTCCTAGTTTTATGGGTGGTAGTTGCGCCTTTGGCTTTCTCGTTGGTTCCTTGGCATCTTCCAAAGAAGCATTTTCACATTGCTTTCGTAAATTTTCTTCATCATCTTCTGTAACAACTGAAGCCATTGCTGGAAATCGGAGTATTTTCTCAATTAAATAATGGTTAAAACAATGGTATATTTCCAAATTGTGAAAAACAAAGATGTAAAGTATTGTCAAATGTCAACTATAATCAGAGAATGTCAATGGTCTACTGCTTCACACGAAATTCGTTCATGGACCTTCTCTATATCATTGAGATTCTCTGCCCTACTAGACGGACCTAACCACACTCACTAATACATGCAACCGAAAATTGTAAATTACTAACACACACAAATCCTTCTGTTAAGTTTTTCATTTTCTTTGTGTATCTTCTTCTTTGGTATTGTGAGCGAAATGTTAGTGCGTCGTTAAAAAATGTATAAAATATTTAATAAGGAGTTTTGCAGAGAAATTGCAACTAATACGCCTAGATAAGGCAAGTATATAGTGCTATTTATTGTTATTAAACAACTCAAGTCCTGGTTTATATATTTATGCACCAAAAATTTAATATTTTCAGATGGGCGAGCAAAGGAGTTTTCAACTTGCGGCAAATGGAGTGAAATTATATTTTGTAAATGTTTAGTGATATGAATATGTATGTATTTATAGATCTTATTGGCTATTGTTAACGTGAAAGTTGTGTAATTTTAAATTATATTAAACATTAAAAACCAAATCTAATAATACAAACAATTGTCTTTTCATTGTTAGCTATATATGAAGTTTCCGTCATTCATAACCATTAGGCCTGGCGCATGTTTGCCGTACTCATAACCATTAGTGGTGGCGTGCGTTTGCATTATACCTGACTGTTGCGCTAACCCAACTTTTCATTATGGATAATGAGAGTGAAGAGTGTAGACAGATGTGGTTGTACATGCGCAAGAAAGGGATGCCGTATACTGTATGTGTGCACACGGACAGCAAACACATGGTTAGATCTGGCACACTGCTCTTCAGAAAATAATTGAGAAAAATAAGCAAAAATAACGCAAACGCAAGTCAGGCCGAGAGGTTATCTGACCAACCATTTAACTGGTACCTGTCTAGTAGGGTGGTTAACTCCTAAAAAACCATTCACAATACCTCAGAACTGAGGATTGTCCGGTAGGGATGCCATATGTTTGATCAGTGACAACACATCTGATACTCAGATCTGAGGTAGAGCAGGACGCGTATGGCACACATCCGCACACGGCTCGAACGTATAGGCATTTTGAGATCCAGGTTTTCAGAAGCGCCATAGCAAACTTATCATAATCCTGATACCTCTCTACTAGATACGAATTCGAAATTCGGGTTTCGATGTTTGACAACCAGCGAAGATCGAACATCGAATGCAACTTAAAATAAGGTCCTATATAAAGTGCCACGGCCATGCAAAACAAGGATTGAAGGTAACCATAGCAACCTGTGGTTGTGTGCGTTTCGGGTGATGGTCGCTTGCCCGGCAACGCACAATCAGAAAGCGATTTTAAATTTTTTGTTTCAGTGAAAAGTTATTCGCAAAAAACCCCAAAATGACCCAGGTCCGATCCCAAATAGGGGGCTTGATCCAAGGTATTTATGTTCGGCCGCGCTTCAAAAAAATAACCCTTAGCCGGTCCAACACCGGCTACGCGGCCCACAGTATTTCTGCGCAGAACACACTTTTTGCACTTTTCGGTCCACCCTAATCCGTGATTACAACAACCACATGAAAATGACAGAAAATTTTGAACTTTGATTGCAATTATCTCTTCACTGAAACAAAAACTCGAAAATTCGCTTCCGGATTATTGTTACCGAAGTCAAAACGCGTCTTTTGATACCTTTCCCGATAATTTCGGTCGTGTTTTAGCAGCTGTCTCCTAAAGGAAACAATTACCTTTATTTCATATTGCATTACATGGCAAAGAGGATTAAACCGTTTAAAATTTTTTTATCCGTATATATGTTTGTCATGAGAGCCGCGAGGCGACTGAGCTTGGCAATCAAACGCCTAGATCAAAAATTTTTGATTTTCATCAACGCGAGCCGACAACAAGTACGTGTGAGCCCGAATACCACCACATGCGCCGAATGCTGTGGTAACAACCGGTTGCTATGGCTACACGCAAGCATTTTTTGTGCGTTGCGTGAAGGCATACAGTTGACCACAGCTACTTACTAATCTGTCACATATTCCCCACATGAGAAAATTCACAATGATTCACATGATTGTGCGCAACAACACTGACTGCATCCAAAAGCTCACAATAATTACAACCCACAAAAAAGGTAGCACAGCATATTTAATTTTGCAACATTTGCTTTGATTGGATGTTTCATCCACTACGACGAACAGTAAAAAGTTTTTCTCTTGTGTGAATTTGCAGAATTTCTGGTAAGTTTTCCTAAAAAAACTGTGTTTCTAATTAAAAAAGTAAATACAAAATGCTATTTTATGGTTATTTAATAAAAAGTAATCAAAATAACCCCAAAAAAAGTGAAATTTTCCACATTAAGAAAAGTTACTAAAAATGTGCGACGAATCTTATAAAGTGCAGAAAAAAAAAATTGTCAGCGGTGGCGCAAGCAGTCCGAATGAATTCCAAAGAAGAGGCGCAATTACACAAAAATCCACGGCTATGCCGCTCCAAGGTTGAAATTACAAGTTACCACACCCCTTCGAGCCTAAAACTTTGGAAATCTAAACTTGGGGGAAAAATGTCCATTACCTAGTTAAATAACAAAATTAATATTTGACGTGTATGTCAATCACTTTTATTTATGACGAACGTCGTCACTGCGCAAACTAACGACGCCGTTTTTTGCTCTGTCGAAGCTGCTGCCGCCGTCACTGAGTATTCAATAATTTTTGTTGGTATATTTTGTGTTTAGTAAATTATTAATATTTTGTTGTTATAGATATATGTAGAGATTCAATTGACTAATACAGGACTGAGTACATCGAGGTGGGAGTGATTTTGTTGCAAGTACAATATGTGTATATCGGGTTAATTGATCCTGGAAATCAGCTCCCTAAGAATAGTCACAAGAAGGGCATCTTGTTCCGGTAGTTTTGTGTTAATACCAGAACAGCAGGAAGTTCTAACCAATTGAAAGTGCATATATTCACAATCACGATAAACTGCTGTGTGGGCGGGGGTCGTCTTGTTTAACTACAGACAAAAATTATGAGTTTGATCATTGCGACTCTTGTCGCTTCCGTCAATAGCCAACAAAATTGTAAAGTGTGTTCTATTCACGATGTCTAAAGATGATTCATATAAGTATATACGTCTGTATAAAATATTTGTTTGCTTGTTAAAAGCCGGTAGCTACATTGTTTCTGTTTGAAAGCAGTATTTATTGGTAATAACCTTGTCTCTTAGGGCTTTAATGTTTTTACTATTTAAATTGCAATGTAATTTTGATTAAGTCATACAAATATTATATTAACGCCTTAATGAACGGTGTCTTTTGACATGACAAATATTTTAATTTAAATTCAACACTCGTCAGCACATTGCAAAAATTTTAATTCCAAACGTTATGTGTGTGCATGCTCCTCACCGACCGGATAAACGACGATGACTTATTTATTCGTGATAATTAGGAAAGTAAATATGTATGTATGTAAGTAGATTTGTAAAAGGGAATAATGAAAATTTGTATGCTCTGGTTACTTTAACTAAGCACTAAATAATATGCAGCCGTGCTGCTATTCAGTAACTTTCATAATTCGCGTTTTACCATACTAAAAATGTTGCCCCGGCGCTCCAATCCATTCCTAGGACCTCCGCTTATTTCTAGGAGGAAGAGATTGGTGGCAGTTCCCTGTAAGGAAAGACGCGGCGCAGTATTGCTTAAAATGGATTAAATCGTACCTCTCGTCTCGAAAATGTTTTGTTAATGTGGATGGAGCATCGTCAAAATCTTTCGCTGCAACCTCTGGGGTTTTTGGGTCCCCTTCTTTTCATAATTTTTATTAATGATAAATCCAGTTGTTTCAACAACGCTAACTTTCTTCTATATGCCGATGATTTAAAAGTATACCCGGCTATAATGAGCAATGAATACTGGTAATCTTCAATCTGATTTGGACAATGTTGCATTATGGTATAAACGGAATAATTCCATTTAAACATAAATAAGTGTTCACACGTTACCTACTCCAAGTCTCCTTGCGCTCTGCCTACTTCGTAAAAAATAGGCGGGTTTCAGCTATCCAGTCTTAGGGAAATTAAAGATCTACTGGTAGTATTTGACTCTAGTTTTTCTTTTCAAAGCCATTTTAACTAGATAATTGCTAAGTCATATGCGGTACTTGCTTTTATTAGACGTTTAAGCTCCGATTTTACAGATCCGTAGACTCTGAAAATGTTATATACATAGCTTGTACGGTCTAAGCTTGAATATGCTGTTTTTATTTGGAGACCCTACTATGAATGTCATATTGTAAGGCTTGAGAGAGTACAAAAAGTTTTTGTCCGATGTGCTTTAAGGTCTTTACACTTCACTGAACCAACTTCTTTATACAGGAGTCGTTGTAAGCTTATTAATTTAAAGTCTCTGGATAGTAGACGGTCAATTCTAATTCTGACTTTTGTTTTCGATCTAATAAATGGAGTAATTGACTCCCCTTTTTTACTCAGCAGAATTAGATTCAATATTGCACAAAAGTTTGCGGAGTCATGGGATTTTTTGGCTGGACATGGCTAAAACCAATTACCCTGCTAATGCTCCAATTTTTAGAGCCCTAAAAGAGTTTAATTCGCTTTCTAATCCTCCTAGGCTAGATTTTTCCTCCACACAATATTCTTTTAAATTGTTATTAAATGAATTATATTCATAAGTTATTTTTTAGTTTATAAGCTCATATACATTAGTAGTGGTTACTAGTAATCTGTGTGAAAATTGTTATATTTTTTAGATTAAAGTGAAATAAATAAATAAAAATAATCAAATGAATAAATAAAAATAATCAAATAAATAAATAAAAATAAATAAACAACGTTTGAAGGCATTTGCCATAATTTTCCGTAATGGAAGTTTCAATTAGGTAAGGCAAGGCGGAAGGGCTGTGCTGTGTGATGGGCATTGATATGTTGTTGTTGTGGTAACGACAAAAACGCTCCCCGAAAGTTTTGTAAGTATTTATTAGCAGACTTTGAAACAACAAAATTTTGTTATTCCATTCCAAAAATAAAAAAAGTTTTTCTTATGGAGAGAGGCATTAAAGGTACGTATGTACAATGTACATACATACATATGTACGGTTTAAGTTTGCACGCTAACATAAGTTTTCCCAGAACCGCATTGCCGGCGATAAAATGCGAAGGAAATAAATCTCAATTATTTGCCGTAAAGACAAACTACCAAGTATATAAAGTACTAGCTTATACCCGTCGGTTTCACCCCACATTTCTATAAAAAAAATTTCAGCTGTATGGGAGGTGCCACGCCCCCCTTTTTGTTATCCCCAGTTTTTTTGGAGGTGGTAGGGATTAACCTCATATAAACCCTTACCAAATTTCAGTGGTCTAACGTAAATACTTCCAGAAATACGTACTGTTAAAAATTCCATTTGTATGGGAGGTGCCACGCCCCCTATATATATCAAAATATTTTTTAGCCCATGACCATCCCGGTAAGGTATCCAGTTCGTGTTTTAAATTTGGTTACGATCGGTTTATACGTTTAGGACGCAAGTCGATCTATAGATACATACATAATTTGAATTTTATATATATAGATAAGATCAGCTATCTTTTTAACTTAAATACACAACTCGAAGGAAAGCAGATACAATATCTAAGCTGTTATAGAAACAACAACTGCAAACACAGCAAGATAAACAAATAGATTCAAATATGTTCCGTTATTAATTAGCAAATTTTGTATGGCAGCGCTATGAAAAAAAAATTCTAATGAACAAAGAAAGCGACAAAGAAATGGGACACTCACAAACAAACAAATATGTACATACATACATATATCCCAGCAACACTAGTTGAGAGAATCAACAACCCCAAGAAAAGCTCATTGTGCCATTCAATTTCGTGGGTGCTTATTGGAATACTGTAGATGGTAATTAAAAAGGCGTAGGGGGCAGAGCACATGACATAGTTGCTTACTAATATGATAGGGCTTCAAACAACAAACATACAAAGGTATAAAGAGAAGTTCGCTTGGTTGGTAATTCTAAAGTGTTTAGTAAAAAACCAAATACCTAAATATTTTCCATTTGTTATGTTTTTTTAAAATTGTATAATCAAACGAATATTGAATGGAAATGTGTGGTTATGCAGACTCCACTAAATATGCCCGAGGTAGGCATACCGGTCGTAAGCGGCGACTAATATGCACAATGGTAATAACGTGCAACTCGATGGTTGATCTACGGATATGTTGTTGTTGTTGTTGTTAACAGAGCTTCGCCCTGCCCCAGATTGGGCAGGGTTACACTGAAATAACAGCCCTTGGCCGGGTGAAAAAACCCGGGTCATTCCGGTGCGATAGAACCGGCTGTTGTGGGAATGGATATGATGCCTCTCACCTCCCATTACCCATCTTATCCTTCCTTACGGAAAGAGGGATGACATGACCTAGAAGGTTTCACTGGTCATAAATCGCTACCACGACAGTCGGGCAGTACCGCAAGGGACTACCGGAGCGTACCGGGTTCAAATCCGACCAAGGACTGTTAATTCGACAACACTCCCCAAAACCTTCGGGGTGTGTTTTTGTCGTTACCACAACAACAACAAGGGTGTGGATCAATTAAAAATAGATTCAAAGTCTACGTTGATGATAATGGCAGAGTAGTTTCAGTGAAATAAAAATAAATCCAACGATGAATCCCTTTTAAACAAGACGCCTGCTTGTTAGGGGTTAGAATATGCCCGTGGTAGGTATGCCTGTCGTTAGGTGTTACCTTCTCCACGCACACGACAAAACTAAGAAAATAACCAAATAACTGATCTATATTCTTTTCGTTTCAGGGGGAGGTGCGAACAAACGTTTGAGATTATCTCGATTTTCCTTCAATTTCACTTGAAGCATTTTTTGTATAAGAAAACTACTTCAAACACACAACAAAGAAGAAAAAACCAACTACAGTTCCACGTTTAGTTTCTACTTTAAAAATATAAATATCAAGTAATAATAAACATAATTAAATAAAATAAAGAAAAAAATCAAACAATTGAACGACGAAATTAAAGTAAACGATTTTAATCATTTAACATTAAACAAAAAAAACTTCATAAAACAAAAAAAATCTACATAGAAATGGCACACATTGGGCGTACAGTAAAAAATGTTGAGGCACCACGCCCATTGAAATCACAATCACGTTCATCATTAAAAAATAACTATATGCTCATAGAAGAGCTAATTCAGCTGATTGAAAATGTTGCGTTAACTCTACAATCGGGCATCAATAATACGGAACCAATGGCGGCTCTAGTGCAAAATTTACGCATACATGGTCCACAATTAGAGACCGTATCAAAGGATACACTAGATCGTGCATTCGTTGTATTCCGTAATGCTTCGCAGGACGAACGCTTAAATATTATGACGAGACTGAATTTGCTCGAATTGATAGAGTTGCGCGCTAAAGGCTGGGAAGATAATGGCTTCAATTCGTATTATAAAACCAAACAAGTAACGAATATCGATGTAAGTTTTTCTACTTTTTTATTTGATTATGACCTCATTTTATTTTATTTGTTTATCATTTTTTTTAGCTACCCGATGGACATATTGATCTAACACAAACCGGGTTCCTAAGCACCTCCCCCACATTTGGTGGGGCTGGCGCCGCTGCTGCAGCAGCTATAGCCGCTGTTGGTTCAGCACAACAAACACAATTACTATTGGCACCAGGCGAGGTAATACGAAATTCGGGAAAGTTTCCAAAACCAACCAAAATACCGGGAAAAACCTATTGTAAAGATGAAGTGGTTATACGTAATGCAGATTCTGGAAAAGGTAATTAAAAAAAATATCTCAGTTATAGGATATTTTAAGAGGTACAGTTATTTATGCACAAAGAAAAAACACGAACTATTTTTGCATCTTTTTTATTATAAACTCTACTCTAATTTCTATCAACTATTTGTGTTTTGCCCATTTCTTTGGATATTTGCGTGCTCATACAAGTAATGGGCATTAAAGGCAGACGTGTCCATATGATTGAGGAGTTAAGTGAAACGATAATCTCCTTCCAAAGAGGTAAACAATAATATGTCGAGAAACCAATTTAAAAAATCATCACTTTTTTAAGCATTGTAAACAATATATAAGTTAATATATCAGCATTTATCGTGGGCTTTGGCACTTTTCACGCTTTTAATATAATTCAAATTGCTTGTACCTATTAATTATAATTTATATTCACATACGTTTTTTATGCTAAAAACTAATTCAAGGGATTAATATAAACTAATAAAACTTTCGTAAAGCTTATGAGTTTTATATAAATGTGTTACTTTGCATACAAGTTTACGAGCTTTATATGGTTTCTAAAGCTTTACGGGGCTTTTATAAGTTTATATATATCTTTTAAATTTTTATTAAAAAAAAAGAGTCATCTCTGTGCTGTATACTTTTTATCATAAAAAGTTCATCTTAACATGCTACCATAAAGCATTTTATTATTAATTTTGCATGTCTAAAAGTTATATTGTCTTCGCTTAAAACTTTAAAGCATGCAATGGATCTTGAAAAAATTATTATTTAGCCGTACATGGATATCTAAGTATAGATAAACTATAATTAGATCCGCTTCCTCAAGTAGGTTTTAAAATGTATGTGTCCTGTAAACACAGATTTTTTCCATAATCTGAAGATTTGCACAAAAGTTGTATTTTACAGCTGATAAATTTTGAAGTTACCATGAGAAAACGATTAAAATCATACATAATTTATTCACATCACATAGCCTATTATTGCATAATCTTTTGGTGTGGTCACAATTTTATATAACCAGAGAATATATGCATCAAAAACATCAACCTTCAAAGAGAATATTAATTATATATTATTTTGAAAAGCTGACAGAAATGTCTTACTTGCAGAATAACGTATACGCTCTATGGTTTATATGTTCTCACATTTAATATATGTACTAAAAATCATATCATAAAGACTCATACTTTTTTCAATGAAATCCTAAGCCTGACACTTAATAAATTTTTTTTTGTATTTATCTTAGTAAATCCCGGCGCTAAGGAACGTTTGGTGCAAATAACTGGACCAACCGAGGAAAAAATTAAGTAAGCATTTCAACTATTTTTCAACCTATTATTGCTTGAGTGCAACCATATCCCAAAAAGAAGTTAGTTTCTTTGAACTAAATAATAATAGTAAAGTTTAGAAGTGGAATATATTTAAAAATTTTGTTACCGCATTACACTCATCACTCCAAAGACGCTCTGAATCTCATATAACATCTTACTTCTTGTACTTATGAGTTAATGCTGTAGGTGTTCTATTTGTCAAAAACTTATGACGTGTATATTTGCGAAATACAGGTAGGCAAAGAATCTGTCTCAATGGGGCCCCTTTATTATTGACCATTAAATACCTTTAATATAATGTACTCAATAAATGCCAAATCGAAAAACTTGTTGGCAAGAAAGAATTTGAATTATTTACACACGTGTATTTGAACATTTCGATCCTTGAATCATTTGGTCTTGGTGATGAATTCTTCACAATTGTATCACTCAATTGATTTGTCTTTCTTTTATGTTTTCCGTTTGGTCGATCTTTTTTAATAATTTTAATCTATGTAATGGGATTTATGGGCCCCTACGCCATGCCGACGGTATTTACCGAAGAAGATTTAATGATGAGTTGTATGAGCTCTACGCAGACCTCGACATTGTCCAACGAATAGAAGATGCTCCGGCCCGGAAGGTATTCTTTTCGGAACACACCTATGGAAGCAGAGGAAGAGGGAATATGGGTTTAGAATATGCCCGAGGTAGGCAAACCGGTCGTAAGAGGCGACTAATATGCACAACAGCCGGTTCTATCGCACCGGAATGACCCGGGTTTTTTCACCCGGCCAAGGGCTGTTATTTCAGTGTAACCCTGTCCAATCTGGGGCAGGGCGAAGCACTGTTAACAACAACAACAACAACATGCACAAAGGTAATGACGTGCAACTCGATGGTTGATCTACGGATATGATGCCCCTCACCTCCCATTACCCATGTTATCCTTCCTTACGGAAGGACGGGTGACATGACCTAGAAGGTTTCACTGGTCATAAATCGCTACCACGACAGTCGGGCAATACCGCAAGGGAGTACCGGGTTCATATCCGGCCAAGGACTGTTTATTGGACCACACTCCCCAAAACCTTCGGAGAGTGTTTTTGTCGTTACCACAACAACAACATCAGGAAGAGGGAGGCCCTAACTCCGTTGGAAAGGCCAAGTAGAGAACAATTTGCGATCCCTTGGTGTTTCTCATTGGCGTCAACTAGCAAGGGATAGAGTCAGGTGGCGCGCTTTGTTGTAAGGTCCAAATCGTTTGGACGGTTAAACGAACAGCTATTATGGGAAAGTCCTAGGAGGGAAACTAGTATTTAGTACACTTTACTAATTAGTGCGTGTTTAGTACGCACTCTTAACAACAGTAACAAGTAATTAGTAAAATTTCCATCAGAAAAATGTGTTCAATTTGAATGCGACAATCCATTTCAAATGAAAAGTTTGCGTAAAATCAGCAACAAAAGCTACGCCTGTGAACACAATTTATGGGAAAGACTTGCAACTCAAGCTTAATATTCAAATAACTAGGAGAGGAAAAATAACCGTATGCGTTGTAGAAAAATAGATGCTTCTGAATACAGGATCTTCATAAAAATACCAAAGCTTACATTTAGGATAAGCAGACAAATATTTCCACTGACTAATCATTTAATTTTATTCCTCTCTAGCTATGCCAAACAACTCATCGAAGACACTATACGTCGCAATGCCTCACCTGTACGTCTCGATCCGGCTATGGGTGGTGGTCATGTCGGTGGGGGCGGCTCATGTTCTTCGCTGGCATCCTCAAATTCCGATGACGCTGTTACACCACGTACACCGGGTGCTGGTGTCTCCGGCAACAGCAGTCTAAGCAATCGTCTAAGTTTCAATTCAGCTCAAAACTTTATGACTGCCTCTGCAGCCGCGGCAGTAGCTGCAGCTGCTGCAGCACAACAACAACAAGTTATGAATATGATGGGCACAGTTGTTGGTAGTACTTCCACACCTACGGGTGTCGCAGCTGCTGGTAAAGTCTTGCGTCCAAATCAACAAATGTTATTGCATTCATTTTCCACCAATGATGCTTCTTTAGGTGAATACAAATACACGGTGAATGTGGGACAGCATCTAATTAAAATCACTGGCGATTGTTGTGACCTTGTGCGGGTAAATTGTGGCATACATTTTACAAAAAGTTTTGTACACAGTTGAAATGTATGATTGAGTTATTTTTTTTGTTTTCCTTTTTTAGGTTGCGAAATTAGTGTTGGATGATTACTTTAGTAGCGCTGAGTTTTTGGCATCAGTAGAAGCTGGTGCTGCATTTGATGGCAGTATTGTTAGTCCAATTTCAACACCGTCCACACCCATGGCGGCTGCGCCACAATTTATGATGGGTACACCATTACATGCTGCTGCACCGCCGCTGGCGGATAGTGGCATCGGTTTGAATTATATGGCCACACAGGGTGCTAATTATGGTACGAACGATGTGGATGACGAAGTCTTTGCCGATCCAAATGGTTTGCTTAAATTTTCCTTCTTTTTTGTATTTTATAATTGTATCCTTTTGTTTTTAGCTACCAGCCAAAACAATGGACTCTCACGTTCACGTAGAAGTCATTTCTCACGCAAAGACTCCACACCAGAAGCGGCAGCTAACTCAACAGCAGCACGTGGCAAAAATGAGAGTGCTGTTGTTGGTGCTGTCAGCAGCGAATCGAGTAAGTATGACCTTAGTCGTAAGTTCAATCCTGAAAGCTTCCGGACACCGTCAGTGTAGCCTTTAATTTTTTTATATATAAAATTTTGAATAAAATAAGTAGTTTTCTTGTTTGTAGGGTCGGAACTGTTTCGGCCGATATGGTTAATAGGAAAACAAAATGCTTTTTGTTTTTTCTCCTACACGCTTTGGCGCCTTTCGCAGATAGTAACTTTTTTTGTATTTCCAACAGTAAACATAAAGTACAATAACAATGTGAGTTATGGTTTCACTGTTAAATTTTTAGTGTTAAATGTTTGTATCTAATTGTTATTGTATTTTATTTTGATTGTGTGAGAAACGAAAAAAAACTTGTTATGCTTCCTTGAACCCTATCGGCCGAAAGACCTCCAAACAAGGAAACTATTCAAAATTTAGCCCAATTTAAATTTACTAATGTGGGCGTTGCTCACATTATCGCCTCAGAGCCGCAGTTTGTTTTATGAAATGGCGTTTGATGAATGAACTGTTATGATTTTCCGGATGCAATCAGGGTTGGCCTCATGTAAAGCGTGAGCCCATTTTTTTTAACTGGTTTCTTCTTTCTCACTTGATCTTACAGCACGAATCGTACACGAGTACGAGCATTTGCTGTACTATGCGAAGAGTCCCCATTCCTGGGCATTGCCTGTTGAATGGCAAAAAATTTGCGAAAAGTTTCCAGCCATCGTACGTAATAAGGTAAACCAACAACTCCTCACTACCACAACCAACAGCACCAATGTTACTAATACAGCACAGAAATTACGTGTTGCTTCTTCCATTACTGCTAGTACTGTTAGTAATATAACTTTATCTACTCCTTCTCCCACTACTTTTTCTACTGCTCTTGCTGTTAGGCGAAATATTGCTAGTAATGATAATTGTATTATTAATGATCATAGTTATACTAATGCCATCACAAAGGGGGGTGGTGGTGGTGGGTGTGGCAATAATGCTGTTAGTACTAATAATGTAATTAGTAGTAATTTAAGTATGTCGGCTATAAAAAGTACAAAACAAAATATATTACTTACACAACAACAACAACAAGCTATGCACATTCACTCCGCACATCATATTAATCAGCATCATAATCGTCATCAGTTATATGAATTTCAACAACAAACGTCTTTACATATCAAACGAAAGGGTTTCTTTAATCGTCAAATTGTTAGTATTGATGAGGAGGGCTATGATGCGCTACAACAACAACAAATACAATTACAACAGCAACAATATCCTACAGAACGATATTATAATCATAATAATACAAATATACTAACAAATACAAATTCCTATTATCGTACATGTAATGTACAACAACAACAACGTACAGATACAAATGCTAATAATTGTAATCAACAACAACAACAAATTCACTATCAACAGCATTCATCGCAAAATCAGCAACAACTTCAGCAACAAAAACCACATTTGCAACAACAGTATCCTGTGCATCAACAATATCCACATCATCCACAACAACAATATCCACATAATGCCCAACAACAACAACAAATGGTATCCTATAGCACTGGTCTTACCACAGGCGTTCCCAACTATGCTGCTAATATAGCATCATATAGTGGTGCCAACCCTGGGGGACCGCCCACAAACAATATAACGACCACTTTCCATAGTAATGGAAATGCAAACGTTGCATCGACCAGCAGCAACTTGGAAAATAAACCTCAAAAACTTTTAAATAAACAAATAAAAATGATATCATCGATTATGGAAAGTACAACACAACCGAATGAATTAGCAAGAAATGAGAATCAATCGAACAAATTAAATGATTCGACAAATAAACAAAACAAAATTTTTGTAGCAAGTATTTCTCAATCGAGTGCACCTACAACAACAGCAAATGAAAAACAATCAAACAATAAATTCTCAGACTCAACACATAAGAAGCGATCCTCTGGTGGTGTTGACCAAAAACACGCAAACGGCGCCACCAACGTTGCTGCTAATAAAAAATCCGATGTAGTACACGCTAAGGAGACAAAGATGAAATCTTATAGAAAAGGGCGCAATAAAAACGTCATACAAATTGTCGATGGCGACGAAACAGAAAATTGGGATACGGACGAAAGCGATGTTGAATTTGTTAGTGAAACAAAATATATTAAACCTGAGATTGTTATTACAGCTGATGTTAAAGCAAATCAGCGGCGTGCTACTGAACGTCCAAAATTTATGCGTTCAAATTCTACTTGCAATTGAAATGTGATTGGCGAGGGTGATGTGGTGAAAGCAGCAAAGTTTTCTCAATATAAATAAAAATATACAAGAATTTAAAACATGCAAAAAAAATACACACCAATGAAGTAACAATGTGCAATGAAACGAAATTTAATAACGACACAAATACTGTAAGTAAATTGACGGCTGAATGGAAGACCGGTCTATATAGGCTCCTGTTTTCAAAATGTACTATGTTGTTGCTGTGACAGTACTACGCGCTGCTTAGTCTGCAAGTACACTCAATACACTATATCATTAAATAGATTGAATAAAAAGATTGGCTTCTTTATAACTTTTATTCAAAAACATCTTCTCTCAACTGAAAATATATTCCATTGAAAAAAGGCGTTTGCAACCAAATTCTTTGATAGGATGTTCTTCAATGAGACTCTGAGATATGGTGTTCCTCCGGCATTTGTTGAGATAGGACGACTATTAAGAGATATCCACCCCTATTGCTAGTGTCGATTTGCAGTAGAACAGACTTTTTTCGATTGAATCGATTGCATTTTATTTTGGTATTGTGTAATTTGATCGAACCAAAACTGCACATTTTCAGTGTTTATTTACATATTTAAAATTTTTTTTAGTGATTTCATTTTTATCAATTTTATTAGCACTTTTAAAATCACATCGACACGCCAGCGACTGCAAGATGATCGATTAAGTATTCACAATCGCTCTTTTAGCAATCAGATCGACATTCGCAATGGTTCAATGATCGCTAATCGCTTAGTCGATTATCTATTCTTGTTCGACACTCACAATAGGGGTGATCGTTTTTCTACTCAGCCGTTGACATATAGTTTATAAGGGTGCCCGTGGTAAATAAATTGCTGATTTTAAGTCAAAGTAAATTTAAAAAACCATAATTTCGTATTTCTACCACAGTGTTTCTCAAACAAACTTTTAATAAGGTAATAATCGGCACCCTAATGTTGGTTAAGATATTGGTAATTTCACATCAAATCGGCCAATGGTGAGCGATAAACCTTTTCGATTTGTATGAGTTTTTGAAAAACGTGTTTAATCATATTAAAAAGAAATTTAAAAAGAGTATTTTCACAAAGTTTGTAATATTTAATTTTTACGAAATTCAACAAAATCGAAAATGGTCAGTTGTCACAATGACAAAATTTGAAGTGGAATAGGGAATATACTCCTATATCTATGTACATATATTTAAAGGAAATCGATAAAGGAAGTTCTGCTCCTAATCTTTGAGATAAAACAATTGTATATTACGTTTCTATTAATTGATGAAATTGGCTGTTCAAACAATAGAATTAACTGCCAGATAAATAATGAGTGAAAGAATTTTAAGAAATTGAGCAAAATTAAAGCAATAATATCTAGCCATTTCATCAAAAGTTTTGACTTGAGTTTATCAACTAGTAGTACTTTTAAGTAGCCGAAGAAGCTAAAAAATGTATTTGTTAAAAAATATATTTTGGTTTGAAATACGAGAATATTCCGATATGTTTGATATGTATATGCACAGTGGGGAATTTCGTAGGAATATAAGCCATATGAAAAATCTCGACAGCAGAAAGATTTATGTCAGTAAGCGAAACCAAAAACCGATTTCATAAGAAATTAGGTTTTTCTAAAAAATATTATATTCGATAACAAATAGATTAAACAAATATTTTATGAAAGTTTTATCCAAAATCGAATCAATACTTAATATATAGAAAATATTTTGTTAATTTTAACTTTGACCTTTTTTAAATATCCTGAAATTAATGTATGGGTGAAAGTATTTTAAAAATTAATATTTTTAAAGTATCAAAACTTTTACACATGCATTTTTTCTAAAGTATTGAATCCCAAAGTCCATATGAAGCTTAGTAGTTTTCGAAAACGACATATGAAACGTGTTCGAAATTTCGGTAGAAATTTAAAAACTTCGAAACACTGTTAAAGTTGTGTAGCAATCAATTTGTTTGAAAATATTTGGAAAATCAAAACGGTAAGCAATTTTATAGTTGAAAGTTTCAAGTTTTTACACATAGCATGACATGTTTTTTTTTTTCGGAAATCGAATGCGTATTTTGGAATTTGTTTTTTCCTCCAATCACTTGAATTCTATAAGCAGTGAAATCGTAATTTTTGGAATCGACTTTCAATGCTCCTTCTTGTTATATCGATTCATATTGGTTTACTTTAATTCAGATATCCGTTGCCGAGATGTTTGAATTGGAAAGAGGTTTCTTCAAAATTGTCCACTGCATGGTTTATGCGTTGAATTTTTAAAACTAGATTTACCCCCATATTCTTAAAAAAATAGCTTTATAAGCTTTTTAGAATGACATTTCATTACAGATTATAAGAGCTTCATAGGCCTTCTTTTATTTTTTATCAATATGGGGTTTAAGGTAGAAATTTATAATTCAGGTGTTCGAATTTAAATTAAGAATTAAAAAAAAAAAGAATTAAAATTTATCCAAATTCAAAGTATCGATTTCAAATATCAGTCGATTTAACATGCAGTGACCCCAACAAACAAAAAATAAAAATTTATAACTTTTTTTAACTACTAAATCATATAAACATATTCAAATAGATATATATATTTTTATATAGAGGCGTGAGCTAGAAAACCAAACCAAACATACCTAGTTATTCAAGATTTGTTCCTTTAAATAAGTTTTTTTCTGAATTCAAGTATTACCATTTAAATGTCTAACATAAAAAAATACCAGTTTAATAATTTCAAACTTATCTAAGGTTAAAAAAAATTTATATTTAAATTTTGAATTTCGACGTCTTAAAGCAAAGCTTTTTGGAAACGTCAAACATTTTAAGTTGTATTATTTAAAAAAAAAAAATTTACAAAAAAGTTGTATCATTTAAAAAAAAATTAACAAAAAAGTTGTAAAATACTCTAACTAATCTGTGTTTTGGCTGTGAAACAGATTATTATTAAACAAAACAAAAAGTACACAAATTACAAAAAAAAAAAAAATTAATTCGAAAATAGCAAAGACAAAAAGTATTAGCATTAAGATTTAACCAATAAAAAGGCCAAATTGTTTAAAAGTTCGAAAAAAAGGGTTTTAAAAATTTATAATTTTATGATTAGGTAAATAAGCAAGCAATTGCAATTAGTTTTAAGGCATTTATGAATTCGAACAAGTAGTATTGAAACCAAATAAATGGACTCAATGGATTGCTAATTCCTGCGGAGTTGAATGGTGTGGAGTTAGGTGGCACTAATACAACTTCTTAAAAAATTGTGAGCATTTAAATATTTACAATATTGTTAGAAATTTAATAGTTTACACAGATTATATGACTTGAAAGTTTTCAAATATCCAAGCACGAAAATTATCGAAAATTAAACCTTTAACAAAATTAAGTTATTTCAAAATCGTTCATGATTGTGATTTTATGGCAAAAAGTTTTTTGTTTCAAAATCGAGTTCGTAAGACATTAAATAATTTATGAACTAAAATTTTTTGAAAGATATAATGTTTGAAAATTTTCCGAAATCAAAACTCTTACAAATTTCCTCGGTAAAAACATTTGTCACATGAAATGTTTTTTTAAAATTGAAGTGTAGTTCCTATAAAGTTTATTGATTTTAAAACATTTTATATCTACATACATACATTTTTAAATTTGTAGTTTGTTTTTATTATTTTGTAAAGTTTCTGATTTTTGATGTATCTTAAAATTTTTTCAGAAGCGCGTTGTCTCAATCCGGTTGGAGAACGTACTAATGCAGAACTCATGTCAGTATTTATGTATTGAATTTACGGTGATAGGCCGTTCTTGAAAATAGTTCTGAGTATGGACGTTTTCAAACCGGCTGCTGAGATGGGCGAGCCACCATAAACTTTTCAAATTCTTCAAATATCAAAATTCTTATTTTATTTGATTTTTATTTTCTTAGGAATGTATTATTTTACATTCTAAAATTTAGTATGTTTGTAAGAAATTATCGATAAAAAAGACATTGTTGCAATGCAAACTTTATGTACTTATGCAAACTTGAAAATTATTTTGCACAAAAATTCGTGACTGATTTTTAAATTCGTTTACCATTATTCGCTTAGTAAAAACATACATAATTAATTATAACAACACTCTATTTATAAATATACTATATAATAGGGCTTACTCATATTTGAAATTTCTGTATGCCCCTCAAATATGTTTGACAAAGTAGAGCGAACAAAAAAGTTTTTTCATACCTTGTTGGTGTAATTTATGTTAGAAAAAGGTTTTTTCTGGGAAAACAATAAAAAGAAGTAATTAAGCTGTTTGAAAGTGTTATTTTAAATTTGTGCTAGTTGAAATAGTCAGTAAGAAATTTATTTATTTATGAATTAAAATTTTTCGAAAATCAAATTTCTTAAATTTTATGGAAAATTGTATTCTAATTTTTTTTAATTGAACTTTTAACGCATTACCTTTTTGATAATTGTATCAAAGCGAGCTTTTAAAAAATTTTACAAAGTTTATTTTTGAATGTTGACGAACTTCAGTTTACAATGGGTCATATTTAAAAAAAAAAAAGCAATCACTTATACTCAAATTTTCAAAAAAACGGCATAAATTTGTATAAAGAACATTTCAAAATTTGTGTAAAAGGTTTGCAACTTGAACTAAAAGCAATTGCTCCGGTTTTATTGATATGACTCAATAACTACATTTCTAAAAAAAGCATTTTTTCCAAATGCGGCTAGTTGCATAGATTGAAAAATATGTTTGAAATTTTTTAAAGCATGTAATGTCGCTTAATAACGTGATTTCGTAAAGTGTAAATAAAAATGTTTACCATAATTAGTGGCCTACTTAAGTTGTCGAATCGATTTTTTTATCTTTTCTAAACATTTTTTAAGCACCAAATTCTCAACATACATTTTTACATTTTCTTTCGCTTCACCCTCTTGTTCAAACAAAGTATAATTAAAGCTTATGCTATATTATATATATATATTTTTTTCTCTATTTCATCTTTGTACGAGTGAAAATATAACTCCAACCCTCCGTGAGAAAAGGCACTTGAATTCATTTACGGTACAAGGAAATATTGGCAATTGTTTACTTAATCACATACTAGTCCGTAAGATCAACATATTTATATGTATGCATTAGACCGTAGCAAGAAAACGACTTCACACCGAAACATGGAGGTATTGTGCAAGCAGTCTGTCTTTGGGCATAGTTTTCCCATTTTTGACTCTTATTTTTGTTCGAGCAGACAACTCAAATTCTTGAATTGAATTCAAGTGAGTGTTGCACTTAATGTAGAAAAGTGAATGACAGTATGGTTTATGTTTTTTTTTTGACACGGTCTAGTATTTACCTATCATATGTATCAAATACATATATATATGTGTATGCGCATATGTATGTATGTGTAAAAATAAATTGTATATGAATGTAAACATATGAAATCAATGTAATAAAAAAATATTTTATGATTTTATATATACTTAATATCTAAGCATATACTTATTGTACAAGTGGTTGTATCTATCTACGTATATATATCTGTAAGTAAGTAAGTAATTTATTATTACCTACATATATATGTATGTATGTTCTCAGCTATCTCATAAATAAGTATTCGGTATATTTTGGCAATCTCAATAAAAAAATAAGTAATTTACTTACTTAGATATTTTTTCTACAAAAAAAAAAAAAAAATTATTTAAAAAATTTACTGCTTGTAAGTGCTTTATTTCACCTGTATAACATGGATTGAGCTCATCGAGAACTAAACGCATGCATTTGGCAAAAAGAAAACATGGTATGAGCCTTAGTATGGTGTTGGCGTGTTTATAATCATACATTTGGCTCAGCTGATCACATCTCACCATATCACACATGCACACTCACCACACAGCCCCACAATATGTAACTGCATTTTTATTTAACATTTTTTATTTTCGCAACTTTCTTTTTTAAATTCACTTGCTTTTTATCACAATTAAATATTTGTCACAGGGTATAGAAAATCAACTTATTTCTAAATCGAAAAAAAAAAAATTAGATAACTTGAGTTTGAGAAGCTTAAAACTCACAGTTATAGAATTTGCCCCTGTTATCGAAAGTCGAGGCAGGGTGCAAGAGACACACATCTAGTTAATTTTAGGGTTTACGGCTAACTATGGTGAACAAATTTTGGAGGACATGAATTATATTCACCTCATAACTGTCAAGGTACTTTGCTAGCTTTGGTCACTGGTACTTTTTAGTTATCGACTTATGTTAAAGATCCTATATCATCCTCACCGAAATCGGAATAGGAAGTGAAAGTCAATCGTTTCAGTATCGGACTTTTTAGTGTAAGTTTAAATTGCAGTTTTGACGGCCGTATGTATATGGTTATCTGAAATTCCTTGGCCTTTCAACTGTACGGTTAGTGACACCGCCCACATTTCAAAATGAAGCATAACTTAATATGAAAAACTTATAATGGGCACATTAACCCGAGGGACGATGCACCGCCCAAGGTTTCGTTATTACTGTGCTATTTCCCAGAACCTTACGAAACCGCTGTAAAGATTTTAAACAGATCGGTCAAGTAGTTCTTCTATTGTAAAAGCACTACCAAGAGGCCAGCGTCTGACCTGAATGAGTATATACTTTAATCTCCTTACTGTTGTAACGCCAAACCACCTCTCCAAATATTGGGGAAGCTTTATGTATGGTATGTCCCGGTCCTAGCCCAACTGCCGCGAGAGCAATATTCGCCTCTTACAACAGGAGTGCCTTACTGCAGGTATACATACACAGGGACGCTTGTCGGCGAGTTAAATCAATAAGCCATGCGATAAGGATCGTTGTACTTATAATGAAATAAATCGTTGTTTTTGCATGGCATGTACAAAGTCAAATACTTCAATATTATTGTTGTTTCTAAATAATTTTATAGTACTTACAAAAGCTCAGAAAACTCGCTTACATACGTTGCAGTAAATTCATCAGCTTTTTAATATTTTTCATAGGGCCTGTTCGTAAATGCAGTATGAGCAGTGTTGCAGAAAAAAACTAAGTTCCTTATTCCCAATTTATAATTTGTGGAAATGTATGGTTTTGCAAATAAACACAACTATCCAAATGGAGTTAAGTCGTGAAATTCAGAACTTTCTATCTTACTCTTTTCAGGAATAGGTGAGGCTTCTTTTTCTCCAACACTGCATTTACGAACAGGCCCATATTTTTATTTTCAGCACTAGCTTCTTAAGATTTATGTTTATTTTTGGTATATTGTTTAAATTTTATTTTTGTCTATACATATTTTTTTGTATATACACAAAACATTTTTAATTTTTCGCTTTTATCTTTTCATTTTATTTTAATATTTTGAATTTTTGTTTTTAATTTTTATTTACTTTTGCTTTTTACATATTGATACACACATACATACATCATTAGTATCTTGATCTCGTATATGCATACTAAAATAGATCAAAAATTCGAAAACTTACAAAAGCCAGGTTTTAGTAAATTAGACGCGTGCTTGTGATATATAAAACATATCCCATTATTCATTCATCACACTTAATACGCATTGGTCATCACCGCCTTAATTACGCTTCATCGTCACTCTTAAGCCAATTAAGTTAAATTAAGGTAAGCCAACATTTTTTGTTACTAACCAACTGAGTTTTGTGACACATCGCAACAGTTTTTTTTTGTTTTATAATTATGGTTAAATTCTTCTTAGTTTTGTTTTCTTATTTGCATTATTTTTTTTTCTTCATTCGACAGGATTTGACAGATGAAAGTAATCGTTTCGATGGGGAGAAATATTTGGAATTGGTAAAATCGTCAAGTAAACGAAATATCGCTTCCGCTACGGACGAAACGACCGGCGACACGGAAAATCAGGAAAACGAATAAGCAAACGAATTCAAGGTTTTTTTTAGGTATTTCGTTTTTTTAATTTCGAAACATTAAATTACCTTTAAAGAAAAAAGTACCGTAGTAATAGAGTTAGTACATTGAAACATATTTAATTTTTTGAGTAGTTTTTCAAATCTATTTCATCATACTTTTCGTAAAAAAAAAATAGCTAAAAAGTTTTAAAAATCAGTTTTGCACGAAACTAAATTATCAAAAAAAATAAAAAATTCGTGTTTAGATAATGTCAAAAATTTCGAAATGAAGTAGGAGTAAATGCATATAATTTTCGCATTTCTTACTACGTAAATTGTTAGATGTGTTATGGTTTTTCGTTGAATTAACGAAGAAAAACTAAATTAGCATTATTTATTATTAGTGAATATGCAGTGCAGTGTGCTTAGTTTCGAAAATTTAGGTATATTGCCTATAAGTGTTACAACGCATTCGAATTATTAAATTTATCAATTGAGGGCTTTCTAATCAACCGAGAATTTTCGAACGAATTCCAATAACAATTTGATTGCATAACAATTCCGAAAGATATTCGTCATTGCTTTTCCTTTCGATTGGGAATAACTGTTTCATAATTTGTAGTATATAGATATATGGTAGAGTTTTGTAACATTTTAACGACAATTTTCATATGCCAACAAAGGATATAGCAGCTTTTGTATGAAAACAAACGTCGAAAAGAATTCCACCATCGAAAAATTCACCTTATATACACAATAGCGAGTTCACAGCAAAGGCACTGTTTTTGCTGTAAAAATAAAAAACGCGGCACAATCATCCCGTTGAACTATTCCATATTATAAATTTCAAAAGAGTACAACTTCAATTACAAAAACTACATTTTACTAAGCACATTGCATTGATTCATTTAAATAGAAAGGAAAAAAAAAACATAATATAAAAAAAATTACATTGCATTTTCAAAGCGAAAACAAAAAAACTTCTAATTTAATTTTAACTTAACTGAAACAATAATAAAGCAATGCTTCTGAGTGCCTCATTTTGCGCCTGCTCGCATTTTTATTACATATTTATTATGTATTGTCGCGTACAGTAATTTACTTTTTGCTTTGCAAAAACAAACATTTTTGAATTATGTCGTAATTTTTTGTGTTAATTTTAATGTAAATTATTTTGACAGTACGTATTTAATATCAATGCCAAATGTTTAACTTATCGACGTTACGTTATATTATTTTTATAAAAAATAAAGTCGCATTGGAAGCGAAAATGTTCATCTTACCATATTATTTTTTCTCGATCTACTGTGCATACAAATGCGTTTTATGAAACTTTATTTCTCTCAGCAAACATATTTTTTGTGTCTTCATTGAATTTTAAATATACTATAGACAACTTATTTGAATGTGTTAAGTTTTTTGTCCTTATTTATTTAGAACATAATAACACATTAAAGTGTAAAAATTTGTTCACTGAAATTTGTCTAGTCTAATAATATTTTTTCTTTTAATTTTATTACTGTATTCAATCAAGTAATGAATATTATTTTAAGTACTGAAATTTTTTAAACGTATTATATATGAGCAACCTTTTTTCTTTTGACCAAATTAATCTTTATATTTTAAATAAAGTAAAATAAAAAAAAAATGCCCAAAAATAGATGATATATATTAAAGCAGATATTTCTTCGATGAGAACCAAATTCACCAAGTGATAATAATGGAGACATAGCACAAGTTAAGTATAGGGCTACTGAGGTAAGGTACTTTCTTACATATACTTTTATTTATAAAATTCAAAATTTAGAAGTGGAATATAAGCCGACTATACATTAATCGCAATATGGTATATAATCAAAGCCAGAACTTACTCTATATCGGCTGTCTAGAAGTTTCTATAACTTTTAGCAGCTGGTAGAAATTCTGAAAGGTTAACATCTCGTTGGCTATATTTTTGACAATATCTATTGCACTGGTGAACTTGATAATGGCATGTGTTTCTTACATTTCCTAGTATAAAGGGGCTTGAGTCACGAAAAATAAGTTTGGCACTTGTAACTTGCTCTATTCAGATCAAAAGGTGACTTTTGATAAAAAACCCAAATTCAGAAGAGGAATATAATCCGAAAGGTTAAAATAAAAATAAATTGCGTTAAGGAGTCTCTGTGAACTTAAACGACGAATTTGCAAATTGAATGACTAACAGTCGACAAATTGCATTGGGTCCCCGTTGTTTTCCTTCCATCCGGTTTGAACTGCTACAAGTTTTTTTAAACCAGTTTTGTAATCAATGTAATAAGGCACAGTCAATTTAGATAAGAATGCACTCCAACCGTATTCACATGATGTGAACCATTATTTTCCAGTGATTTTATTTTTGGTCCAGCACTCGTTCTTAGGGTCACTTTCATAAAGACCGGTTAAGCCTAATCGGTGATTAGTTTGACAGCTAACCGTACAAAATACGTCAATTAAACTCCGGTTAGCAGTTACCGGCTTTTATGAAAGCGGCCCTTAGTTATTGTCGCGCGATAGAACGTAGATTTCATCTAAAGTGCATTGCGCCCGCGTGATGTGGTGGCTGTGTTGCTGATATACTCTACCGAAAGTCCAAGGTTCGAGTCCTGGGGCAGGTAAGATCAAAAGTGCTTTGAAAAACCTTCAAAACGAGGACCCTCCTCGGAAGTGGCTTGCCAAGCTCTATGAGTGTATTTTTTGAAGGCGTCTCACCAAAAATTCATCTGCTTAGCAATTTGTAGGAAAAAGAAGCTGCACACCACAAATTGGTAGAGAAGCTCAACCTTAAACTCGGAGGTATAAGCGCACGTTTTTCTATCCATAGAAGTGTGTGAGTACATCCCTATGCCGATTACGTTCCATGATCGACAAACGTTTTTAACAAGTCATTTGAGGTTACAAACACGCTCAAATAAAAGTATTTTTGAAAGGGATAAGACCTGTGCCCAATGGCACTAATTTCTGGAAACTATGATCAGTTTTGGATTATGATCATCCAACAATGGATTTTGGCATGCTTTGTCAACCAGTAGCCCGATTCTGTAACTTTTAACCACTCGCCGAGCGTTAAGCTTATCGCCAAATTTCGACGTTTGTTCTTAACGAAAGTGCGATTCTGTAACTCTCCTTTAACGCCGCTAAACAGCTGACTCTTGATGGTGATAAAATATGGCAATACTTCTCTTTTCGCCGTATTTTGCACTAAATTACATGCAAAAAACTCAAAACAAATTTTTTTACTTTTTTCAAACGCTAAAACACTTGCAATAATATTAACGCTATTGTTAACACCTCGAAAATAATTCGCGACAGCTAACCACACAAAAAGTGTTAGCTAACACCTGGCGTTAAAATAGTTACAGAATCGACCTACAGTATGCATTCAAAAAAGTGGAGTGAAAAAGTTTGTTGGACATTATATTCCTGTAATTTTCATAAAAGGTTTAAAAGTTTTGTTGTTATTTGGACTTAAATCCGCTTTGGTATGAAAGCTGTATCCGTGTAAGTACATGACTATTGTTTTGCAGTACCATTTACTGCAACTTTGCTATTTCTAGACACAATTTTTCTCAACATTTTGTCATGTCGCAGCAAGGCTTGCAATAATGCACCTTTTTTCTTCTAAACAAATTCTTGAGAATATTTTTTAGGTCCTGTGCCAATCCGTTGAAAATTGTAAATTTTGACAGAGCAAAGAAAAATTCTTAATTAATCGCGGTGAATATGAACGTCAGAATTTACCGTAGATCATGGGGATAGGCCAAATTTTGACAATAAAGAATGTGTACACATATATGCATGTCTTATTGCCAACCATACTATTAATTAATATGCCAACATGTTATTAAACGGTAAAATCGCAAGAAATATGTAATTTTTTCACAGACTATTTGCTTTTTCAGATGTCAAAATTTACGATTTCATTTGGCACAGAAAATATAAAATATTTTAACACCATTGAAAACAGGTTCACCTCGTTTTTCCTCTGAGTAAAATGTTTCCGATTAGCACACTGCCATCGATCGTGAAATTAGCTACATCAAAAGAATTTTACAAATTTATTTTGTTGTGTTGATCTTCCGACAGGGTAGTAAGCTGATTTTTGTTGGAACGATTTTCCGTCATCCCTTGTCAAGTTTGGTTTTGTGACAAACGGGTTTCGGCGTTCTGCCATTTTCAATGCCTAGCTTCGTTCATAAACTTGACAAGGGATGACGGAAAATCGTTCCAACAAAAATCAATTTTACAAAAGTTTCTTAGCTGTAACTTCAGGGTATACGTTTATGAAAAATTACATATATACGAGCTTTACACAATTTACGAGGCATATAAGCGTATAAACGAATACGCTGATTATTTTTATTACCCTGTTTATTATTCATGGGACCTAGACGTGTTTTTTGCAGTTAACAGTTGTCTATTAAAGAAAGCAATTAAGATGAAAGTTTACACATACACATGACTTTTGCTTAGGATTGTCAATTCGCCTTGAATAACTTGGACTTTCTCTGTCGCGCAACATAATACGCAACTTTCTGAAACGTACCAAATTTTGAGAGAAAAGCGGATGACGGCAACCATGTTTGGAGCAATAGCAACATTTTCTGATTTTTTGCAGTTTATTTCATTCTTTATGTTCATAATCTTCGTTTCACCAGTGTCAAAAAACACGAACAAACGTCAAAAACATTTTAAACAAAATTTCACCTTTTGCTTGCATGGATCGAAGAAAAATCAGGCCAAAAACCCAAACTACGTGCGAAGCTACATAAAAATTGAACGAATTATCGCCGCTGCCGTGTATGCTTGCTTGGAGAAGTGAAAAGGCGGCATAGTGTAAAGAACATTTGCAATATTGAGGTCCTACGTTCGTCGACTGTCCGCACGTCCGTAGCTTCTAAAAAGCAGGGTAGCAGGCAGATTGGTAACAGGAATTGCTTGACAAGCAGCCGCATTGTACAGTGTAGTATTTGTGTTGGTAAAAAACAACAAGTGTATTTGGATTTAACACAACGGCGCCGGTTAGAATGGATGCCAAGAATGACGATTCGGCTGGTAGCGACTCTCTGGATAAGTCTTTGCAAAAAAAATGCGTAGTCGATGACGTTGGGCAGGGTGAAGGTTCAACGGGAAATGCAGCAGCGCTGGCGCAAGGCATTAATAATAGAAATGATAAACAATCAAAATCGGATAATGAAGAAGCTGAAAATCGACCAGCAATTTCCATTAATACACAACTAAGCAAGACTGAAAAGAGTGCAGGTGATGGTATATGCGATGGAAAAAATGTCGTTAAAAATAATTACCAAATCGATGGAAATATGGACAGTTTAGATGTACTAACAGCTAATGATACGAATAAAGCACAAATGTTGGTTACATACGCAACACCAAACCCAAACGCCACCATGATCACCACCAATGCCAACGTCAACAACAATGTGGCAGATGATGGTAATTTGTGTAGCTACAGCAGCAATGACAGCACACACATTTCCAACAATTTATTAAATGATTCAACAGCGCCCAGCGATTATAGTACCAATAGCAGTGACAATAGCAATTGCAACAGCAGCAACAATAGCAATGCCTTCGAAACAAAAGTTAAGCAGATCTCTAAGAACCTCAAAGAGACCACACTAGCTGAGTGTGCGAATAAAAAATCATCAACTACAGAAGATACCAATTCAACCTCGTCCGCATCATCGGCATCATCTACACCGGAGTGTGAACAAGCGACTAGCGAGGATGCCACGACGGCCGATTTATACTCATTGGGTCCTAGTACTAGTGCGGCGGCGGCAGCGGCAGCAGCAGCAGCTACTGCTGGGACTAGTGCACAAGATGATCATGATCATCGCTCAAAAAAAGTGCGGTTTCATCCAGATGTAAAAGAAAATGACGGTGGTAACAGAGTAATTCCCAAGAAGAAGAAGAAACTGAAAACACAAGGCGGAGCGAGTTTATCTAGCGGTGCTACTTCTGGTGGTGGTGGTGATGAAGCGTCTGGTGGTACTCAGCGTGGTACATCAGCTGAAGATGATATGGAATTAGATGAAGAGGATGATGTGGAGGAGGAAGGAGTATTCAGTATAGCTAAGACGATAGAAGATGCGCAAGATTATTTAAAGGAACATCCGTTAACATTTGCTGGTTCGTTTGATAAAAGTAATGTTACCACCCAAAGCGGTCTACTAGAAGAAGAAGATTTACCACAGCTATGCGAAATTGTTGAAGACGATGACGAAGATATGCATGGAGAAGTTGTGCCTGAGAATGGTGTGGCATGCATTTTAGGCAAACAGATAAAATGTGGAAAGGTAAATATGTGCTTTCCGGACGTCTTTTTTCTACTTTGTTTTTTATTACTAAAAGGTCAAATAGTCGAAAGGCTTCTTCGATTGTCCGTAAGTTAATTCAATCTTAATTGACCTTTTATCAAATTTTCGCACGACAACCGGGTCTGTTATTTCAGCACAACTCTGTTGAAGTCGCTTCCATATGTCTAAGTGCTCTAGGAAAAGCGAAGTACTATTGCAACAATAAAACCCGGTTTTCAGCAAATCGAGTAGCACACTACACTATTACTTATTTCTTCTATAACTAAATGTTTGGAGGTAACTGCAGCTGATAGTAATCGACGACGGTTGTGTTGCTTGGGGGCTTGTTGCCAAAAAGCAAGTAATTTGCCGGCATGATAGCCTTACTATCCGGAACTGGCGCCTTCTGGCACTAGCCCACCTGTCACGAAAATAATTTATTTGACACTCCTATAACTGTTCCCCAAAATATTTTTGGTATTAACTATTATTATTTGGCCACCTAACGTGAGGCAAAGCAGCAGTTTGATACTCACATACTATGCGGTGTTTGCCTTCGGCTGTAACTGCAGCAGAAATGCAAGGGCATTTAACTTACTATCAATCAATATCGATCTACCTATCTTCTAACACAAATTTCAGTTTCATACTCGATGCAACTAGGAAGGTTACGTGAAGATTTAGAAAGAAGAGATATTACTTACTGCCCTATTGAGCTCTGCCGGTGCTCATCATTAAGGGTTTCCTGCTGTTAATGATATGACAACGTAATATTTACTGTAGATATTATATCTTTCGTTGCTGCAGTATTTACTGCTTTTATTTTTTAGTAATCATGATTTTCTTTTGGAACAGGTGGAGTTCCTGCTGCGTTATGTTGATCGGCCTGGTTTATTTTGGGAAACAGAAGAATTCATCAGCCAACGATGTCCCAATTTACTTAATCAGTATGAGCAGTGTCGTGAACGACGTCAAGCGCGCTTAGTGAGTTGTACATATTTAATTCAACAATAACATTTTTATTCTAAAAAGTATTGTTTTTATTAATATAGATGAACTTTGTTGCGAAGCGCCAAAACCTCCGGCAACGATACACTGACTTCTAGGAACCAATGTCTTAATGCTGAGGATGCTGACTTGACGGAACTATAAAAAAAGAAATATCTTTCGCTTTATAATGTTTGCGATGTAGAAATGCTGCTCACGCGAAGAAATTATATTCACGTACATACACATATACAAATTTAACACAATACAACAAAAACAAAAGTATGAAATTACACAAAAACAAAATTCTGCTTTATTAGTATGGCATTATGTAAAGTGAATTTGATCATAAAGATGCTGATAATAATGATGTTCTTCAAATGCAACGATAAGACCACAAAAATCATAGAGAACTACAAAATAAAATTGTATGTATGTATGTAAAAGTTAACGCATTTGTAGCAACAAAACTTCCCTCATATTCATTTGCGAACTTTTTACAAGAAAACTGATTTTTTTATGGAATCATAAGTTAAGTGCATACATAAATTACTCTGCAGTGCGTAATGATTTGGCATTAATTAGAACACAAGTATCAACCATAAATGAAGTAAGAAATTAAGTTTGACTTGTATGTATTGTATATGAATGAAGGATTTTTTAAAATACTTGGAAAACATTTTATGATACGATAGATTGTTAAAATTAAAACAAACAAAAATAAAGCAAGAGAAAGGGGATTTAAATATACATATAAATACATAATACCAACAAGAAAAACACATGCGAAAACAGAAAAATCTAATAAAAAATAATGATGATAGTAATATAATTATATAATAAACTAAGCAAAAGTCTATTATAAAGTGTATGTATATTTTTTATTAGAGTGCATATGAGGGAATTGTATTAGAGGGTATTATCAGATAGATACAACATCCCTGATCTCATACCACGAAATGCCTTTGGGGGACACAATATGTTCAACAAGCACTCCCGCCAGAACTCCACACCAGTGCATTTTAGGATCATGCACATGAACCATGAAGTGATCAAAATTTCCTATATCAAAGTGTGAACTAATTTATGTAGGTCCGGTACGGTGTCCTACTAGAACGTTCAGGTTCTAGCCCGACTGTCTAATATGTAAAACTTACCGTGCTTATATTCTAAAAGCTCTAGCCTACCATTCCTTAGGACCCAACAATTAACGATCTTAGTATACGCCCAAGGTCCTCAACTGATCTTTATGACGTTTTGACGGACCGCAACAACAACAACAACGTTTTGACAGATGCCACTGCGGGTTAGGGGTTTGAAATATGCCCGCAGTAGGCATGCCGGTCGTAAGAGGCGACTAATATGCACCAAGTTAATGACGTGCAACTCGATGGTTGATCTACGGATATGATGCCTTTCACCTCTCAATTCCCATCTCTGCTTCCTTACGGAAGGAGGAGTGATATGACCTAGAAGGTTCCACTGGTTATACCAAATTGCTACGACGACATTCGGGCAGTATCGCAAGGAAGTACCGGAGCGTACCGGATTTATATCCGGCCAAGGAGTGAGTGTTTTTGTCGTTACAACAACAACAACAACGTTTGCGGTATGGCCATGTAGAATTTTTGTAAACGGCTTTCTAACAGTAATAAGGGCTGCTGAAACTACCGCTTCAAAACCTATTATCAGTCAGACTTTTTTGGTGTACATCCAGCTCAGCATCCAAGATGCTCTAGCAAGTCTTCTGCTCACCTTCATTGCTCTAGTGACTTTAATTGTATGGTTGAGTCAGGGCAAAAATACTTTCCTCCAAAGGCACACCCTTTGCGGGTACATTGTAAGCCCGCTAGAGCAAATTGTTGCAAACCTGTTAAGTATCAATTAAGTACATAAACTGTTTTTGTTTAAGCATATAAACTCGCCCTGCTATGCTGAAAACATATGTTTAATATAGTAATAAAGAGATTATTTCAACCCCAGCCCTTTGACACAATTTTATATAGGATAATTGTGAAAAAAAACCTGCTAATAATTTTAAGTGATACCTAATGTTGGCTATGACTATGCGTAATGTATATTTTTTTGTAAGTTTAGTACTACTGTTAGTTAAAATAGTCATGAAAGGGGGTCAAAATAAAGAGCGTCAATCAGAAACCCCTATGACTATATTTTTACTACGCCCCATACAAATGGAGAAATGTAAAATTCAAGCATTGTGAATGCTTAACAAATTCACAATAGCACACAGCTGTGGTCACCTGGGGGTCAATTCTGCTTTTGCGTTATCGTGAAGTTAAAAGTAAATGCGTCGATTCCCCACGATTTTCGATTCTCAATTTACTGACCACCTGCTAAAAGCTCCAATTCGTTGGTTCAGTATTTGTATGCAATTATTTTTTTATGGTATTCAAATTTTACTAGACTTATGACCAAAATATATGTGCAAAACTGCCTTTTGAACTTGCTAAGCCATGCCATGTAAGAGTAAGAAGAGCAGCTGGGTGTGTTGGAGTGACCTAAATAGTTTAATGCGGTCATATCAAATCTTTTACGTGACAGTTTAGTTAAAATTGAAGGCGCTGGTTCATCTACGATATCAATTTCTGATTTACCACTTACTCAGGACTTTATCAGAGGTTGGCAAAAATACAGTTGTTCTATGTCTGATAGCGACAATTCGCTGATTATCTTTTGATAAAAGTTATCAAAAAATAGACCACTGATTATGGGCTTATCGAAAAACAAAGTCCCCGCTGAAAGTAAAAATCTGATTTTGTGATAAATTGGTTTGCTAGCAAAATCTGCCAGTAAAAGAGCTTACAAATATAATAATATCCATATAAAGAAATATCATAATCGAAATTGGTATGCCAAAATGGTTTGTTTAAAATTATAAACAAAATCAGCTAACACTTTTTATCCGTTCACAATACAGTTTTTTTGAATTTTGGACGGCCCTTAGGCTTTCTACTTTTGTGCCAGGGGGTCAATTCTGGTTTGGCGTTATCGTGCAGTGAAAACTAAATGCGTAAATTCACCACGATTTTCGATTCTCGTTTTACTTAAAATTTTCGATTTCAAATACAGTGAAAAGAGTTACCGCCAGTAAAAATTTGGTGTTAATGTCAAGATTTCAAAATTATTAAAACATAGGATTTTTTTCACAAATCAAAGGGGTTTTCTGTCAACAGTTTTCACCGCACATATCGAAATCGTATTTTCGAGCTCAGTGAATTGAAGAAAGGGTGGGTACGTACGACCGTACGTAACTGCAAATACAGGGTGGCGCAAAAGTAATCCTCCTATCAGAAAATGCTATAAAGTCAGTTCTGTTTTGATATTTGTGTAGTAAACACATGCGAAATACACGTTAATAAACAATGTTACGCTACACTGCTCCAGAACGCGGAATATTGCTGACTATTTATTTGACCAATAATCGGTCGGGGCCAAACGGTTACTGTGAATGGTGAGCGCTACAGAGCAATGATCAACGAGTTCTTTTTGCCGCAACTTGATGAATTGGGATTGGAAAACATGTGGTTCCAACAAGACGGTGCAACAGCACACACTGCACGTGCCACAACCGATATGCTGAACATGGGAAGCTTACTTTTGCGCCACCTTGTATACGTCCAATAATATCGGGAAAGGTATCAAACAACGCGTTTGACCTCGGTATCAATAATCCGAAAGCGGAGAGAAGGGGCTGAAGGCCGCCTATACCGAAAGGTGTTCTGCACATAAATAATCTGGATCACGTCCCCTATTTGGGATCTGATCTGGGTAATTTTTTGGTTTTTTGCCGAAAAATTTTTACTGAAAAAAAATATTTCTTTCCGCTCTCAGATTATTGATACCGAGGTCAAACGCGTTGTTTGATGCTTTTCCTGATATTTTTGGACGTATATCAGCAATTACATATGGTCGTATCGAATTACCGAAGATAGGAAAATGTCAAGTGATAAATAAAGTGACAAGATTTTTTTCACATCACGATAACGCAAAACCAGAAATGACCCCCAGGCCATATGACTAACCGAGGTATTATTTTTTATGTTTTATGGGTTATGTTGAGATCTATTCATTGTGACCTATACAGATGAAAGAGGAAGTCTATAAGAAATTGCAAATATAATTCACAATATCAGAATAACTTCAACAAAACAAAGCAGTCTTATTATTAAAAATCAATTTTTATAATATATAACATTGCAACGATAATTATGTAAACAGTGTAAAGAGCTCGATTCAAGGCATTCCTTAATACCGATTAACTTATTTCTAGAGCAACTACAAACGAAAGCCAAATTCAGCAGGTGTTTCGACCAAGTGAACTAACATGGATGTAGAGCCACCCACAAATTACTCTGATACGGCATCTATGCAATCCAATTCAGAATACTCGGATGCAGAATGCGAACCACACCATGAAGATAGTGAATATTTCCAACATTCAGAACCGGAACCAATAACAGAAGCGGGTCATAGTGTTATAAGTGAAATACGTGAGGCTTTGTCACCAGCACAAGAGGAAACGGTGAATGGTGTTATTAGAGTAGCAACAAGTACGCCGACAACTGATGTCCACAAATCCATATCTTCAGAATCGTTACCCGTAACCACAAGCACGAGTACGGTATCTGGCGAAATTGTCAACTCGTTAAATGCGGTCACAGTTAACGATGATGACTATGATGATGACGTTCATGATTATATGCATGATAACGTGTGGCGTGGACAAAAGAAGCATATATTTATATTAAGCGAAGCAGGCAAACCCATATATTCATTACATGGCAATGAAGATAAATTAGCAACCCTATTTGGTGTTATACAAGCGTTGGTAAGTTTTGTACAACATGGACAGGATGCTATCACTTCCATACATGCTCGCGGCATAAAATTTGTATTCCTCATACGTAATACGCTCATATTAGTCGCAGCATCGCGTACAAATATGAGTGTGCCACAATTGCAATTGCAATTGAGGTGAGTTATTATGAGTCGTATCCTTACCGAAATCTGACTATTACTATTCAATCTTATCTTTCAGTGATGTTTACAATCAGATACTATCCACGCTTACCAATAAGCACGTCACGCGCATATTCGAAAAACGCAAAAATTTTGATCTTCGCCGTTCGTTAGCTGGTAGCGAGCGTTTAATTTATCACCTACTGGCAAATGATAGCAGTAATAAGCGCGGTAAATGACAATACGAGGGTACTAACAAAAGTTCGTTTAGTTGAATACGCAGAAATCTTTTTCAATAAATAAAAATGCAAAAGTTTCTGTTGAGCCCCGACAAGGTCGACAAAAACGGCATTATGGCTGTAGGGAGGTCCAAAGTTGACTACCAAATGAACTGCCAAATAAAATGATTACTAAGTGAACATTTTTTTAGTCCCCTCGTGCAACGAAAACCAAATTGAGCAATTAAAACAAATTCAAATTCGTTTTATACTTACAGTGACCAACAACGTATTTACATTTTTAACAAATTCTATACGTGTACTTCCGTTGCCTTTAACGGTACGCACAAGCATCGTTGGTGCCATACAAAGTAATTGCTCAAAAATTAAGGATTTAGTTTTTGCTGTTCTCATTGCAAATAATAAGTTAATATCATTGGTTCGCATGAAGAAATATTCTATACATCCAGCGGACTTAAGGTGAGTAAATATAATGTTCCGGACTAGTATATAACAAGTATCGAAAGTGTTTCATACTAGACCATTTTTAATCTTAAAATACTCAACAATTCCAATGGTAATAAAAAGCAGTACTGATAGGGCTCTTACCTTTCAAAACCACAATCACAGGGTTGTTGTTGTAGTTGTTGTGATATCCCCTAAAACAACCCGAAGGATTTAAGATGTGCAACGGGATTTGAGTCTCTAACGTTAGGGTACTATTAGGTTGAAATATTAGCCAGACTGCCGTTAGTGTTACTACTAAAAATGGCTAATACCTCGTACGATAGGAACTCGACCTATCGCTAACACTCCCTAGGTTTTTGTTGATATATCTAGGTTATTACTGTAAATACAACATTGACTAAGAGAAAGTATCACTTAAAAAAATGTACTTTGAACAAAATTTTTTCGTTCCATAGAAGTTCCACTTAAAAAAAGGTTTCATTTGACAAAACAAAATTTATCAATTCAGGTCTTAAACTAATTTTATAATTTTTTTTACAGGCTAGTCTTCAATTTAATCGAGTGCTCGGAATCATTCAAAGCTTCCGAGAATTGGACACCCATATGTTTACCTAAATTCGATATGAATGGTTATTTGTATGCGCATGTATCATACCTCACCGATGATTGCCAGGCGTGCCTTCTACTGCTTTCCGTCGATCCTAATGTCTTTTTTACATTATCCGAAGCCAAGCGGCGTATAACAGATAAATTACGTTCCTCAAAATGCCTCTCTGTGATAAGCAAAGAGCTGGAGAAACCAACAAATGGTGGTTTGAATTTAACTGCTATAGGTATACCAGAGCTGCGACATTTTTTATATAAACCAAAATCAGCGGCACAACTCCTATGTTCAGAGCTAGTACCACCCTATTCCACACTTAATGAATTTGAACGTCTGGAAGGTATTTACTGTGATATGTTGCATCGTATACATAATAGTGCACGTCCTGTCAAATTGATTTATGAAGTACGCGAACGTGAAGTGGTGTTAGCTTGGGTAACCGCTGCGTATGAGTTATATGCTGTTTTTGAACCGCTTGTAGATAAATGCGCAGTCATAAAAAATGTGGATAAATTGATAAAATGGATTGAAAAGGAATATGATGTATTCTTTATACGAAATCATCCAACTTTCTGAGATTGGTGGATACTTTGAGGGGAAGTAATGTTGAGTGCTGACTTAAACTAAGAAGAGCAATAGCAAATTTATTAAGTAGAGTTTGAAATTGAGGCGAAAACTACATAAGCAAATTAAATTGTATTTGGAAATACTTAAGTAGCAAGTAATCGATCGAGTAATCGAGCTATGTAAAAAATGAAGTCAGTAAAGAGATTATGGCCGTTATGTAAATTTTGTAAGTATTATTGGCTGGCGCTAAGTTATAAGCTTAAAGTTAAAATAAGCTTAAATTATTGATTAGAGATGTATGCATGAGTGCATATGCGAACCTATATGTCATACTGCTAATGTATATACTATATACATATGTATACAAATAAATAGTTTAATTATGTTGATTATTAGTTATATGGCAATGATAAAAAAATTTAATATAAATTGAAAATGATGTGATTTATTCCTGTTAGCCAGTTTTTTTAAACATTTATCTCAGCGTCTGTGTTTTCCGAGGCCGAAAATGACAATGATTAAGAAAACAATCGCTGGAGCAAACATTCTTAACAACGTACCGCCCTGGCGAAACTCCTAAAAAAAATGTACTTTCTCAATCCATTGATTTTAAAATGTATTGAATTGAATAGAATTTAATTGAACGTAATTGAAGTGACCGGAAGCCAGTTGAGCTTAATTAAATGGAATTGTATTGAAGTGAGCTGCATCTAATTAAATTGAATTTAATAAAATTTAATTAAATTAAGTTGAGTAGATGGAACTCAGTTGAATTGGATGAAGTTACTTGAATTTTAATGAAATTCATTTGGTTCATTGATTTTAATTAGAACCACACTATCAGATCATTTTAAATCACTTTATTTACTTTAATCCCCACAGTACAAAAGCTTTACACTTCCTCCCCAAAGCTTAACCAGTTCCTATTGAAACATCTCTTTTGGCATGCTTTACTCTTGCGCTCATCACGCAGAAGGGTTGTAAAAATTCGAAAATGAAAAGCTCAAACATTCGTTGCTTTTCTGCAGCAGCTGGAAGCGTACAAAATTCTATGCTCACACTAGCACCGTCTCAGTTGAGTTAAGGATATACGCGCGTGCGGTTGTATTTTACAAGTTGAAAGCGCTGCAGCGATCTTAAAAAAAATTATTTCAAAGAAATGCTTAGAGAAAATAAAGTTCAATAATAAAAGAAGATTGTGATTATTAATGAAGAGAAATATAAAAAAATTAAAGAAATTTCTTAAATCAAAAATAGTGTTTTGGTAAGATGTGAAATTTTATCTTTGCATACTTATAGGCGTTTTGCATATAACAAAAGTATGTATAACCAACAACTAAAATAAGCTTGCAAAAAACGTTGCTACAAAATTAAATACCCTTAATTATGTACAAGTGTGTGTATACTTATACATATGTAACGACGACAGCAGGTATACAATAGCAAGTATACACTTTCGAAGCAAAAAAACTAACAACAAAAAGTGTATAGTGAGTGAGTATGTGGTGCAAGTGCTAAGTGCGGTTTAGTCTGATTGAAAAATGTAATAAAAAAATGTTCTAATACAAAAATAAAAGCTGTGCAAAAAATAACGTGCATTCTGTGCAAGTCATATTTCTCTATATCCACCCAGCCAATACATGTGCTTGTGGCGCTTTTCTGCCGTTATAATGTGTTGGTAAAATATTTACATTCACTCGTCGTACTTTCAGAAGAATCAAACAAAAAAATAAAAAAATATATGTCGCAAAAGCGGAGCGTGTGAAAGAATGCCTTTGTATCCCTCGTTGAAGCATTTGAACTTTCACCAACATCTTGCACAACTGCCTAATACACAATTTCGAAATTTAGTTTTGTGCTCATCCTTTTCGGAGTTGAAGTTGTGAGTTGTGCGTCGTGCCGCGTACATACCACCACGTCCCTTCGTTTCATGTTAACGCCGTCGTTTTATCGCATCATTCGTTTGCTGCAACCGGTTTACGCTTATTAACTTTTTCCAGTTTGCGCTTCAACAATATCTCCTTGCGTAAGTTTGTACTACCTGTATTTTGTGTTGTTGTTTCAAACATTTTGAGCCTGCACAAGCACACAAAGTCGTGCACATACACTTCGCGACAAAAAGCTAAGACAATTTTAGTAAAGTCCGTGTTGTAACCGTTCCTACTATTTATATATAAAACAAATCGTCGCTTTTTTCGAAATAGTTGTATGTATATCTATAGCCTGTATTTTAGAGCGCATCGAGAAAAGTTCCCCGTATACCCCCTCACATGTATGAAGTGTTTTTGTAAAGCATTTAAAAAAAATATTGGGCAAACCTACAACAACAGTCTCTTAAGTATCTTAACAGTGCCAACGCCAAGTCTGCCAAATCGTCTATCGACCCATGATAAAAGCATCCACATGTACCATCTTTTTGCCGATTTCAAAACAGCTTTTATCACCGAGGGAAGGAGGTGCCTATAATTTGATCTCTCCGCGAAGCGTATAGGACTAAACCAATTGACATAGGGCAAAACCAACAGTTCCCTATCGATTGCGAAGGATCTCTACAAGCCATTCGAAATCTTACTAGGCTTCAAGCAAGGAGCGATTGACAGATACCAAAATTGTGAAGGAATTCATCTAATAAATCGACGGCTGAGTCGAAGATCACCCTATTTTAAAATATTGTTCAAAAACGCCCTATTTCAGAATTTCTTTGAACAACGCCCAATCTCAAAAGGAGTTTCAAAAACGTCCTATCTGAAAGAAAATTAAATACATTTTTAGCTGAAATAGGGCGCTTTCGAATCGAATTTTGAAATAGAGTATTATTCAAATAAATTCTGATATAGGGCGTTTTTGAAAGATATTTTGAAATAGGGTGATCTTCCAACGTCGAAATAATGTCAGGCTAGAAATTCAACCGATAATCAGTCTTCAAAATAATTGCTACTTTGGATTGTGTAGGCGACTGAGATGTAAAGTTTTTTTCGACTAATACAGATCACTCAATAAGTCACTCATCATTTCATCATACCTCGTCTGACGAAGTTTGGCGCGAAAACATAGACGGTGTCGAAAAAAAATGGCGATATCGAAGAAAGTTTAAAGAAGGAAATTAGCATAACAGATGGAGGAAGTTACAATTTTAAAGAAACAATTTTAAGAAGAAACAATTTTAAAAAAGTGGATGTGACATAACCCCCAGAGAACGCAGTATTGCCAACCAAATTTTTCAAAATGGCTAAATTGGCTTGTGTTGGCAATACGGGAGGTTTATCAATGTCAAATGTTGTTGCTTCGTAAGTGACAGAGATAACCCTATAATTTTTGGCGGGCAGAAACTTCTTAGCTTTGCTTTCAGCAGCAAATGAAAAGCTGCTTTCATAATAATTTGGGAGAAATACGAATACGGCTGCCACCAATGCAGGCTTGTTTAGTGCTGTGAATAGAACATATAAGCGGAACTAAAAATTCACAACCATATCCATATGTTAAGCGTGGTTACTGACCAATTTCGACAATTTTCTTTTACTACTCGAATGATATTTAAACAGGGATGGAAAATAAAAGTTATTTTTCTTTTTGATCTTATAAAAGTCCGGATTAAATAGCGCCCCTGAAGAAAGTTAACTGTACTGTCATCCCAGGAGTTTTGACTTTTTTTTTGCACTTTTTTGAAAACAGTTCGATGGTAACAACTTAAAAATCCTGACTTAGTTTTTACTCGCCAGCAATAAAATTGATGTTTGGCGAGATATTTTTTAAGGACAAAATAAAATAATTTAGAATAACGATTTGTTAGTTATTGAAATGGACTTTTATTTTGTCCTTAAAAAAAATCTCTCCAAAGGTTACATTAATAAAAAGCCGTTTGACCGATTACTTTTGTCAGAAAAAAATTAAGTTCGCGAAATCACTTTTTTCTTTGGACTAAAAGTCCCGGTCCCTGTATTTAATTGATAAAAATTTAGTGAAAGTTGTCTAAAATTTTTGCTACATACAGTTATCTCTGCTTGCTAAGAATTCTATCAGAGCAGAGAAAATCAAAAACGCTTGCAAATTTTGTTGCAACTTATACAAAGTTGGTTTTGTAAAGAAATGTTAAATTAAAAAAAATGTATTCATGACTATTTATGAGCTCAAAGCCAAAAATAATAATTTCTTGAAAATAATAAATATTTATGAAAATTATTATTGTTTTATTTTTTTAATAATTTAATAACTAATTTTTTTGAAATAATTTAATTAAAAAAATTTTTTAACTTGTTTCTAAGTGCTTACGAATAAAATTTTGTAAAATTGTATTTTGAGTAAGGTGTTCATATTCTTTTGTCGCACAGTGTATAAATATTGCAACATCTGGTTGACTTCATTGATTCGTCGTATGTTGCTCTTTTTTTAAGCTGCTGCTCTCTGTGTTTTGTGTGTGTGCATGCCTGCTTCTTTTGCTCATTTCGTTAGCTCAAGAGAACCGTTATTTCGAGTCGCTTTTAAATTTTTTTTGAATTTGAAGTTCACAGCTTTCGTGAGTTGGCTACTTACTCGCCTGCAAACAAAATTCCTTATGTGTATAAATATATGTATGTTTGTAACAATTTTTGCATATAAAACCGGCTTTACTATCGTAACGGATGTTGACTTCAGGCCAAGTGAACGATGCGTAATCAGCTTGACGTGTGAAACCTGTTAACGGGTTGTGCTCAGCAAAGGAAAAAAATGCGCTTGCATCCTTAAAGTGTTCTTACTTGAAACCCCACAAATGTGAGACGCTCATTGAAACAAGACAGCTTTATGAATGAATTCGTTAAGTTTTGTTTTGCAAAATTTAGTATCTTCCCTGAATACTCGCTTACAGAGGTACGATATAATAGGTTAGAAGTGGCTCGTTTTACTAAAGTTATACTTTTGTGTGATTTTAAGTAGAATATCAGTTCGAAGCTCGTATTCTAGACAAAGCTGGGCGATAAGGATTACGATTCCAAGACGATTACGATTACAGTAATCGTAATTTCAAAAAACTAAATTACGATTACTGTAATCATTAATCCATCGAACCGCGATTACGATTGCGTAATCGTAATTTTAGCAAACATAAATTACGATTACCGTAATCGGAATCGCACTTTCAACAATTAAGGATTACGTCATCGTAATTTCATATGTTTTAAATTACAATTACTGTATTCGTTGCTTAGGATTTTTTAATAAAATACTTGTAAAAGTAACGATTATTCCTTTTCAGATCAGATTTCAGTGAACCTTTATTTAAGTAAACATTAAGTAAATAACTAAAATTAAGAAATTAATATTGTCACATTTTGCGCGAAATTCAAAGTTATATTGTATAACCTTATTCTAAATTGGCCTTAAGCAAGGCTAATTTTTCAAAAGACAATTCAGAAAGGGTATAAGTGGTATAAGCGTATATGAACCTATATTGCAAAAACGCCTGATTGACTCGATAATCACCGTTATACTAACAGACTCGGTGCGTAAAGACTTGACCGCTAGGCAAGTTTTTCATTAGAAATAAAATTCATAGCTTCCTATGTTCATATTACAAAAACAATTATAGCTTTCACTTTGTCGGCAGTCTTAGAAATCTCTAAAATTAACAAATTTTCACTCAATTTTTTGACGTTGGAAATTTTTTGTTTTTGTAAAATTTAACAAATTACTCCTATATTATATATTTACTATCAAGTGCAAAATATTGGCACTCTTTCCCGCAGTACGAACAAGTAATTTACGCAAGCATATATGTGTGTATCAAAATTTTTAAAACTTTTTCAAGGTTGGCTAAAAAATGTATAATTTCAAAAGTTGTGTATGAAAATTATAGCAATTGTAATCCTACGTACATAAATTAACGATTACAATAATCGTAATTTAAAAAAAGTGAAATTACGATTACGTAATCGTAATCCTAAGTACCTAAATTAAGGATTACAATAACCGTAATTTAAAAAAGTTTAAATTACGATTACTGTAATCGTAATCCTAGCTGTAATCGATTACGCATGTAATCCTTATCGCCCAGCTCTGATTCTAGAGGTATTAAAGAAAGCTGCATAGAACAACACAAGCCAAAACCACAGAATTTAAAATTCTTGTCCTTCTGTCTGTATGTTTGTTCGCGCATCACTCAAAAACCGCTGTTTAGAATTGAATGCGATTTTCACCGATGCATTTCTAGGTATCCAACTTAAAGTTTGGATTACATCGCATTTGAAAACTGCATCCTGAACGCATCTCAGACGAATCGAATTTTGCAGGGTATATAATATACGGTTTCACCTGAACTTAGTGCCCAAGAAGTGCTTAAATCCATGTGTCCTGTATTGTTGGTGACTTCGCTTAAGGATATGCTACTATTTTTAGCAAACATTCTATAAATAGCATTGGGTGATATGTTAAAATTGACAGTAACTTGATATTGAGGCGTTTCGTGTATTCATATACAAAGCTATTTATTCTGCAACGATATTATTTTCCATTGTTATTTCATTATTTCATTGTCATCATAAACTGAATTCTCATCGTCAAGCGTTATAACTACACCTTTTTCAGTTTATATTCAGAAAGTTGCAATTCATATTCAGAAAAGTTCAGTTCATTTGCTTTTGTAACTTTCTGAACATAAACTGAAAAAGGTGTAGTAATTACACGTAGCTAGTTTGTCATTGCTTAGCTATTTGATTTTTATCAGCAGCGCGTAGTATTTAGTAGGATGCATGGTAGGACGCATGAGCGATGTCTGACATCGACGCCCTTATTTGGGTCACAATTTTAAATAGCTAGCTAAATCGTATTGAACGTCTTTAATTATGTTTCGCTGCAACAAATCGCAAATAATAATGTTGATAGTGAATATAACATATTTGTAGGTTTGTATGTACCCAGCCAGCAAAATCGTCGCAAACAAGTAACTGCGTGCTTTCGCGATAATAAATCGGACAATGAATCGTTAATGATATCAGTTAACGATTCGTTTCCACCAGGGATAGGGACTTTTATTCCTTTTCAAAATAAAATTTCAAAGAAAAAAGGAGTGGAATTAAATTGGATATTGTTCGATGAAATAAAAAAAAATGTGATTTTAATAATTTTCATTTAAAATATAGCGACTTCCATAACTTTAAATAACTTTTCGGAACTTTGTGTAAATGTTTGCAATTTTTTTTAATGTGGTTTCTGTTATGGAACTCTCTACATTTTAAATGACAATTATTAAAATCACAGTTTCTTCTTATTTCATCGAACGATAGCCATTTTAGTTTCACTACTATTATATTGAACACAAATGTAAATGTGCTAAATTTTTTATAATTAAATGCCTGCGCCAATCGACTGAAATTTGTAAATTTTCACAGAGCGAAATAAAATTCTGACATTTATCGCGATGAATACGAACGCCAGAATTTACCCTAGCCCATGGGGCTAGGTAAAATTTTTACAACTACGAATGTGTACACATATATGCATTCCGTATTGCCAATCATATTTTTTCAAATGATTTTATATGCCAACACGTTATTAAACGGTAAAATATAATTTAACACAAAAAATATGAAATATATTTTCAGAAAAAATATGTAAATTTAAAATTCATACACAGACTATTTGCTTTCCCAAGTGCTTTTTCAGATGTAAAAATTTACCATTTCATTTGGCACAGCAAAATAAAAAATGTTTTTACACCATAGAAAATTTGTTCACCTCATGTCATAGTAAAACAGGTAAGAGCATGGCGGCCATGTTGGAAATGTTTCTCTAAAACGTCAAAACAGCACAGCACATGTTAAAATGTAAACAAAGCAATTGAAAGCAAGTTTGAAAGTTTAGAGAAAAATTAAAATTAAAAAAATCGAATCAGCTGTTGAGATTATATTACTAAGTTTGAAAGTTTAGAGAAAAATTAAAGAGACAAAATTCGAATCAGCTGTTGAGATTATATTACTTGTATAGGTATGCCGCGGTTGACCCAATTTTTCCTCTGAGTAAACATTTTCCGATTAGCACACGGCCTAAATAAAATTTTGAAAATTTTTCTGAAATTTTTTTTAAGCTTTTCACCTTTTATATGGTGAATTAGAAGAGATTTTCGTTTGTCATTGTTGGCTGTGCATGTCTATAACAATTTCGAGTGACAAAATTATGTCTCTTGGAATAGGGCTAAAAGAATAAAATTTCAATTATTATTCAAGTTCTTGAAAATTAAAAAAAAAGCACATTGAGATACAGCAAAATTATACCCATATGTAAATATAGACATAATGTGTATTTATACATTTTTTTTTTAGTTATTTCTGTATAAATTGAGATTCACTGAGTTGGTTTGATTTAAGTTCGGGTTATTGGCGGGGGATAGTTTCCGATTTTTGCATGACTATTTCGGAAGTTATTTTAAAAAATTTTTTTTTTTGCAGTGCTCCGTACGTGGTAGCCAAATTGTTGGTACAGCGTACTTTATTGTTGACCTTCCATCAGTAAACTTGCATAAATTTCTATAGCAATAGTCGTACACGACTAAAAAAAAAAAAAATTCTGACGTGTACATGAAAATCGCCGATACACGTGTATTTTTATTTTTTCTCCCCTTTCCGAAAAGTATATTTGGTTCATAGGACAGAATGTGTGTAACGCGGTGTTATGATAGTTGGAGAAAACAAAATTTGAATAAAATTGTTATGCTGTTAGATTTCTGTGGGACCTTCGATGTGTATCTATCCAATCACACATCACAAAATAATTAAGAAAAATGTTCTTTCAGCATAATCGTTTACGAGCCATTTTATACACTTTTGCGATTGTAGATATTTAGTTAAGTTGTTTAATTTGTATTGCGCATATGTTCCAAAGAAATATTGCGGCCCTTAATAACCCTTATACTAGCCTATCGTTTTCATTAACTCACGGTCATAGAGATTTGCACTAATGGGTAGAAATTTGAGATCGTTTGAAATGGCTACAGTCGTATTGCGCTTTGTCCCGAAGCTGCAGTATAATTCATCTAAAATTGTTAAGGTTGAGTAGAGCTCCGGTACAAAAAAAAAAAGTTTGTCTGGAAAGTTCAAAAAAAAAAGAAGAAATTTTTCAGAATTTTAAGCTGATGTGATAGAATCTTTCAATGGTGAAGAAATGTAGACCTACCATTTTGCTGGTAGAGGTCCGAACACTGGCTATATTCCTTAGTTTTTTTTGAATGGTTACACGATTTATTGCTAGGTACTTGTGGCTAGTAGTCAAACTGAATTGTGTGGGTGTATCGGTGTATATGCCACGTAATCTCAATTCCTTTCACGGACATACGGAAATAAATTTTGTACATATGTATACGAGGTGTGTTCAAAAAGTATCGCGAATTTTGTGTTTTTTCAAAAATTATTTATTTATTCATGAATATCTGTTTTGTCCCCTTCAAAGTAATCCCCATGAGATATTATACACTTGTGCCAACGGTTTTTCCAATCTTCGAAGCACTTCAAAAAATTGTTTTTTTGTATCTTGTTTAGCTCCTCCTTCGATGCCGTCTTTATCTCGTCAAGAGAAGCGTAACGTCGTCCTTTCATGGGCCTCTTCAGTTTAGGGAACAAGAAAAAGTCACAGGGGGCCAGATCTGGGGAATACGGTGGCTGCGGCATCATTAGTGTGTTGTTTTTGGCCAAAAAGTCGCGCACAAGCAACGATGCGTGAGCAGGGCGTTATCGTGGTGCAAAAGCCAATTTTTTTTCTTCTTTGCACATCTTCTCGGCCTTCTGAGAACATTTGGTACCACCGATAAACGTTGCTTCGGTCCAAGGTAGCTTCTCCGTATGCCACAGTCAACATTCGGAATGCATCCGCGCACTTAATTTCGTTTTTCACACAAAATTTGATACAGGTTCTTATCCATTTTTTTGAATAGGTAAAAATCGAAGACGATCCAAAACACGTGCAAGCAAAGCAGCTGTCAACAATTAACTGAACATTCAAAATGGCCGAGCTTGTCGGCATAAGTGAGAGACATGAGTACCAACATAACGCCACAAAAAATTCGAAATTCGAATATACGTAACCAGCGAAAATCAAAATTCGCGATACGTTTTGAACACACCTCGTATATGTATGTATGTATTTTTTGATATATCAAAAGTAAACATATGTTTGCAAATGGTTATACTTTGAAACGCTGGTAACCATACTTATTATATTAAGACATCAAAATCAAACTCACAACAACAATAAAAACTTTTGGAGATTGGGCACTCAGGGTGACTTAACAACATAAATATGTGTGTATGTATTAAACATAAATATTTGGCCAGATGAAAGCATAAAATAAGTTTATTACTTTAAATACATACAAACATACGGAATAGTTTGGCTCTATGTTAACATTTCTAATAATAGCTTTTTTAAGGGACACTATGGTAATTCTAAAAATAAACAAATATGGGTAAATGAGTATACACACTTAGTTGGTATAAGTGTGTGGTTTGTTTTAATACAGCTATCCGGCAGACGTTGCCCTGCCTAAAATTTGACTAGCCTACTTTTGACAAATTGCACTCTCTCCCCCCCATTTGGCGCTTGTTCTTTATTTCTCCTTTTGGTTTGATATATAGAACTCGTATCTATATATAAAATATTATTAACTTGAACCAAATAAATTTCTAGCTATGCTGAATTCTTCTTCTTCTTCTTTGAATGGTCATCTAAACGCCCGGGCGATTTTGACCGTCCAACATAGCTCGCCAGTCGTTTCTTCGTTGCGCCAACTGGCGCCAATTGGAAACACCGCGGGATCGCAAATCGGTCTCCACTTGGTCCCTCTTCCTCTGCTTCCACCGGCGGGTGCCGATAAGAATACCTTCTGGGCTGGAGCATCTTCGCTCATTCGCACTACGTGGCCTAGCCAGCGAAGCCGCTGTGTTTTAATTCGCCGAACTATGTCGGCGTCTGCTTAAAGTTCATACAGCTCCTCATTAAATATTTTTCGGTACTCGCCGTCGTCAACGCGTAGAGGTCCACAAATCTTTCGAAGAACCTTTCTCTCGAATACTCCCAGAGCCGCCTCATCAGATGTTGTTAGTGTCCACGCTTCTGCACCACGGGTGTGATGAGTGACTTGTAGAGTGTTATTTTCGTTCGTCGAGAGAGGACTTTACTTTTCAATTGCCTACTAAGTCCGAAGTAGCATTTGTTTGCAAGAGTAATTCTTCGTCGGATTTCTAGGCTAACATTATTGTTGGTGTTAATGGTGAAGGACAAACAACACACAAAAATATGTGGGCGTGGCAATGCCCATTTTTCTAAAATTGTGCAAATATTGATTAAAGTACATATATGTTTATCCGAATATCATTAACTTAGTTCAAATACATTTAGAGTTATGCCAAATTGAAAATTTATATAGCCTAAGAGCGTGACAAAGCCGATTTTTCCTAAAACTATATATAGGCTGTGCTGCGCCCAGGGAACCCAAGAATATGCAGTAAAAATTTCATAAACAGCAGTTGGTTACTTTGGAAGCCTATGAAAGACACACAGACACACATTCATTTTTATTTATAACCCAATAAGCATTTCTGTAAACGTTTTTAAAAATAATTTAAAGTAAGCTTGCTGCAATAAGCGTTGGGAAGCTTTTTCGGTTTTAACTTGCTTGGAAATTTGAGGCAAAATTTTTTATAAACTTCAGGAACAGACAATTCTATGTCATTTGGTTTTAAAAGTGAAATGCAAATATTTATAAAAATTCAGAGAAAAACATTTGCCATTTTTTTTTTCAACTTAAAATATCTAAAAATTTTTTCATAAAAGATTTTACATGAAAATGACGACGAAAGAGCAAAAACTTCTGCAATCTGCTAATAATTGGTTTAAGTTGCAGCATTCAATGCATGATTAAAACTTATTTATTTATTTTATTGCAATAGCTAAATAATATAAAAAATATGGTTTGAATGAAGTTTCAGAAAAAACGCTTATAAAAAGCTTTATTTGAAATTTTTTTATAGACTAACCCCCATATTCACAAAAAATAAAAAAGGCTTATAAAGCTCTTATAATTCAAAACTTATATGGAAATGTCATTTTAAAAAGCTTTACAAACATTTTATTTTTTTATGAATATGGGGGTTATATTAAAATCGTTTTATCAACATGTCGTGTTAATTATAAAAACTTTATTTTCAAATGTTTTATAAGCGGAAAATCAGAATTTTTTAAGCTTAATATTTATTTTGAAAAGCTTTATAAATATTTATTTTAAGTTTACTTTGCTTGTTGGCTAAGATTTATTTCCTGCTGTCACAGCGCTGGCAAGAAAAGTTGGCGCAAAATATTTCTATACATACACTTTAGTTGAAACAGGCCGATGTCTGTATATAATAGATACATTTAAAAAAAAAAAAAACAATTTCTTTAATATCTGTCTGTCTGTATGGATGTTTGCGCACACATCACTTAATAACCACTACATACTATTGAATAGGCTCTTCACCGATGTATTGCTGCAGCTCTAAAATAAAACATAGATCACAATTTTTTAATGCCGTTTTAATAGAGGGTGCAGTCTCCCACGAAAGCTATCGTGCAGTAGTAATAACTAAGAAAAGTAAAAATTTGTCTCTCGATTGTGAAGAGTAGGAAAAAAGGTACATTAATAGGAACTACATAGAAATAATCGATCCGAAAATATATAAATCCATACTTACATGTTTGAAAATAACAATATGATTTCATGTAAATACATATATAAATATTAACATATATCACCACTTCACATTGAAACACATTTCCAAAGAAAATCATTTTATTCACAAAAATATCAAAAAGCAATTGTGTACGCGCACCATGTAGTTCTCTGCTTCAACGTGTCTTCCATGAATTTTAATTTCTCGTTTTTTTCGTCATATTTGGCAGATTCGTCACATCGCCACAATCTGTTTGTTTGTTTGTAGTAATTCAAAAAAAGGTACCCTTGTCATTGATGGAAACTTCTGCGAGCAGATTGCTTCGTTTTTTTTTTTTTTTTATATTTTATTGCTTCCATTTCAGATTCAGTCGAAAGCGTAATAATTTGACAATGGCTTAGGTTATGCGAAGCATTTCGAAGCCTTAGCATTTAACCCCCATTGCACTTCGTCAGCCTTTGCGAGTCTTATCATGTGAATACTGAATAAAAAAATTTGTTTGCGTGCATGTGTTGTGATTGTTGTTGTTGTCACTAAAAGGTAACGTGCGATTGCTTAAGCAATTGGCATTAGTCTTTATTTGTTTATTTGTTATTTTTATTATAGTTTATTGTAAGGCTATGTACGAGTAACGCTGCGTAGCTTCAAGGAATTGCGCTGATATCGGTGTTGGCTTCACTGGCGCTGATACCTTTATTTGTGATACTGTAACGCACATAACAAATAACTAGTAACATGTAACAATTCAAAGCTAAATTTCGATATATAAAGAGCACAGATTTTCATACTTCACAAAGGAAAGGAGGCCCAAGAGGAGCTTTTACGCCCTTTATGAGCTCATTTATTCATATCGTTTATCTCTTATTCATCTTACCCTATCTATCTCTATCTCTATCTCTATCTCTATCTCTATCTCTATCTCTATCTCTATCTCTATCTCTATCTCTATCTCTATCTCTATCTCTATCTCTATCTCTATCTCTATCTCTATCTCTATCTCTATCTCTATCTCTATCTCTATCTCTATCTCTATCTCTATCTCTATCTCTATCTCTATCTCTATCTCTATCTCTATCTCTGTCTCTATCTCTATCTCTATCTCTATCTCTATCTCTATCTCTATCTCTATCTCTATCTCTATCTCTATCTCTATCACTATCTCTATCTCTATCATTATTGCTATCCTTATTCCTATCCCTGTCTCTATCCTAGAAACATCTGATTGCTTATACCCTAATCAACACTTTACATTCGAAACCCATATCGTAGAAACATCTTCTAGGACCACATCTGGTCCAATTTTAGTCAATATCTCGAAAACGGGGTCTTACATGGGACTTTGAACTTTTTTTGTTAAAACCCTCATCAACACCTTTCATTTGATACCCATGTCGAAGAAACACCTTTTAGGCCCACATCTGGTCCACGTTTTGCTTAATAACTCGGACTGAATCCGCCATCTATCGAGTAAATTTTTGATAGAAACGTTCCCCAAAGTACCAACATATATTCCAAATATGAACCAAATCTGTTAAGCGGGGCAGTACTTTGGTGGCATCAAATGTACTGAAAACTCAACTCGTGACCTTTTAGCTGCATTAATTTTTCGGTAGCAATAACTAAAAGTTTTAAATATTTTTTATCGAAAAGTCTTCCAAAAAGAAGGTCCAAGAAAGTATTTTTTACATAATGGAAATCGGTTTAGCCATTTAGAAAGCCATCGAGGTCATACGAAAGACATTTAATTTTTATATATATACAAAGATAGACGATAGACACTTCAATGTTTAATTTTCCACCATATAAATTGCTTCTCTGTGCCGGTAAAAAATATAAAAGCTTACATACTTTTAAGGGCTGACTGTGTTGGAAAAAATTTCTGATTGGGTTAGAATCAGAGTGGTTCAGTTGGTATGTAAGGTAAAGTTGTATTAGTTAAATTATTATTAGATTGAGGTTTTTTAAAAACATGAGGCCTGAATCAGATCGAATATATTAAAGAAAAAATTATTAAAATCGGTCAAGCCGTCATTGAGTTTTGAACGTATTCACGCACACAAATTCATTTTTATATATATAGATAAACAAATTAATGGACAAGAAATAGTTTTATTGGGAAAAAAATATTTCCGTGCAGAAGACGTAAGGCATCTTCAATACATTCCGTACAATGATTCATATGTGAAATGTATGGGACGAGTCATATGTGACTCACTGCAAATGTATTTCATGCTCCATATATAAGTCAAGTGAATGAATTTACTGACTCATGTTTGACTCATTTTTGTTCTAAATAAGGGACGTTTTCTTTGTATTTTTCGAAGATTTTACGTAATTAAAAGAAAATAGTCTCACAAAACTAGTAATCATAACATAAAAAAATTTAAACGGCTACTTAATTGAGCTCTAATGAAAAGCAGCTAGGTACCGCAACATATTTTAATTATTGTAAATTTTAATTGAATACGTTTGATATTATAAGCTTGCTGTAACGAATTCATTGCCAAATGTTATTGATATAGTTAGCAGGGATATATGAAAGTCTGAACTTGTAAGTGCCACATCTTGATCTTTGATATTTAATTTTTCTTGTAACTAATATACTGTAGTAACTAATATAATATATGAACTGAACAGTTCTATTCCTAAAGATCATTGCACATTTTGGCCAAACAGTTAGCCCTTAACAGTGGTACGAAAATTTTTCGGCTGGTGTATTCACATATACATAGATAGATGATCAATAGATAGGCTTTGTCTGTCACATTTTTATTTACTACTTGCCATTTTCTAGTAGTCCCTCCTTTGAACTACATTTATTCTAAATTGAAGCAATAAAATGTGCCACTATAAACGTGTGTGTTGATTCGGGCCACAATCACGATTTGTTGAAAGCACGTTAGCGTCAAAAAACGCTATTCCCTCTAGCCTTAGCTGGAGATATATTTTACGCACATCTACTTTTCTTTCTAACGCATACTCTGTAAAAGCTTACTACCCTCCAACCGTCGAAAGACATACAAAGCAAGTAACAGTTGCGAAAATATTGCGTTTGGTTTAGTTTTTGATTGTTGTTGTCTAACGTGTGGCGTGCCTTTGCTTGAACGCTGCTACGACTTTGGCGATGATGGCGATGGCCGTTAAGTAGGATTGCATTGACTTAATGTTTTGCGTTGAGAGAATTGAATGCTTGAGTTTTTTCGATGCTTCTACATATTTAAAGATTACTCTTACATATATAGCCAGTTGCATGTAGCCAGCTACTACCATAATTAAAAGGGCGTGTTTGTGGGGGAAAACCTGAAAGAATATGAAGGGTTGCTTATAGGTCGTATGAGTAATAAAAGGTGTGTGCGTAACATAAATCCAGCTAAATTGTTTTTAAATCGACTGGGAAAGGAATTTCGCTTGTAAGAAAAATCAGAAGATGCTGAAATATTTATGTTGTTCGTGAGGATCATACAAAGTAGTTGTAATCAGTGTTTATTTCATCTATGTACATGTCTTTGTACAGAGGGGAGAGCGTTTTGCAAAAAAAAAAAAAATTTAGCGCATTAAATTGTACTCTGTATAGCTTAACCGGATTGATTGTTTTTAGCCGTTCGCTGCCAGAGAGCAGACCTGTTAAATAACACAGGCCGACGAGAAATTTGACCACAAACCAGACCATACTTTCCTAAAGGTTTTCGATGCGCTGAATTCAAATCTGGACGCAGAATTGCTCTATCACGTCATGATTTTGAGATATCCTAACCTAAATGTGCAAAAAACACCGTTTTTGCCTATTTTTGAGGTTATACTCGTATATAAACGACATATTTTTTTTTTTTAAAGCACACATAGCATCTTAAAGAAGAAGTCTGCGCTGATATTTGAGCAAACTTAACGCCATTCGTAAGAGAAAGACTCCTTCTTTAAGATGCTATGTGTGCTTTAAAAAAAAAAAATATGTCGTTTATATATAACCTCAAAAATAGGCAAAAACGGTGTTTTTTGCACATTTAGGTTAGGATATCTCAAAATCCTGACGTGATAGAGCAATTCTGCGTCCAGATTTGAATTCAGCGCATCGAAAACCTTTAGGAAAGTATGGTCTGGCTTATGGTCCAAAAAATCCGTCTCATCTTGTCGGCCTGTGTAATGATTACTAATCGTAATGATTACCGGTTTGATTACTTTTTTTCTTGAGAATCCATTCATTGATTGATTACCATTACTTTCAATTTTAAATGATTATTTTTCAATTAATAAAAAAATTAAACAACAAAAATTATGATTTTTACGTACAGGGTGGCTGATGAATTTTGCTACATTAAGAAACTCAAATAATTTTTTTTTCAGTGTATGGAATTCATTTTTCTTTTATTCATGTTAAAGCTCATTAAATTTTATTAAATATAGCTTAATTAGTTTTAAAAATAATGGAATTTAAATGCCTCCCCTGCTCGTCGATGCATGTGCGGCATCTTACCAAAAAGTTGTTCATTACTGCTTGGAGAGTTGAGACAGGAATAGCCGCAATTGTTTCTCGAATGGATTGCCTTAGTTCATTCAAATTTGTTGGTTTTGCTTTGAAGACTTCCTGTTTGCAATAACCCCACAAGAAAAAGTCAGGTGCAGTAAGGTCAGGCGACCTGGGTGGCCAACGGAATGTGGAGTTTCTGGATATCAGCTTATTGGGAAATTTTCGTCGCAATTCTGTCATAACAGGTTGGGCTATATGAGGAGCTGCACCATCTTGCTGAAACCACACAGAGTTGAAAGAAATTCTTATTCGGCGTAATTCTGGATAGAAAAACTCTCTCAACATGCTCAAGTAACGGTCTCCAGTAACCGTAACGGTGTGACCGTTTTCTTCGAAGAAGTAGGGCCCGACAATGCAGCGTGACGAAACTGCACACCACACTGTGACACGAAGTGGATGCAATTCCGTCTCATGGAGAGCTGCTCTTCATAAACTTGGCTTTCAAGATTTCTAAAATTTCGCAATACATGCTAAGAAAGCGGCGTTAATTACGATGTGTGCAAAGTATTCAAGCACACTTTCTTACTTACTTCAAAATTTATACCTAAATATGGGCTCCAATTTCGTAGAAATAAAATTTTTGTACAGCGGTGCGTATGAGTAATATTATGGAAATACATTTGTCTAAATATATGTATGTATATTAGGGAGCAACATTTTCAGACGATTTTTTTCCGTCCCACTTAAAACATAATTCGTAATCTATTTTTCTAACTTTCTAAATAGATAAAAGTTAAGGTGTAAGTGAAAGGTGGAATTTAAAGACAAATCAAAATGTACAGGACATAAGAAAGGAAAAGGTACAGAAAAGGGAATCAAATGAGAAAAAATGGAAAGAGTTAAAAAAATTGAGAATGATGAGGAAAATTGGTGAAATATTTGACCAGGTAATTTTCTCGGTGGGAGAAGAAGAGGACGAAGAGATCATAAAAAAATATGAAATGAAAAAAATGCTGGGTACTTTGCATTTAAAAATATTTTGAGCCTACTTTTATTGCCTCCACTGTCTACAGCGGGAATAAAATATTATCCTGCTATTAAATCGATTATTTACTTATAGTTGAACATCTAGTAATAAATCGCTGAAAATTGTATTCAATTCTATACAGCGGTGTTTGAGTGATGCACGAACAAACCTACAGCCAGATAGTAAAATATTTTAAATTCTGTTGTTTTGAGATTTTTATTACTTAATTTTGAATATCTATGATGTAAAAGTATGGGCTTATTGCAATTTAATTATATGTAAAGATAAAAAAAAAAATTCAGGTATGACAAAGAAATATAAATTTAGCTGAAAATAAAACACCCTAATGTAGATATACATATTTACCTGCATCTTATCTTTTGAAACGTGATTGTATAAATAAAATTAGTAGCATGTCCTAGAAATATATAAAAAGACCATGTACCTTTTGAGAAGGAAGTCTAAAAGTAATTTTGCGTGTTCAGAATTAGAAAATTTTTCCTAGAACAGTTTTGTTTTATTTTTTTACAGACCGAAAGCCAACCTTTTACAATAATTCAGCAGTCATGACCAAAATAAACAAATAATTTCTAAGAATACCTCGGATATAAGAAATATTCATTGTACTTTTCGATTTTTTTGTTTTTCATCTTCTTTTACCTGCTTTTGTCATTTCATATTTTCTTCTTGCTGAAACTTCAATAAATATGGAGGAACAGAATAACAAGCACTCCAAACCATTTTTGTTGAGTTTTGCGCTCAGTGGGGGTATTTTCTGTGATGAACTTATTAAAGTATAACTAATTGTTAAATTAGTGAACCCAGCAAACATTATCCTCCACTCTCCCCTACTAATCATAATTTTCAAATCTTTCAAGAAGGTTTTCCTATTGGAGCAAGAGGGAGATCTCGGCTAAGATGGGAAAAACAGGTAGAGAATGAATTGACCTTTATTGGTGTTTTTAATTGGCGTTAGTTATCGCTAAAATAGGATGACTGGCGTAAATCAATACTCAACGGGCAAAATCGCCTAGTCGACCGCGGGCACGTAGTATTGAATATTGAAATTTGCTAAAAAAATACCGGAAAACAGATCCAAAGTAATCGGTTCACTATTCCAACAGAAAAAAAAAATTTACGCGTTTTCTTAGTTGAACCTTTGTATCATGGCTTTTAGGCGCGGAGTTACATGAATACCTGTACCATCTATAGCTCAGCCATGCTGGTGGAGCCTTCGAGCCATATTTTTTTGCTGTAAATTACAGTGCCACGATTGATTCGAGAGTTCGAAGAGCAACCCGGCTAAGTGAGAAGAAAAATAATCTTTTGGCAGACCGAATTCTCGGATAGCTATGATTTCACATAAAAACACTCTACGGAATCCAAGAAACTCATAGTTATATAGATAAAATTCGCAAGGAAGACGACAGTACCCTTTTCTTATCCGTAAACAGTGCCGGATCCGTTTGTGAAAACTGAAACATTGACTTTAGGGACGAATTGAAAATCTTTCATATTCTTAAAAGCAGGAAAGATACTCTTATAGTTCGTATCGAATACTGTCATAAGACAGAGTCGTGAATCTTGGGTATAATACCGGCAAACCGCTATGTACTTTTTCTTTAGAGTCTTCACCATAGCAGATTTAAGTCACTCTAGGTGGCCTAGCACTTGATAAAAATTTCAATCGGTGGCATGTTTCATATTACGTTCAGTGTGCTCCATACTCTATCTTTTTTTTATCAAAGATTCCTAGTTGTTCAATTGATTCCAACCATTCAAAGTTTATCAATTCGTGGCATTTATCACCCACACCCGTGCAGCAACTGCATTTGGTATTTTAATGCGATTTCAAATGCTTCATTTTCACATTCCTCAAGTGACGAGATGCTACGTACGTAAATGATTACGCACATTTGCACAGACCAACCGTATCTGTTTTGACTGTCCGTCGTTTTCATTTCGCATTTCAGAAATTCTTTTCGTTTTCACATTTAACATTTAATTCCTTCATTTCATTGATTTCAATGGGAATTTGCGGCCAACTCTGTGGCCATCTGCATTTGATAGCCTTTCATGATTGACTTTTGTTTGCATAAAGCAATTTCTTCTTCTTGCACCATTCAAGTGTTATCATAAAATTCGGCTTCAATTTTCAATAGTTGCTGGATGGCTTTTCAGCAGGGATCGAAGTTAGCATTCGTTAATTTCCATATTTCCACTCAAAGTTTTAATATTACGTAGACATTGAAACTTTCATGCGAAAAATAAGAGTTAAAATGAGGACCCTACCTCTGTTGCCACCAGTGGATTTCGAAAAAAAGAAAAAAACATTTTCCAAGTAGGCGAATCTGGTGCTCTGTTGAGCAGATCAACAGTTGGTCAGTGTCGTGGGGAGACACCCCACATGCCGGTCAACATTCGGCATATCAGGGTAGAGTCTGGATAGGTAAGAGTTTAATCAGTGACAAATCAATCAGGGTCTTTAGGCGGACGTAGCTTTTATGAAGCCTGCTATGGATGGGATGTTGTCCAGCGCGTTGACTCTAACAAAGTTTAATACTTACGCAGACCGACTGCCGCGGAAACGATTTTGTATCGCTCTTGGATTTTAGACATCGAATTACTTTGCGGAAAAAGTATCTTACGAGAATCTCTTGACCCTGGCGGGTATACGTGAACCGGTTGTGGCTGATGCCAGGGCCTTAAAATTCCGGCGGGTACTTGCACGTTTCTTCTCAATTTTTCGATATCGGAGGAGTTCTGGGCTATGTCGGGATTCTTCTGGTCAGTTGCCGACACTCAGCGATCAGCAAAACTACCAGAGCTCGCTGAGGCCATCTCTGCATGGTAAAGATGTCTGCACATTACAGTTATGAAAGCAAAATGCCCACTGCGGTTTTTATTGGAGTGAAAAGAACCAAAACAACAGTTTTTAAAATTTGTGTCTGTATGTACGTATGTTTGTTTGCGCATCATTCAAAAACCAATAAATAGAATTGATGGATATTTGCAGCGGTGAATTACTAGATATTAAACTTATATTTGAGGATCCATTTTACAGCGAGAAAATATTTTATTTCCTCTGCATACAGTGCTGGCTATAAAAGTACGCTAAAATTATTTTACGCTTTTAGTGAAGCTGGAATATGGCGATGTCTGTGTATAACCGATATTACTTTCAAATGTACCATGGGTATCTTAATCAGAGCTAACGAATCCAAAAAACCATTTCTTTAATATCTGCCGGTCTGTCTATATGTATGTTTGTACGCGCATCACTTTATATTTACTACATAAGATTGTATGGTTTCTTTACCGATGCATTGGTGGAGGTCTATCTGGCAGTATAGAACGCGTTGCTGCTATGTGTATCAGTTTGGATGCGTGTAAGGCCTTGAAAAACCCGCACATCAAGTTTAATAAATAAAATTAGTATTTAAAATTTTATTTTCCAATTTCTTTTGAAATTAAATATCAAATTTAAAAACAAGCTAACATTTTTTAACTCAACATTTTTCTTAAAAGTTATAACCGCTATGGTCCCTGTTTTTGGAATGAAAATTGCGACCGAGCTAAAGTGACAGCAAAAACTGAGACTGACTTCATATCAGAGAATAAGATTTCTGTAAATATCTTACTGACAAACTAATGACACATTGAATCTATATTTATCCGTGCATCTGTAGTGTGTATGTATGTATGTATGTGCCGTCCTCTAACTATATATATGTATGTATATCTCCTTGAAGTTCTCATTGCTATCGACAACCGGAATTGTCAACACTTCAGCAATCAGCCAAAGTAGCCACAATTCTGTTGCTTGGCGAAAGGGCTAAAGTCCCTTCAACTCTCCTCTAGCACGTGCCGCTTGTTTGAGCGCCCATTATTTGGTTTGAACGTCATTGTGTTGGCCATCAAGTAGGCTGCGTGTAAATTAAGTAAAGTATACTCTACAGGCACTTTTCATATCCGTTTCGTTGGTTGCTTACTGTTCAACGTTTTGCTTGAATTTCCGCTTTTACTTGTTTCTTTACTACTTTTGTTCTCTCAATTTCATTTTAGATTCAGGCAATGAAAGTAATTTTTGCAAGTTGTGCACGTAGGAAGGTATTAGGAACGCAAGATTACAAAAATGAAAAAAAATAAAAATCATTCAGTCGAACGCAGAAAGCAAGAAAGTCTTGTTTGTTTGCCTACTAGATGCCATACGGTGGGCACAACACAACTAAAAGTAGCAGAAACCTGCAAAATTTGCTTTATGTATCAAGATAGCTCTTCTAACTATACATCGGTGAAGAAAGCATTGAATTCCATTTGGTAGTTATTTAGTTATTCGCATACATATGTACATAGGTAAAGAAATCAAGAAAATAAAAGTATTGTTTTATTTGTTTCTCTTTCCCTGACTACCGGTAAGCATTCTTACGTTATATATATTATATACAAATATCGGACTGTTACATCTTAGGTATGAAAATATTTTGAGCCATCTTTCATTGCCACCACTGTGTTTTCGTGTGAAAAGATGAATCCTTAACTTTAAGTTGGATAGCTCGCAATAATCCAGTGGAAATTTGATTCAATTCTATTCCGCGATTTTTGAGTAATGGGTGAACAAACATATAGACAAACAGACAACCATTTTAAAAGCTATTATTTTGGCTTCTAAAAAGCAATTTACTATACATTACATTGAAATTTATGACAACGCTTATTCCTCATTACACTCATTAGCACCTCATGTTTGATACCTATATTGCACCAACATATTTTGGGTCACCACTGGTTCACATATTAGTCAATAACTACCAAACCGGACGAGTTAGATATTTAGTAATGCAGCAGCAAAAGCTGCATTCCATTCGATTCAGCAGTTTTCGAGTGATGCTTGCACAAACAAAGAGACAGGCAAACAAATATTCTAAAAACTGTTGCTCTCGATTTTATTTTTCTTAGTCAAAAAATTAACTGTCCCATTTCGACTGTAACCCACTGTACGCATATGCATGTATACAAATTAATTCCTTTTCTCTTGAGAAATTTCATTACATTTAGCTGGCATACAATTAGGAAAATTCTTTTTTGATTGGCTCATCATAATCTGCCCTCGTAGGCTACAGCCGCTCCCCTACCCACTCTTCGCACACAAAATGAATAGTCAAAAGTAGCAAGAACACACAAATTGTGGCAATTTAGTAAATTTTTTTGCTGATTGCTGCAAAAATACAAAAAGCTGCTGCATATTTGCTTTTTCACTTTTTAATAATTTAAAATTAACTTTTCTTTCTCTTTTGGATACTCCGCCTAACAGCGCAACAAGGCAGGCACCTCAGGCCTTAAGCGTAGTACGCGCGGGCGTATACGTAACATTTTTATTTTTTAAATTGCTTGTAGTACACAGCGTTTAAATGAAACACGCTTTCGAAAGCAGGCCAAGTACATAGTTAGAAGTACAAATACATAGATCTGCACATTCAGAGTTAAAAAAAGTTGCTGGCAGCGTTCATTTTATTCTGACCACAATGCGTTAAATCGTTACAAAGAGGCAATGAATGTGTTTAGTCCATGACCGTTTTTGTCTGTCGTCTGTAAGTCCGTGAGTGAGTGAAAAGTCAGTTGGTCAGACTATTTTATTTGCAGATACCTACGGAAGGATACTCGCTTTTAATAAACTCAGCAATTGTGAATGGTGAGAATTTATTACAACGGACCTTCAGGCAATTAAATGATTAAAATTAAACATTTAGAAATGCATGAAAGGCTAGAACGTTTATATTTCAAAAGGTAGTATTTTTTGGTCCGTTTTGCTTTCCTTGAAAAGTGCTAGAAATTACATGGTTGAATTTTAATCAAAAGGTAAAATCAAGTTCTTAATTTATTCATACAAGTAATTAGATAATTTATGCCATACAAATCATCTCTGTAAAACAATGTGCAATTTCTCTCTAAAGAGAGTGGATCGCGACTAATCCCTCTCGTCTACAATTTGATATAATTGATCCCTACTATGCAACCAGTTGTCATAATAGTTTGTATAGCATACTTATAGGGGAACAAAGAAGCAGTACCCTTTGAGACATGAAAGCCTACGATTAGTTTCTTCATTGGACATGCTCAAACAAAGGGGGTATAGTTGAACCCTATTAAAAGAGAAAAAAAACTGGCATTACTCACATTCTTCTCTGCGACTCCTTCAGGGTGTATCCTAGACTAATGGAAGCAGAAATAATTGCTTTTAACTATAGCATAATTTTAGGCGGTGACATATTTAATTACTACTTCCCATAAAAAATTAATAACATATTTTTAAGTGCGACAAACAAACAATATTCACATAAATTAAATGCAAAAAGACACTTCTATTAATATTAAAGTTGAATTCAAAATTAAAAAAAAAACATGAAATTTTTCATTGTACTTATAGGCTTAAGCAATTTTTCTAAATTCTTTAAAAACCGACCGTCAATATATGCTGCAGAATGTTCAATTCTCTAACCAAAGATGAACGATTGTGAGTACAGAGTGAGCGTGGCATATATTAGTCAATGTGCACCAAGGGGTAAAGTGGTTTGTTTTTTTTTTAAACCCGACTAGCATACTTATTTGTTTTAATAAAAGTTAAGTTAAGTTCCTTTGCAATGTATTTCTCCTAACCGAAGATCTACGATCTATGATACAAATTTGTTGCTCTATACTGCCTATTAAGCACCTGAGAGCCTTTCGCTGTCCATTACTTTCATTTGAGAAGTGCTGGTAGAGTCTAGAATACTCTCCCCGCTTGTTAGGGTCTTAGCATATGCATTCGGGGAGTATTTTTGTGGTTAAAAACAACAACAACAATAAGTCTGGTGTATTAACCGGATATTAGACTTTGCGGCTCGACTAAATACCCATAGTCTTTATGGCACACATCTGGCATTCTTTTAAGCTTGGTTTTTTGATATTCAGTTCACCTAGTCTTTACACTTTCTACCACTGCAACATAACATAGCATAGCATACAATAAAATAAAATAACATAACATACCATAACATAATATAACATAACATAGCATGCAATAAAATAAAATAACATAACATAACATAACATTACATAACATAACGTAACATAACATAGCATAATATAAAATAACATAATATAGCATAATTTTATATAATAGGTACAAAACAAAAAACTTATCGTGAAATAATGTGACGTGGCATAATTCCGCATAACATAACACAGCATTACATAATGCAAAATAATGTAAAATAGCATAAAATAACAAAGTAATTTATAATCATTCTCCTCCCGTTTATGGTGTGCAAATAAGTAGAATGCAGCCATTCATGGGATGCCTGAGTGCAACATCGCCGGGAACTCAGTCTTCTGGGCTGATTATTCCGCTTTTGAAAATTCTACAGAAGCAATCTCAAATATCAAATGCCTTGCTGACTGCCCAGGAGTATATCCCAAGAAAACTTGCTTTTTGGTTTAACATTATAGTAATCCTAGTGGGCCTTTGATCGCTTGATGGAATCAAATAAAGATAAGGGTTCGTTCGTCTCACATATCCATTTATCCAGCATTGGCTACGATTTAAGCGTATATCCACTTGTCAAATGATCTATTACTAATGTGTTTTTGATAGCTGTGAAATCAACAAGAATTCAGTTTGTAAGAGACAACAGTCTAGCTTCCAAAAGTTTACCACTTCAGAGATATACGAATTAATCCATAAACTATATATCATTGGTATAGCCTCAGGCACCAAATTCTTGAATAAAAATTGAGGAAATCTATAATATATAATTTGTTGCGCCTGAAAGCATGCCACATTTATTATCATATTTGCCAAATTGTTATTAAGTTGACGTGAATCCTCTGATTTCTCTTGGCAGTGTGACATACATTTTACTAAATATACCATACCTTTAGGCGCTAGAAATATTATTTCGGATATTTTTCGTGATTCGAATTTATTGATAGATGAACGTTGGTAAATACTTTTTTTATATTTTTAAACAAAAATGTTACACTGTAGCGAATGATTTTCTTACGACAAATTACTTGCTGTTAACAAACAAATTTTAGTTGAATAACATTTCTGTATGCAATTGCGCTTATACATTTAGTCATTTCATGTGTCCTATAATTTTCTATTTAACTTTATTGGTTGTCAGCTAGTTTTCAAATAGTTTGGGCAGAAAATTGTTGTTTGCATTTAATATGTGAGAGCAAATATTGTTCATATAATATCAAAGACAATAAATTTGTCATTAGTTGCTCATTTAATGGAAATTGGATAGAGCAGGAAAGTCGTTTATATACATCACAATGATCCATGTTTGTTACCAACTAAAGCCTATTTACAATTACTATTTGTTTAGTTAAGCATTCGATTAGGGAAATTGTCGATAAAAATGGACTAAAGAATTCATAGCCAACTTTCGAAAATTATAATTTTGCATAAACTGTCACTACTGAAATATCAACACTTATCGATATCTTAGCTATTACTTTTCGATTTTTTATCGATTTTTCTTTTTTTAGCGATTCATGTTGATTGGGTGGATATTTAAAGCTTACAAATAAAGATATTTGAAAGTGGCCTTGGCTTGGAAATGTGCACTCAACCTTTATGCTGCCAAATCCACTAAATTTAAATAGTATGATTAAAATTTTAAAATCGAAACTCGCAGCCACTATGTCTTTGTTTAAGGACAAATTTTATTCTGATTTTTTAATTATTATTATCTTCAGGTTGTCTTTAACATTTTTTTTAAATATTTTTTTAATATTTAAATTTAAAAATTTTTTGGTTGAAAATTTCAATTTCAAAATCACGGCGAATTCAGTACAATCAGCTTATAGCAACTTTTTTCTCGAATTTTGGTACCAAAAATATCGCCGCAATACAAATTTGACATTTACTAGACCAAAAAAATTTAAAATGTGCGCATATATGTTTGTAATTCGCCTCACTTTCAGCTTATATTGAATTCGCCTCGATTGAAATAGTGTTCGATTTACATTTCTATAAGCTACTGTGAAACGAAAAGAGATACCGAAGTTTGTTGGATAGTAAAAGAGATTAATATAACCAATATGGGTTGTGTAAAATTTTTGTGCTCGAACGAAAAGGAAATTAAAAATCAAAAAAAAAAGAAATAAAAATATAAGATATCTATCAAATAGAACGAATTTATAAGCTTAAAAGTTCAACGAGCTTAACTTTTCGGAATAAAAATAAATCACAAAAAAGCAAAGTACGGCCATTCGCTGAAACTGAATTTTTAGTTTGTAAACAAGGCTAATAGGCAGTTTGGGGTATAAGAGCAACCAGCCAGATTGTATGTGAAACTATGTATGTTAGTGTGAGTTCAATGGCAGAGCTGCTGTGATGAAGTTTTTTATTATTGTTTTTATTTTAATTTTCATACTCTCAAGAGTGCAAGACCTTTCATGTAAATTGTGCCAAGTGTTGTTCAAATATTTATGACAGTCAAGTTGAAATTTCAATTTAGAGCACCTTTTAAATGTGGTCATTCATTTTAAAGAATAAATGCTGTAGAATAAGTTAAAAGCTTGAGTGCGCTGGGATTACCTAAATACGAAAAGCCTGAAAGGTGGCAACATAAACTCTGGAAAATGGTGATATTTTTAAAAAATAGTTTTAAAGCCATAATTCAGCTTACTAATTTTAGGCGCTTATCACAAATTTAAATCATTATAACCGCAGTACAATATAAATTGCTTTCACAATATATACAAGGTGGCGCAAAAGTAAGCTTCCGATGTTCAGCATATCGGTTGTGGCACGTGCAGTGTGTGCTGTTGCACCGTCTTGTTGGAACCACATGTTTTCCAATCCCAATTCATCAAGTTGCGGCAAAAAGAACTCGTTGATCATTGCTCTGTAGCGCTCACCATTCACAGTAACCGTTTGGCCCCGACCGATTATTGGTTAAATAAATAGTCAGCAATATTCCGCGTTCTGGAGCAGTGTAGCGTAACATTGTTTATTAACGTGTATTTCGCATGTGTTTACTACACAAATGTCAAAACAGAACTGACTTTGGGGGCCAATCGCAAAATTTATAGCATTTTCTGAAAAGAGGATTACTTTTGCGCCACCTTGTACATACAAGAGCCACACGATAAGCCAGTGTCTTGCTGATTACAGACGAGTTTAAAAAATAATTTGAAAGTTTAAGAAGTCATTGCCTAGGAGGTACCGTTTAAAAGCAATACAAAAAGGCGAAGGGGATTGGCGAGCCAGTGAGGGAAATTTAGACTAAGGAAAAAGAATAAGGAGAAGAAAAAAAAAATTTAAATATCATGAGAAATAAGAGTAGTAGTTGGGGTAGAAATGGTACTAGAAAACCGATTAGCAATAGTAATAGGAGTAAAAATAGGAATAGTAATAGTTAGTGATATAGTAGTAATAGGAATAGGAAAAGAAATAGGATTACGCGTAGAAATGGAAGTAGAAAATGGAATATGAATCTGAGTGGAAATGGTTGTTGGATGGGAAGTAGGCAAAGGAGTGCAAATTGAAATGGGAATAGTAATAGAAATAGGATCAAGACCAGAAATCTCAATATTAATATGAACAAGCAATATGAACAGAAATGGAAGTAGTAATTGGAATAGGAATATTAGTAAAAATTGGAATATTTAAGGAATGGAAATAAGAATAGAAATAAGACTACAGATAGGAATAGGAACAGGAATGGAAGTGGCGTAGAAATGAGAGTAGGATATACGAATAGGACTAGAGTTAGTAGTAGGATTAGGAATATGAATAACAAAGGGCATAAGAATGGAAATGGCAGTAGAAAAGGAAGCCAGATTGATATAGGGAATAGGAATGTTATTACAAATAGAATTAGGACTTGAACCTCACCGAGATACAAATAGAAATCAGAGTAAATATGTGAATGAGAAAATGAAAATAAGAAAAAAACGTTTAATTTTTGAGCCATTTTATTTGTACTTCTTTGGGGGTTTCTGTACTTTTTGTACCAACTTGTGCACTTATTTGAAAAAATACGAAATACATAAACCTATAAATAACTTAAAATTTGTGCACATTCAAAAAAAAAAAAAAAAAAAAAATTATCGACTGAAAGTGAAATACGAGAACGTACATACATTAAAGACAACCCTCGTACTTTATATGTATCACCTACTCATATAACTGCAAAAATTAAACCATTGTATATTCCTACATACCTCTATGTCATTAAAAAGCAATAAGAGTACACATCGATTTTCTAATTTTATGCAAATATACAGATGCGAAAAAGAGGCAAAGGAAATGCTAGTTTCCCATTGCGTTTTAAGCTAGGAAGTAGATGAATTAATTTCAAATTATTCCGCGCGTACATATTTACAGCTCTTTAATCGCTGTATCTGTGTGTAGTTGCTAAAAATAGACTGAAATATCTACTACGTGCCAAATTTGATGTATCTCCCTTCTCACTCAAAAGAACTGTATGAGACTGATTTAAAAGGGAGATTTTTCTGTATATGGTTGTAAATCAAAATTTTCATAAGAGTAAAAAAATAAAATGTGCTAAGCCCAAAAAGTAATATCAAAGCTGGTAACTTCATATATTTAAATGGAAATTAAAATTTTAAAAATTGAGTGTAGAGTAGGCGAAACTCTAAAGCAAATCAGCATCAATCAAATATGACAGGAAAGCGTAACTTCCAAATACTTCTCATAACAAGTTTTTGGCACAAATACCACCATATTATTTATGTACTTTTTATGCAATTCACGAGCCAAAAAGGCATTTTTTTTGTTGTTGGCTTCTCCTGCATTGTCATTGAAAATGGATTTCTTTTGCATAGAGATTGTGGCAGTTATTGGGAAATTAGCACTTGCTGTTTAAGTTTGTGTATCAATGAAATGTCATTAACTCTAGTATTTCATGTGATGATCATATAAACGTAATCTACGTAATCTAAGAATGTCTGCAGAGTTCACTCAGCTTGCATACAATTAATATTACCAGTTATCTCTTATCCGGAATGTATATACAGCAAATTAGATTCTAAATCTTCGCATAAAATTGATGTAGTCTTTAATCATATCACGGGGTATGTTGTTGGGTTAGCAAAATTTTACCACATATCTGGGTGGACAACTCGTCTTTTGGGTTGCGAAATATCTGAGTATCTTAAAGCAAGGAATTGTATATATCTGTATCGTATCATCGATGATAAGATGACCAACTACCTGTATAATAACCTAGCTTTCTCGAGACTTGCGCGAGTTAGCGATTTAATCGGAAAGAGCTCCAACTATCTAAACTCTGCAAAGCTCAATGTTATCCGCATATGGATATATGTATATTGGATCTAATTGTGCTAATAAATAGTGTCGATAAATGGAATAAACTAAGCTATCATAATGCAGGGTGTTTGACCGCAAGGAAGTCTATGTTCGATTGGACCTGAACATTAAATACCCAGTAATGTAAAAGCGGTCTTGGTAAATTGTTGTAGAGTTATAACCTGTAGAGGTTTTGAACTTTTTCTACTACCTTGTGGGCAATCTTATAAATAAAAATGAATGTGTGTCTGGCTTCCAAAATACTCAACCGATATTTATAACATTTTTACAGTAGATTTTGAGTTCACTTCATTACAGTATAAGCTATATATAATTTTGGAAAGTGGACGGTGCCACGCACTCATGCTATATAAAATTTTAATCTTTTAGTACTCAACCGATTTTTCAGACATTTTCACAAATTTTGAACGTAATTGGTCCAAATGAATGATATTTGGATATAGGTGTCTTTTAACCAATTTTAGAAAAGTGGGCGGTGGATATTTATCATACTTTCACAGTGGGCTCAGGGGACCTCTGCGTGCGATGCTATGTAAAGTTGGAAATCAGCATAACTACGAATTTATTTGATTCCAGATAATGATATTTAATATAAACGTGTCCTATATATCAAAAAAAAAAACTTTGGAAAAAGTCAGCAGTACTAACTGTTCAGTTATCTGTGGGCGGTGCCGCGCGCATTTTCCAAAATTAAAAAAAAAATCATTAAACATATTATCAGGTCATTGTAACTACCAAATTCTAGCATTCTATCGGCATCGCTGAAGGAGATATGGCATGTTCCGGTCTCCTTTCTCTCGTTTAGAAAGATTTAGCATACAAGTTGGCATTGGCTTCCACCGATTTTGCTTATTTTCTGTCAGCGTACTCTACATGTCCATAGTTAACCTCGTATGAAGTTTCGTAATTCTATCTTACACGGTTTTGAAGTTATTAACAGTCGAGTTTGAAAATTACGTGACTCATAAGTGGGCGCTGCCATGCCCACTTTCCAAAATTTTCCAAAAATCTTATAAAGAATAAGAAAATTGTTGTAACTGTCAAATTATATCATTCTACCTGTATCAGTCAATGAGATATGGGCAGTTCAGTACTTTTACCTCCTTTTCAGATAACTTTTATGAAAAAGTAGGCGTAGTCGAAAAGCGATTTCGCTTATTTTCTACGGATGTATGTCCACAACCATAGTATACCTCCTACCAAATTTCGTTATTCTAGCATAAACGGTTCTGTGGTTATTAACAGTCGAAGTTTGAAAAATGTGTTCACTCATTTGTGGGCGTTGCCACACCCTTTTTCCAAAAGTTTGATAAAATCGTCAATAGTACGATCAACTAAATAAATCTATCAAATTTCATTATTGTAGCTGCTTTTATTATTGAATTATTTTATTTTAAACGTTTTTCGAAATTTTCGATATCGAAAAAAGGGGCAACCTACCTTGTCCGAGAGAAGTCTGGGAGCCAAATTTTATTCAAATATCTAAATTTTTACTCAAGTTATCGTGTCCACGGACGGACGGACGGACATGTCTTAATGGATTCTAAGAACTTTGATATATGGAACTCTATATCTATCTCGATTATTTTGTACCGTTACAAACCACCTTTATATGGCCAAAACTACGAGTATAACACCCTGTGTACTAGTACACGCTGGGTATAAAAATACTTTGGCCAGATATGACGATACATTATTTTAAACGATTTTTTGGCGTTTAATATGAAGTCTAGTAAACAGACCTTAACCAATGAAAAACGTGAATTGTAAAAAAATGTTTTGAGCAAAATCCATAAAAATTTGTGTGATTGATAGTAAATTTTGAAAATTTACAGAAACTCCAGGGACGCCCTAACTGTACATAAAACAATGCGCACATACAACAGTACTCTGAAACATACTTTCAGGAGCTATGGCCATTCTTACTACCCAAGGCACATATGTAATTAACGGAAAATTCTCTAATAAAATAAACGTAGTTTGAAAAAGTCTTAGGGCCGGTTTCACCTACGCGACTAAGACTAAAACTAAGTCGTGACTTAAGTTAGCTCAGATTCTAGACTAACTTAATTTTGGGTTTCACCATCTGAGCGACTTAAATAATCCCGATCAGCTGTTTTATGCATAGTAGTATTTTTTCATAGCAGACAACTCTGCGTATCCCAATAACCCCAGTGCGAAATTGGCATGTATGGCCATACACGAAGGAATGTATTGATCTTACACCCATTTCTCTTTAGTTGGAAGGTACTAAATTTAGCGCTTAATTCAAAACGATGGTTTCGTAATGGTTGCATGCTAGAAAACAAGCGTTCACATTCATCTACGCATACGTCGTTAAAGTCATGCTCGACGAATTTTCCGGCTGGGACATTGTACAAAAAAAATTAGGAGCATTACTGACATTTAGGTTTGAACGACAGCAACACTGACTTAGTCGAGAACAAGTCAGCTGGCAGGCTGACTAAGTTGTGACTTAGTTAAGTTAGATGGTGAAACTGAAAAAGTGAAAAACTCGACTTAACTTAGTTAAGTCGAACTGGTGAAACCGGCCCTTAGCGTTCATGAACTCGTAAGGAAATAATAAAAAAAAGTCAATGAAGGGGTTATGAGCAAGAGGATCTACATAAGTACAATTTTTTTATAAATTTGAGTTATACCAAAGAACGTATAACCATAAGAAGGTTCAAAGCGACGAATAGTGGGAAGGTAATTCACCACTGACGAAATTTGCGCTTAAATCGCGACTTTCAAGGCTATTTGCACACTTATTTTTATGTTGCACTAAATTAAATATTTTTGTAACTCCAACTATAGTTTTTTGTGTAAATATACAAATTAAAACACAGTAAATTTAAGCAATTTACACGCAGGTACAGTGGTGAATTACCTACCATCGATTTGACAGCGTCGACTTGCATTCGCTGTTGGACCTTCTTATGTTTATACGTTCTTTTCTTATACACATATTTGTATAGTTAAATATAGTGTTTATTTTATCACAAAGAAACCCAATTCATTTTGGACATTTTAGTGACATTTATTAACCGGCCAATAAACCCACTACCCAGAACTTACATGGAATTTACAATAAGTAATCAATTTTAAACTTTAATATCTCTAATCTATGTCGGACTCATTTAGATCCTTTTGCTTCTAACCCCTTCAAATTCCATTTTTATAAAAAATAAGTAACTCGATCCTAAACAGCCTTTTTTGTATTTTAAAATTAAGAAAGAACCTTTTTTCTTTCCCAACAGAACTTAAAGCAGGCACCCCCTAAGCGATGAATAAAAGAGTAATCTCTTTGACATCCTTTTAAAGTAATAGAAGAGATTTTTTTTTTCTGCTCTTATGTTACTCTTTGCGGAGGACAAGAGGAGATATCCACAACCGATAAATAAGAGAGTACTCCCCTTAACATACTTTCGGATAATTAACAGAGATTTCTACACTCTGTGCTCCGATTTTATTAGTCTTGCAACAATAGGGGAGACCTCCTCATAAAGATTCAAATAATAATAACTATTGCTTTCCATAATTAATCAATTATTTGCTGATATGGGAGCTAATTATGTATGAGTTCTATTCCATTTCTTCCATTCCTTTATTTGTTTCCATAGAAGACTTGAGGCATGATTCTTGAAAGATCTTTCATTGGTCATTTAGGAGGAATGTGAAATGTGATTTTTAAAATAAAGTAAAAATTTGAATATTAAAATAAAAATTCTTAATACTAATTTATAATTTTTTTTTTCTGGCATCAAAACAAAAAATGCCATTTGATGCAGACAAATATTTTTTTGGATAAATAAGGTAAATTTAAAAGTTAAATAATACTTGCACAGCTAGGTATACAAATTACTGGCAAAAAATAAATAAATTAGCCTTTAGGAAATATATACCTGAAATTAGCAAATTCTGCAGATTGCTCTTGGTAAAATTTCTAAAGAGCGCCTAAAAGCATTTGAAATTTAACTCATGACATTGTGTGATGTCAATAGACTAGTGTAAATTGTGCTGCCAAAAAATTGAAATTTACGCATATCGATGTATCAATTGTATTATATTTTTTTAAACTACAAAAAATGTTGTTCAAGTAAATTATTTGGGTCATTAAAATATTCACAATATTGTTAACTCGATTTTGCGCCTTGTGCGGCATCATAATTTAATTCTAAAAATGCAAGATATACTCGTATATATGTGAAAACATGTTATATATGTATGTATATTATAATCCAATTCTGTTTTAAAATAAACAAAAAATACTTTTATCAATACAAGTAATCTATTGACCTTTTTCAATAAAATATAATCTGATTTGCATGTTTTTTCAACATATAATAATATGAACATACGAGTATGGAAAACGCACAAGTTATTAAAGGAATATATTAAAGAGCAATGTATGTGCATACGTACATACATATAACATACCTATGCATGTATTGGAGAACCACACATACTTGCACATAAAAGGTAAAACGAAACACGCAAATCGGTTAGGGCAAATTGTATAGCATCAACAAATTATTGAAATCAATTCATAGCTTAACTCCAAAGCGAGCTGTAAAGACAATGACAAAAATAACCAAATATGTAATTTTATTACAATGCATGAGCTTGTTATAGAATTACAAACATACATAAGTATATACATTCAAACATATTTTACTCTCTTAGTCAAAGAATACGCGAATATACACTTACTCGGTGTGAAAATGGGACAAATATTAAACTTTGTAAAAAATGTTAATCTTTCCTGAAGATTCATTTATAAATTTTTAGTCAAAATTATGAGGAATCTTTTTATTATTTTAAATATATTTTAAGCAATCGAATTCAATGATATTAACTGTCATACAAATTTTGCATTATGAGACCTACATAAATCTATTTCAAAATTGATTAATTTCTTTTGTTTAAAATTTTTTTAGTGGTTCAAAATTTAAAAATTTGAAAGATAAATTTAAAATGATTTATGTTTTGATTACTTTCTGTGCAATAATAAACGTAGTTAAAAATTCTTTCTTCCTAACTATTTCTTTAATTTTTAGTTATCATTTTTGAAAGCTTGAGAGGTTTTAGCACAACGATTTGAAAATTGGAAACAAGCCAAGAAAAGAACTCAAACCAGTAATAAAAGTAAATAAATATAAGTGGTCTAAAATTTTAAAGTCATGAATTGAACAGACCTGTTAAATTGTATTAAAATTAGTGATCAATTAATTAGACCGATTTTTAAATTGGTAATGATTATTTTAATTGTTTTTAAAGAAGAGGCAATTATAGATTGATTATGATTAGAAAAAAAGAAATCAAAAAAGGTAAAACAAAATTTAAGATAATCGAACAAAAGTTGTTTTGATTACTTTTGATTATTTTTGATTATTTTAATTAAAAAAAATTTTTTTTTGATTATTTTTGTTATATTTTTTCAGTATTGTAGAAACACATCAACAATACTGAAAAAATAAAACAAAAATAATAAAAAAAAAAAAATTTTTTTAAATTAAAAATAATCAAAAGTAATCAAAACAACTTTTTTCGATTATTTTTGATTTTTTTTAATAATCGCAAAAATCATGATTTTTTTTTCAATTAATTGGAAAATAATCATTAAAAATTATCTAACTAATCATTACGATTAGTAATCATTATTTAAAGGCATGGAATTGAAGCTTTTGCAAACATATGGTGGAATTTTGGCAACTTTAAAATTTAGGCGCCAAATTAGTAAAACATTTTTGTATCTTATTAAATTTCAGTAGAAATCACATTTTAAGTAAACATATTTTTGAAAATTTTTCGATTTTAGTACAGAGCTTTAGAGGATTTTTTTATTTTTATTTAAAGTTTTTTTTTTTTTAAATATTTGTTTCACAATGAATTTTAATACAAAATTTGAAAATCTCAATGAGGAAATAATTTACAGATTTTTATTTAGAAGATAAGAATATATTTTTTAGATCACGAAGTATTGGAAATAATATGACGCTGATAGATTTTAGAGCGTATACTTCAATTTGACGGCGTTTTTTAACAACAATACCAGGCACTTGTTTTTGATAATACCATCTGTGCTGAGAGTGACTGTATGTGCAAATAGAAATAGAGTATAACCGAGAAATACTTTGCGTTCATAACGGGAGCGAAATCTAAAGAAAAAATGAAATAAAAATTTAAAAAGGGCCAATAAGGAGATTACTGATTGCTTTGCAACATTTTTTTGTGCCATTTTCAGGTCAATAGAAAACGAGACAATAATAATGGTGCCACAATAAGAAATTTATAGCAAAGAGGCACGCATAACAATGCATACCGACACATACATGCATACGTATGGGTGAATGTAGGTGTTGGAATGCCATTAAAATGGGTGCAGAAAGATGTGCCGAGATATGGCTGTGGGTAAGTTCATGTGGCTCAATCATGACCCAACTGCCGCTCCTATTACTTTTTATCAATATTAATATACGAATGAATTGCTACTTTTATACATTCGCCACAACCCAAGCGACGGCTGAGAAGGCAAAGGTTAATTGACAGTAAAACGGACGAACAATCGTGATTATAATCGTTAGCAGGCAGCACTGTGTCAACAATGGCACTAACCCTAAGCACATACATACATAAGTGTATATGAGAATATGTGTGTAAGTCTTGATTACTTTGACTGTTGTACTCTTCTTTCTTTTTTTTTAAGTTTTCATTTTTATTTCATCCTTTTCACGGCTTAAAATGTCCTATGTGGCACCATTTTCTATAGAATGTGGCCGGAAAATGTAATTTTCTAAAATGTTGCGTAGTGAAAAAAGCAATTTTAAACTTTTTCCTTAAACGGTCTTTCGCCCAGTAAATGGAAACAATTTTTCTGCAGATTCGCTTATTTTTCTTTGTTGTTTCCTTTGGTGTTAACTTTTATATTTTATAAATTTCCATTTCCCATTTGCGGTGAGTATTTCGCCGGCCTGGCTACTTGATAAGTGGAACATTACCAAAACAAAGAAAATATATATTTTGAATTTCATATGAAAGTCTCTAAGATGATAAGATAAATAAAGAAATGCAAACAATTTGTTTAGGGTAAGCTTTCAGGTATATCTATGGCAAGAAGTTTTAACAACCAAAGTCGGGTAACGGCTAAATTTTTTAATTGCCACGAAAACAAAATGAAAATTATTTAAATAAATAAGGCAATATTAGTTTGTCATAACAAATTCAAGCAAGAAGAAGATGACTTTGGATGTGTTTCGGTTTTAAAATCGTCACTTAAAGACTTGAAAATTTTTGCGATAATAAATTTGATTTACAATTCTGGCAACAACTTAATATAGTTTTATTTTGCGTTGTTGATTTTCCGACAGGATGGAAAGTTGATGTATATTGGAAGGATTTTTCGCCACCCCTTCTCAAATTTGGTTTTGTATTAAACCAGATTCGGTTCCTCAGTGTTTAGGTTATGCCCGAGGTAGTTTCGAAACATAATAATGAGGATGGCGGAACGCCGAAACCTCTTTGTTACCAAACCAAATTTGACAAGAGATGGCGGAAAATCGTTCCAATATACATCAACTAAATATAGCCCTAAATCGACTTAGGCGTTTATTGTTTTTTATTGTTGTCTTTAGCGACAAAAACTCTCCCCGAACTGTTTGAAAGTGGCAGTCGTTTGACGGATATGAACGCGGGCGCTTCCTTGGGGTACATGCCCGACTGTTGCGGGAGTGATTTTGTATGACCAGTGGAACCTTCTCCGTAAGGAAGAAGAAGGTTGGTAATGAGAAGTGAGAGCCATCATATCCGTAGCTCAACCATCGAGTTGCAGTTTATTCGAGTAATTTATACTTTTATTCGAAAAGTTGTATCGAGCTATGGGCATATGCACACATTTGTACATGCAAATATATATACATACAAAACGTGAATGCATGGTCATAGGTGTCAATGAATTTTGCTTCCGACATCTCTCGCATTTCAATACAACTATTCGAATACCACTATTCGAATAATACTATTCGAATAAACGGATAAATTATTCGAATAAATACTATTCGAATTTTTTGAAACGAATATTTTTATTCGTATATTGGAATAGTATTTATTTGAATATTATTCGATAATAGTCCCACTACTCGTACTACACAACACTATATCTGATAACTGCATTAAGCTTGTTTAGGCTGGCTTTAAGTTTAATTAGATGTATTTCGTTCGCCTCATTGGAGGAACCACAGATCTGCAGGAAAACTTTATTTAAGGAGGACTTTCCAACTGGCCACCAAGGCACCGACTTTTTATATATTGGCGTTAATCGCTTGCTGTTGTTCTAGCTCACTGTAAGGCTTACGATGGAGAAGGCAGAACTCACGGCATGCTTATTGAGGTTCATTGTATTATTATTATAAGCATATAAGCAAGTGAAAACGATTTCAAACATCCAACATAGCTGTTGGTATCGCTTAACTTTCTTTTCCATAGCCGTTCAAGCTTTGCAGAGATCTCCAATTTATACATAGCAGACAAAGAGGTAGTGCGTGTTAATTACTTTCCATTGTTTATAGTAGACTTGTGAAGTGTACAGTCTTACTGGAAACTTCGAATCTACAGACTAGCCCTGAGCCCTGATAGTATTTAATTTTATTCACAATGCGGTAGACAGAACCTTGGCTTTGTTGAAGTTAGTGTAGCTCACACTTAAGTTCCCATCTGGAGCCATGCGCCCGTAAGCTATCTTTACTAAAAGAGTTTATATTTACTTTTCACCAACCAGCCCTTAGGACGGTCTGCTTTATTATTTTTGGGATGGAATAGTGATATTCTCACGTCGCAATAGTCATATAATGTTATAAATCTGAGCAGCTGACTATATAATGAGTCATCCCGCATGCATTAACCATCAGTTATGGGTGAGCTTAAGAGAACTCGCAGAATTTTGGCTAAGATTTTGATACGAGTGCCAGAAGGATGACGCTTACAAACTCACCTCTCCAAGGCAAGGCAGCAAGGAACCAGCAGAACTTCAAAGTACCTTCTACACACCACAATATGGTATTATTGCTATTTTTTTAAATTTTAAATAGATGGCGACCAGTAGTAGTACATACAAGGTGGCGCAAAAGTAAGCTTCCGATGTTCAGCATATCGGTTGTGGCACGTGCAGTGTGAGCTGTTGCACCGTCTTGTTGGAACCACATGTTTTCCAATCCCAATTCATCAAGTTGCGGCAAAAAGAACTCGTTGATCATTGCTCTGTAGCGCTCACCATTCACAGTAACCGTTTGGCACCGACCGATTATTGGTCAAATAAATAGTCAGCAATATTCCGCGTTCTGGAGCAGTGTAGCGTAACATTGTTTATTAACGTGTATTTCGCATGTGTTTACTACACAAATGTCAAAACAGAACTGACTTTGGGGCCAATCGCAAAATTTATAGCATTTTCTGATAGGAGGATTACTTTTGCGCCACCTTGTACGTTTATGTTTAATAAGCTCTGCCAGTAAACCTCCTAATTGAGCTATTAATAATCATATCTAAGGAGTAGAAAGTTGTGCCACAGCTCTAAATACAGTGGTGGTTTGTCTTTATCGGTCTTGTTCATAAAATAAAAAAATGAATAAACTAACTAACTAATTGATGGTTTAAGGTCTTAAAGCGATAGTGTGAACCCGAAGGGTTTTACCTCTTCCTGGGCTTTGACTGAGCGGAAATATTGCAAGTCGATTTTAGAGTGAATTCATCTAGCAGAGGGTATAATGTTGTTTCATGCAGACCTGTTAAATTTGATTAATCAATTAATTAAACAGCTTTATTCAATAAAAAGCAATTCTTAATTGATCACGATTAAAAAAGAAAAAAAAAATACAAAAAAAGTTGTTTTAATTACTCTTGTTTATTTGAAATTTTTTTTTGATTATTTTAGATTTTTTTTTTTACTATTGTTGATGTATATTTTTATGTGCTTCTACAACAATACTGAAAAAATCTAAAGTAATCAAATGTACAGGCCGTAAATCAACAAAAATTGTTGGTATAAAAAAGCAATAACAAAACCGAGAGCACGCTGTAAGACAGTTCTCCTGATCTGTCAAAAAATCCATCATGAACAGACTACTAACTGTCAAATGGCGGAAGTGGTTCATGCATATGGTAAAGAAGAATAGAACTAGGAGTTTAGATGACATCAAAACCAGCGTATTGTAATGGCCTCTAAACCTTTTTCCTACTCTATTCAATCAAAAAACTTTTAATAATTAATTACGAATTATTATTAAAAAATAAAAACAATAATAATTTTCATAAAAATTCAAAAAGTGAGAAATTATTATTCTTGGCATTGAGCTCGTTTCATGAATACTTAAAAATAATCAAAAGTAATCCAAACAACTTTTTTTGGATTATTTTTGATTTTTTTAATAATCGTAAAAAATATGTAAATTAATTGGAAAATAATTATTAAAAATTGAAATTAATTGGTAATCCATCATTAAATGGATTCTCAAGAAAGTAATTAATCAAACGGCTAATCATTACGATTAGTAATCCTTATTTAACAGGTCTGGTTTCATATATTTCCGAATAGCCCGAAGGTGCTTCTGGTCATTATTAGTTTAACTTCCAATAACAGTCGCGTCCTCTTTAGTGTTCGCTATTAGCTAATAGCCTTCCAAGCAATACAAAAAGAATAACCATTGAATTATAGACCCTCAAAATAAATGAGCAGCGTTCTTTAAAATTTGGCGCATATTTTCGGCTTTGATTTATCGATGTGTGGTGCAGGCACTTGAATATTTTCCTTAACTTTTCCTTCACTTCAGTTTATTTTACAAAAGAAAAATTACCTGTATTAGGTAGTATAAGCCTTCATCTTCAAAACACCATTAAGTTAAAATTGCATTACCACATGAAGGCGGCACATTTGTATGTAGGTACAACGTGTGGTATGAGCAACATCAATTCACATCAAAAACACGTTTAGCATTTTGGCGCACTCGTAAATGACAAATTCGTGTTGTATCGTTACATTTTTCAACAACATACCAACAAACGTACTTATGTATTTACATAGTGACACGTTTAGCTAAATGCATAGGGGCGTTTCGAGCAACGGGATAGCAAACGTGGTACATGTCAGCGGGCGAGTAATTTGAATTATGTCGCACACGACATGCAAATGTCGAGTTATACACGGCGTAGACGTAATAAGAAAACGTCTATGTTTTTGTTTGTAACTTTTTTGTGCACAATTTTTATTATTGCTGATGGATTTTACTATGACAGAGGCAGTGGAGCATTCCACGAAAATCGATAATAAACGAAAGTAATGGGAACTCAGCGGATATTTAGTAATTTTTAAATTGTAAATGAAAATTGTATGCTGTAAGATTGAATGGTTGAGTGATATGAGCAGAATTAGTCAAAAAGCAAAAGGATCAGCGAATGGGCTTAGTGCAAATCAGAAGAAGCAGAGAAAGAGCGAATTTTAAGAAAAACGAAAGTAGCAGGAAACTTTGAGAAGAACGGGGGCGCGCAAGTAAAAGGAAATTGGAAAAGTAAATTTACAAAGCGATGCATTGGAAGAAAGCAAAGAAGAAGAGATGAATAAGATGAAAAAGTGGAATGATAATTATGATGACTCGAATAATTTTTATGGATAGCGGTAATGCGGATGGCCCTTGGAGTATTGGAGTATTCGAGAGGAAAGTTCTCCGAAAGATTTATGATCCATTCCGTGAAACCAACGTCGAGTATCGAAGGAAATTTACCGACGATATGTACGAGATCTACGCAAATATGATTATAACCCAAAGACAAAAAAAAACAAGTAAGAAAAGCGCTGTCATCGGCTGTACTGAGGGCTTTACACCTTTCATGAATATGCATCACGGTTTTAAATGTCAAATCCTTACTTAGAGTAAGAGCAAACTCTGCAAAATTTGCGGTCCTACCCTGTTAATTTAAGGATACATGATGTATGGGAGTCATACCATATTTTGGTCCAATCTGGATGATTTTCTCTACACATATTAAATATATAATAAGTATTGTAGCTACCAAATTTTGTGTTCCTCGCTATTTAATTCCATTAGTTATAGCCCAAACCCCATTTATCGGCACAACCGATTGTATGGGAGCTGTATGTTGGCCGCTCCATACCAAATTGCATCGAGATATCTCTAAAACTGAGGTACTAGTTTGCGTTCAAACAGACAGACAGACGGACAGACGGAAATGGCTATATCGACTCAGCTCATCGCTCTGATCATTTTAGTACACTTATTTGTGGATCTATATCTTCTTCTTCTCACGTTCATGAAACGTATAAAGAATCTTCGGGCCACAACATTTTCCTATCGACACTCGAATTCCGCAGCACTTGAAGAAGATATGCTCGAGTGAGATGGAAAAAATTGGGGAAGATGGCTTAAGATCCCTTTGTGTTTCTATTTTCCGTCCGTGAGCTCCTCACTGTTGGAGAAAAATGCATACAAATTTGTGCGGTTAGTTCGACTTTGGCTGTTTTCGCTTGTTGCCACAGATATCTGTTAATAGTCATGTGTTTTCTCAAATTTCAAAACATAATAACTAAAAGAAACTTATGTTTCAAAAATTACCAAAGACAAACTCAACTTTAAGTAAAAAAATATCTACCAAAACCAACTTAAGTTAAAGAAAACAAAGCAAAGATCACTGTAGTTGAAAAAAATTAAAACCAAAATCAAATTTCCTTAGAAAAATTAACAAAGAAGTTAGTTTGAAAGAAGAGAACCAAATTCAATCTTAGCTTAAGCAATTTCAATAAAAACCAACTTTAGTTGCGAAATATAAAAATTACATTTAAAAAAAATAACAACAGTGATTTCAAGAAATAAGGCTGAAGAAAAGCCACACCCGTTCCGTGGAATGGGCCCAACGCAATTTCCATTAGTTTTATTTTTTATACCAGTCAAATCTCCATAAAATTGCTGTCATGCGATATTTATGTCGGCAGCAATAACATTTTAAATTGTATGAAAAAAAATTTATTTACTGTTTTTTGTGTCACAAAGTCAACGGAAAATCTAAAGTTGTTTTTAGTTTATTTTGAAATAGTTCTACGAGCTTTTGTTTTTCATTGATTTGACTTTAACTTTTGCTAATTAGCGTTGAAACTTTTAGCATTTTCATCGAATATTGAGCTTGACACTTTCATTGCTAACATAATTTTACATGATTTTTTTTTCAGTAACAAATATTTTAGATTTTTTCGCTGTTAAAACAAATTAAGTGATCGAAAATTTTTAGCAAAAGTTTTGACTTCGTTTGTTTACTTTGAAATATTGATATCTGTCAGCGCGCTTGTTTGCTTGCAAAATGTAGACATGTCTGTTTTAGAATGGAATGAAAAAATTTATCATGTTTGAAAATGTTTGGTTTGAAATAACAACTTAACTCGAAATTGGTTGAGAAAAAATCGTAAGTTACTAAAAGGTTGTGTATTTTGTTTGGTAGTAACAAACAAAGTCTACTACCAATTCAAAAATAACAACCAAAGTCCACTTTGGTTTGAAAAATAGTAACCAACAATAACTTTGATTAAAAAAAAAACATTCGAAGTCAGTTTAAGGATCATTCAAATTCAGTTTAAATTACAACAGCTGAAGTAAGCTTTTGTTGAGAACTATAAGAGTGAAGTTTAACTCCAGTTTCCAAAAATTAAAATCAAAATCAACTTCAAAAACAAACAACCTAAGTCAATTTAAGTACCAAAAAATAAAATTTAAAGCTAACATAAGGTAAAAAATTTCAACCAAAGTCTACTGTGGCACAAACAGCCAAAGTAATTTTTTAAAGGTCTTCAGGAGAGCGTTTTGAAAGTTCAATTTGTTAACTGAAATCAGGGATTTGAGATCAACTTGAAACTAGCACACTAAATCTAAGTAAATCAGTAGTATTTTAGGTTATTATTTGATTTCGAAAGTAAAATTAGTATTTTTAGGAGATATAGAACAAAACAATGCAATTTAGATTTTTTTTTCCAAATTTTGGCTTGAACTTATTATAACCTATTTCAACTTATAACAGTATTATTCTGTTAAACCAGTATTTATGTAGCTTATTTTGAAATACGTCATTATTCCAAAGGCAAGTAATTTTATTTTTGTAATCAAATTTTAATTGGGCTATTACTACAAACAAAATAAAATTTGTGTGAATTATGAAAGCTGCTTTTCTCAGCCAGTATTGAGTCAAGTTGCTATTGCAAATTTGATAGACCCGAGAACCGACATTGGTTTTTTAGTTTTCTGCTTATAGAATCTTCATTTTTGGAGCTATACCCATGAAAATTTATACGGTTATAGAACTTAGTACGAAGAATTCAATGGTGGCAGTATCTCAATTTTAACTAAATTCGACTATGGCTCTTTCTGCTTATTGCCACAGAATTATAGAAGAAAAGTGGAGGTATGCGGGTTATATCTGTTTAACTTAAACGCGACTAAAGGCTACCGGTTAGAGGGTTAAAATACAACAACTAAAGTAAACTTTTGTTAAAAACTATAAGAGTGAAAGTCAACTGCAGTTTGCAAAAATAAAAACCAAAGTCAACTGAAGTTTAAACAATAACAACTAAGTCCCCTTTGGTTTTCAAAAATGTGAACCATAGTTAGAGCTAAAATAAATTCGAAACATGTCATCCCATACCATCGCTGTGCAAATCGTTGTATTTTCCCTCTAATATCAATTAACAAACAAACATAAAAATTCGAGCTTTGCTCCGACAACAATCAAGTCAACTTTAGTTAAAAAGTAACAATCCAAAGTCAGCTTTGACTTTAAAAATTAATTTATATTCCATCCAAAGACAACATTACTTTCAAGTTATAAAGTCAAGTCAAGTAACAACCAAATTCAACTTTATGTTAAATTAATTCGCAAAAAAATCACCTTCATTTAAACTCCTGATTTCCATTTAAACTTTCAAATAGTTATCCTGAAGATCTGCAGAAATTTACTTTGATTGTTATTACTTGTTGTCATAGAGAGATTAATACCTTAGTACCTGGGTGACCGCATAACCTTACTTACAAAGAGCATAAATTTCCAAAATAGATTTCCAAAATATCGAACACTAACCACAAAAAGTAAACGCGAATCATTGGTAGGATTCGGTTAAACCGTTCCCGAGATAGTGGTCGATATAAGAAGGAATAATTAAAATGCAGTCAGGTGGCAACCCTACTCGAAAAAACTTTGGTTGGTATACGGCCTAAAATACCTTTCATTTAATACCCATATTCCCATATATTGCTTAATATTTAAAAAAAAAAATGATATAGGTGGCAACCCTGTGAACCACCCTAAGTGGCAACACCAAAGAAGGAAATCTTAAAACAAAGGATACTACCCATATACCAAATTTCATCCAAATCGGTTAAGTCGTTCCTGAGATAGTAGTGGATATACAAATATACAACTATACAAGAATAACTCGTTTAAAGTTATAAGATTTTCTGTGGCAATAAACGGGAAGAACCAAAGTCGAATTTAGTCAAGTCAAACACTAAACACACAATGTCTGTTTTCGCTCCCTCGAATTTGCGATAGCAACCTAACGAAAATGACTTTGGCTGTTTGTGCTTATTGCCATAAATTTAATGTCCCCCTTAAACGTGCCTTTCTATGCCTGCTCCTAGTATAAACAATATTGGAGTGAGCAGACGTAGCCCTCACTGTTTGTTGAAATATATTTGAGCGCCCCTTCGTTTGTTTCGACTCAATAGTTTCACAGAATGTTGTTTGTGTTCCACTAACGATGGTGAATGCTCTTACGCTTATTGCACAAACACACTACCACATGTACATACGTAATTAAAAGTAACGCATTTACGCCCTCGTCAAAAAACAGGCTTACGCCAACACACAAAAGTCAAGAAGAAAAAAGCTAAAATTAAAAGTAGTTTTTTGTAGCAAAGCAATGAGCGCAAGGACATAATAAATGTGCAACCGCTCTCATAGTTGAACAACAATTCATACATATGGACATGAATGCATTTAATTTGTATGTAAACGTATTTTATATAATGACGCCACTGCAGTGAGACACCGAACTAGTCAGAAAGAAAGACTAGTTCACCACTGCAGGCACGGTACACGGAGAGAAATATCAGCAAGAATATATTAAAAATTAAAGAAAAACTATGAAATTTTATAGAAATATTCGAAAAAGTATTAAATTATAATAAACATTACTATAAAATTATTTTGTTTTATGGTCTGTTCATTTTCACATATTTTTGTAAGTTTAACGAGCTCAAGACCAGTTGATAATAACTCTTAGTTAATTATTATTATTTTTGATTAGAGGAAAAATTGAAAATTACTTTAAAATACTAAAAAGTTTTGAACGTTTATTAAAAATTGAAGAATAGCATAGGAAATTCTCTAGTCTTTAGTTTTTAATACACCAAAATATTAAAATTTGATATATTCTAATACTTTTCATTCACCAACTACTAAGTTTTGCAAATTTTTGTTTACTTTTAAAAAAATCTTTTTTAAAACTTAGAATAATTTACATAGCAATCTTCTACTATGTCGTAAAATATAATAACAAATAACAAAAATTATTAAACTTTGGAGTTGGACCAACTTTAAAGTGCTGGCGTAGTAAAAATTAAAGAAATTTTTCTCAGCGTGTACACATTACACATAGCCGACCCATTGATTGCGTTTTTGTTGTTGTTGCTGTAATCGCAGGCTACTATAATGGTATAAATGCTTATATGCAACTGTGTTGCTATTTTCTTTAGTTTTATTTCTGCGCGTCTAAGTACTAGCCCCCTTAAGTACAACTCAAGCATTACTTTGTGTTGGGCGCATTAGTAAGTGAGAGTGTGTGTGTGTGTGTGTGTGCGAAAGTGTGGGTTCGTTAATGTAACAAATTTTGTTTGTCCTTCATAAACAAGTTTTTGTTGTTTTGTACATTGCGCTTTTCAACTTAATTTTCGTACTTACTGTTTGTGTACCAAAAGTAAGGGTGGAAAGAGTGCTTCAATGAAGATTTACTGTAGACTGTCCATTTTTATGAACAAAATAAAAGTATTAAGGTGGATCACAAAGAAGTGGCTAGGGGCACAGAATTGAAGTCTTAAAAAAAAAAAAAACTGCCTCTTACAATTCTGTGGCCACAAGCAATAACAGCCAAATTCGACTTAGCGTGGAATTGAGATATTGTTCAACATGAGATTGTCAGTATTTAAGTACCATATATTTTCATAGAGTTTAAAGGAAAAGTGATAATTAATGGGACAAAACCCAGATAGCCAAATACTTTTTTGTCTTTTGCTTGAACTTTTAGTAACAGCCAAACTAAATATTGCTAAAGTTATGCAAAAAGTATCTTTTTTTTATGGCAACAATACAAGGAATACAGTAAAAAAAAGCTGTACATCTGTGGTGATAAGCAGAAACAGCCAAAGTCAAATTATAATTCACACCAATTTTCAAGGATTTTGCTTTAATATTGAAGATCCTATAAGCCGAAAACCAAAGAAAGAGTTTCCCACTTTTTAAATGCATTGCGGATGGTGAGAATTTAATACAAACACTCAAAACGAAAGAGCAACAAAATTAGCAATATTTATTAAAGATCATACAACGAACAACAAGCAAAGTGCAATAGATTGTGCAATATTAGACACAATGAGACGGACACGGAAATTTCTAAGCAAAAATGAAAATATTCGAATTTTAACAACTGACAAAGGAAACAAGACATAAGCATTGGAACTTAATAACTATAACAATAAAATGAATGAGATATTAAATGACTTGACGACTTATAGAGTTCTACGACAAGATCCCCCTTCAAAGTTACAAAACAAAAACAACAGTCTCGTAAATAAACTGTTTATAATGGCATGAATTTCAAAGAGAGATAGAAGTAACCTGACAACTACAACGGCACTACCCCACGGATATATAGACTGCCGAAAATCCACAAAAAAGGAACACCACTTAGAACGGGATCACCATCAAGCTATGCAAGTCCGTTGAAGATATTTTGAAAAATGTAACTGCCAGTTCAGTATATAATACGAAAAATACACAAGACTTTGAAGGAAAGATCAACAATTCCTATACTTGTGACGACACAACACAGCTAGCACTTAACATTGTAAACAGAAAATGGACAACAAAGATACCGAAGAAAATGTTCATAGAAATATTAAAGTTCTGCATTGAAGAAAATAGATATTTCAAATATAATGACACTATATACACTAGACTGGTTCAATTTATTAACCGATATCGCACCATCGATTTTTCGATAGGTTTTGGGCTCAGGAAAAAAAGTTCCACTGCGCATACCCAAAAAAATAAGTTTCGAGCCTGCGAAATTTAATTTTTTTAACTTTTTTCGACTTTGATTTTTAAGGCTTTTTTATGACTTACTAAAAAAATTTTCATTTGATTTTAAAATTTTCGTGTATACCCTGTCCGACCCAAAAATGCCCGCTAAAAACGTTGGCTATAACAGTTTTTTGAAAACAAAAATATATTTTTTGGGTTTTGGGGAGTGTTTTGGTCAAAAAATTTACCCTTTCGTCATTTTTTTAAGCGTTTTTTCAGCATACATGCAAAAATGTTTTCGATGAAAATGAATTTATGTCATATTTCTTGTCCCACTTAAAATTATGCGCTAAAAACGTTGGCGATAACGGTTTTTTGAAAAAAAATTTTATTTTCGGGTTTTGGGACTTGTTTTGGTCGAAAAATCGACCCACCCTAATATACACACAGTTAAAAGTATTACCCATGGGATCACCAGCATCCCTAAAAATTGCAGATATAGTAATGGAAGAACTGTTGGACAATATAATTAACAACCTAGCACGAAAACCAAGATTATTAACGAAATACGTGGACGATCTCTTCGCAATAATCAATGTAAACGAGGTACAAAACACACTTGACGCACGAAATTCATTTGACAAAAATATTAAATTTACTACGAAACTCGAGCACGACAGAAAACTCCCTTATCTGGATTCAGTTATAATCCGACAAGGAAGTCAAATGAAGTTTAAGTGGTATAAGAAATCTATATCATCCGGACGAATTATCAATTTTTATTCAAAACATCCCAAAACGATGGTTATAAATACAGCAATGGGGTGCACAAGGTGGCGCAAAAGTAAGCTTCCGATGTTCAACATATCGGTTGTGGCACGTGCAGTGTGTGCTGTCGCACCGTCTTGTTGGAACCACATGTTTTCCAATCCCAATTCATCAAGTTGCGGCAAAAAGAACTCGTTGATCATTGCTCTGTAGCGCTCACCATTCACAGTAACCGTTTGGCCCCGACCAATTATTGGTCAAATAAATAGTCAGCAATATTCCGCGTTCTGGAGCAGTGTAGCGTAACATTGTTTATTACACATGTGTTTACTACACAAATGTCAAAACAGAACTGACTTTAGGGGCCAATCGCAAAATTTATAGCATTTTCTGATAGGAGGATTACTTTTGCGCCACCTTGTATAAGAAGAATGTTGAAATGATATTATTAAAAAACAATGATTTTCCGGATAACAATATAAAACCCTTTTAAAAATATGTATAACACAAAGTAGTCAAGAAAAAACTGAAAACCCGAAGATATTTAAGCCAGTGACTCATGTACCTAAGTTATCTGAGCGCCTATCAACATCGAATGTTTATAACACCGCGTTACACACATTCTGTCCTATGGACCAAAGTATATATATACCCTTTTGCAATTCAATGTTTCATCTGTTATACCAGTTGTAAGTGTTGTAAAAGTCATAAACAGTTTAGTGTTAGAAAGTTACTATTGATAAACTACAAATATATGGATTAGGATGGGTCGAAAAACAATTTTTTTCGGAACGCTTTAGTAGTTTAAAAATTTGGAGTCCCTTCAAGTTATGCCGAAAAAAGTTAAAAAAAAAAATTCAGGAAAATCTGAGAATTGATAAAAATCAATTTTTTTTTTAAAATTTGACGTGATACAGACATTTCCACGAGTCTGCCTGCAAAAATTCAGCTCGATTGGATCACGAAAAAAGGGTTACAAATCGATCCAAAGTCTTTCACACAGACGGACACTACGAGCTTTATACTTTATACATAAAAACAAAAAATTTTGACGTGTACATGAAAATCGCCGATACAAGTGTATTTTTATTTTTTCTCCCCTTTCCGAAAAAGTATATTTGGTTCATAGGACAGAACTAAAGCTCGTTTTTGTAACGCAGTGAAAAACTCGACTAGCATAACATGAATCTGATTTTAAATATTGTACGAGTAACGACCGAACCGAAATACTTCAACAAGAACAACAACAATACGGATTTACACTGGAAATGCTGCATATATTAAATACACCGACTAACATAAGAATTAATTTTAAAACAGACGTCGCAAACTGCGCGCTCTCATACAGATATTTGATAACAAACAAAAATAGTTTACAACTCCACCTAGAAGAGGGAAGACGTTTTAAACAATGTATGTAATTAATGTTTTAAGTAATAATTGTTTATGTAAATTATATTGTTTTGTGCTCTATATTTTTTGTTCATAGTTAACCCTGAAGACGGTTATCGTGTATAACCGAAATATATTGGTTCAGAATTAAAAACAACGTGTTTCTTAATTTTGTATGAAAAACATCGGACCTCAAGCCGGCAAAATAAAAGGTTTAACAGAGAATAGCAACTTAAGCCAATACTGTTTAAGAAAAGCAGCCTCAATAATTCAATCAAATTTCATTTTGTTTTGTAATAATAGCTAAACTAAAATTTAAATTTAAATTACAAAAGTAAAATTGCTTGCTTTTGGAACAATGATGTGCCTGATTTCAGGCAGAGATTTGAACTTTCAAAACGCTCTCCTGAAAACCTCACGAAAATGACTTTGGTAGTTTGTGCTTATTGACACAGATTTTAAGCTTGTAACTAATATTATTATCTCGGAACCAGTTTAGAAAATCTTCCTTAAGGGTAGGTAGATCTCTGGCCATAACACTTGTTGACATGTATATCTGATTTTTATACCTTTCATGAACATGAAATGGTATATTAACTTTGGTCCGATGTTTGTAACGTTTAGAAATATAAGAGATAGACCCACCATTAAGTATACCAAATTGATCAGGACGATGAACTGAGTTGATACAGCCATGTCCGTCTGTCCGTCTGTCCGTCTGTCCGTCTGTCCGTCCGTCCGTCTGTTTGAACGCAAACTAGTCCCTCAGTTTTTGAGATATCTCGATGAAATTTGGCACACGGATGTATTTTTGTATTATATTAGACATTTGTCGGATCCGGTATAATCGGGTCACTATAGCATATATCTCCCATACAACCGATCGTTCAAATAAGAGGATTATGAGAGGATTTCTCCCTCATTTTGGTAGATTAAAACTTCAAACTTGGTGAAATATTTTCTTATGGATAGCAAAAGATTTCGTAAAAAAATCACCAAGATCGGAGCTATATATAGTATATATCCCATACAACCGATCGTTCAGATAAGAGAATTATGGCCATTTCTCCCTCATTTTAAAAGATTAAAACTTGAAACTTGGTGAGATATTTGCTAACAGATAATAAAAAATTTGGTAAAAAAATCGCTAAGACCGGAGCTATATATAGTATATATCCCATACAACCGATCGTTCACATAAGAGGTTTTGGACCATTTCTCCCTCATTTTCGCAGTTAATAGGCAAAATATGTTTTAATATATCATAAAAGATTTCCTGGAAAAATAAGTTTGATCGGAGCTATATATATTCGAGAACTTTAAACAATGCGTATTTAAGTTTGCACGTGTTCATGAAAGGTATAAAGCCTTAGGCACAGCCGAAGACAGCGCCGTCCTTACTTGTTTTCACTTTTTTTATCTTATTGAAAATTTTTTTTATGTCAAAAGTTATGATTGCCGTGTATGAAACCGTTGTAGTCCGCAATGCTTTGAATCTGGAAGGCAAAACAGCTACTCATAAATCCTTCAAATGCCCAAATGCATCAATATTATGGCCCTAATTCATTCCACACCTTATTTTCACATACTCGTGAAGGTGTAGTGCCGAGTATCTTTGTGTAAAACGATGAAGGTGGTGAGTAAATACTTGCGTGTATATGTCCAACTTACATGCATACATCTGTACATAACGACGTTTGTAACGTTTTGTAGCTTTATCGATTCTCAATCTACGCTCTAACAGCTTACTGCAATCTAACTATTTATCTTCATTATTATAAGGTCGCAACTCCATTAAAGGTCGAAGATTTATGTTCTAACACACCTAGATTTAGTGCTGTATTACAAACATGTTTCTTGATTTAAGTACATATGTATGTACATATGTAAAACGGTTTGTAACGTTTAGTAACGAAGAATGGTAACACTGTTCTCAAATCATTGATTTAGCTGTTGTTCGCATTAATTTGCTGCATTGATTCAATTAGTTGGCAAGTCTAGCCCATCCTTGCTGGGATTATGTACTTACATACACGAGCACATACATATTTATATACATTTAGATATACAGATATTTAGATTTCAAACCCAATATTGAAAACTACAAATTAAAATAACAAAAAAAATTTAAACTCAAGATTTAAAATAAAAATGAAGAATTGCAAATTAGAAATTCACAGCTATAAATTGAACTAATTTAAACTTCAAATTCAAGATTCCCAATTCAAAACTCAAAATTAGATATTAAACAGTTTTAACTCAAAATAAAATGTTAGGTTTTAAATTGAACACTCAACACTAAAACTTCAAAATTGCAATTAAATTAAGTATTCCACATTTTAAAACCCCAATTTCAAAACTAAACAATAAGAAATTCAATATTCAAAATTTAAGTTCCAGAACTGAAAACTCGAAAAGCAAACTCAAAATTTAATACGGGCCTAGGACCCACAGTTTGAAATTCAAATTCGAATATTCAAAACTCAATATTGAAAATAAACCTTTCCAAATTACAAATTCTAAATTTTTAATTTCCAATTTAAGGCCCTTTATTCAAAATTTCAAATTCAAAATCTTGAAATTGAATCTCAAGTTCAAAATTCGAAACTCTAAATTCAAGTTCAAAATTAAGAATTAAATATTCAAAACTAGAAATTTAGAATTTGGGACTCAAAACTCCAATCTCCAAACTCCAATACTCATAAATCAGCGCTCAAGGTTTAAAACTTTAAATTCGAAAATTCCAATTCAAACTTCAAAATTCGAAAGTTCCGTTGTGAATTTTTGTGTGTCTATGTGTTTGCTCGAAATTCCTAACTTAAAAATCAAATATCAAATATTCTACATTCCTAACTCAAAATAAAAAGTTAAAAATTTAAATTCAAACTACGAAATTTCAATATTAAAAGTGTGAATTTAAACATTCGAAAATCAAATCCCAAAACTAAAAACTAGAAACTCAATTTAAAAATTTAATATCGAAAATTCAATACTCAGTATTTATAGTTCGAAATTAAATGTGGAATGTTCGAAACTCAAAATTGAAAATAAAAAATTCGAAATTTTGAATTTCCAGTTAAAAATCCTTTATTTAAAATTACCGATTTAAAAACCGAAATTTGAAATTGATTACTCTAAATTCAAAGCACAAGATTTGAAACTCACAACTCAGAATTCAAGTGCAAAACCAAGAATTGCATTTTCAAGACTCGAAACCAAAAAATTCAAAACAAAATTTGAAATTGAATATTCCATAACTCAAAGCTCAAAATTTCAAGTTTAAAATTCAGAATTTATGTTCAAAACTAAGAATTAAATATTCAAAACTCGAACTGAAAATTAAAAACTAAAAAAGGCGAAAATTCGAAACTTGGAATTTGCGATTCAAAACTCTAATCCGAAACTCAAAATTAGCGAATTTTATATTCATTATTCAGAGCTCAAGCTTTCAAGCTCTTAATTCGAAAATTCCACTTCCAAACTTAAAATACAAAAGTTCCGTTTATAATTTTTGTCGGTCTGTTTATATGTTTGTTCGAACATCACTAAAAAACCGCGGCATAGAATTGAATGCAATTTCACCGATGTATTGCCAGATATCCAATTAATTTATATAAGAAATCCGGATTAAATAAACATTACCTACTGTATTCCATTCTACGTCAGAAGTACATAGATTTAAATAAAAAGTGCTATAAAGCTTATATCTCTAAAACGAAAAGAGACATTATTCTCAATCCTAAGTCATTTTATGGTTTCGTAAATTCTAAACGTAAAGTATCAGGGTTTCCCTCAGCCATGAAATATCAAGACATTATATCTAGCGATAATCAATGTATCGCAAATTTTTTTGCTCAATTTTTCACTTCTAACTATTCTGCTGTCACCAATTCAAACTTTCAAAACTATCCCTATAAGCTACACGGGACAAATTCAATTAATTCACCCATTATATGCGCCAAAGATGTTCTAATTTACCTTAAAACCTTAAAAGAATCTTTTAAATATGGTCCTGATAGGATTCCTACATGTTTCTTGAAAAAGTGTGCGAACCATATTTACCAACCCCTTACCAATTTGTTCAATCTATCACTAAAGTGTGGTGTTTTTCCAACTGCGTGGAAAGAATCGTTTCTTCTACCGCTGCATAAAAGCGGGAGTAGGTCTTCTATAGAGAACTATCGTGGCATCGCAAAGCTTTCTGCCATCCCAAAATTGTTTGAAGCTATTGTTACAAATCAACTTACGGGTACGATCTCTACTTTGATAGCTGACTGCCAACACGGGTTCAGTAAGGGAAAGTCCACAGTTACGAATTTACTTGAGTTTACCAGTCATGTCTCAAATGGCTTTAGAAAAAATCTGCAAACCGACGTTATTTATACGGATTTCAGCAAAGCTTTTCAAAGTGTGTCACTCATTACTTATTCATAAACTCGATCAGTTGGGCTTCCAGCTGGGTCTCAATCGCTGGATCTCTTCTTACCTTAGTGACAGGACACAAAGGGTAATGTTTAAAAATTTAGTATCCGATGTCATTTATGTCTCTTCGGGGGTTCCTCAAGAAAACCATCTTGGCCCGATTCTGTTCTTGTTGTTTATAAATGATATTTCTACAATAATAAAATTTTCAAAAATGTTAATGTATGCCGACGACGGAAAGTTTTTCATGTCATTCGCGTCATTTGAAGATAGAAATAAGCTACAATCAGATCTAGATGCACTAGTTACTTGGTGCGATTTAAATTATATGCCACTTAACCTTAAAAAATGTAAACACATGGGTTTTTCGCGTAGAATTTCTCAGCCGGCTTCCTATACAATTAAAAATTATAGTATTGAGCAAGTGTATGATTTTGTTGACCTGGGGGTTACTATGGACTATAAACTCAGTTTCAACCGCCATATTAATACAACAGTCAATAAGGCTAGAGGTGTCCTAGCATTCGTTAAACGATGGTCTAAAGAATTTAGCGACCCTTATGTAACTAAAGCCCTCTTCACTACATTAGTCAGACCGATACTTGAATATGGTTCTATAATTTGGAACCCGCGTTACCAGGTTCATGTAGATCGCCTTGAATCAGTTCAAAAACAATTTTTACTATTTGCCTTAAGAGATTTTCATTGGGATCCCTCGTACAATCTGCCACCCTATACGAATCGTTTAAAACTCATTAATCTACACACACTTTCTAGTCGGAGGGAAATGCTTGGAATTATTTTTATGATTAAATTGCTAAATGGTTCACTATCCAGCCCATTTCTTCTAAGTGAAGTGAACTTCAATGTACCGTCTCGTCCTTCAAGGCATTTTAAACCTCTAGTCTTAAAACAGTGCCGAACCAATTTTCAGTTAAATGAGCCTTTTCGCTGTTTGTGTCAAGATTATAACTCTCTTTCTGGTAGATTTGATATTTCAGACTCGCTTTTCAGCATAAAAAAATCAATTCTTTCTGTCCTAAATTCATAGCTACTAATTGTTTTTTATTCTTTGACTTCTATTTTAACTTTTAACAATAATTTTATTCTGTTAACTAGTTATTTCTTAATGTATAATCTATCCTATATCTACTTTACTTAGCTGATGAGGTTTTCTCTGTAGCTGAGCAGTTTTAGATCTCGACGATTAACAAACCAAAGCCTTTCAACGACTCGGCACGAACGAATAATCCGCGCGTTATGCGGATGCGCCCCTCGCGCCGGTCGGGCGGGATATGGTGGGTAATCCGTTGGGAATTATTATTATTAAGGTTTTAGATCGTTCCCACAGTATGAAAATATTTTATTTTCGCTGTACACAGTGGTGGTATTAAAACTTCGCTTCAAATATTTTTATACACATGGTGAAATTGGAATATGAGTGATGTCTGTATATAATTGAAATTACTTTGGAATGCATTTGGGTAGTATTAATTAGAGCCAAAAGCCCAAAAAACCATTCTTTAAATTTTTACCTGTCTGTAAGTATGTAATAACTAGTACTTTAGGTATATTTTAAAATATAGAACAAATTTTTCCATGCTGCTGTATATCGACGGTTGAGCAAATAAAGGCTTAACTCAGAACTTTTTCAACAATGCGCTATCTCAACATTTGATACAAAAACTCGACAAATTTTTTCATCCAGAGTATTTTGAAATCTACATATACCTCGATTTGTCTACATTTTAGTGCATGGCCTATATCGAGTGAAAAATATGAACTAAGCTGCAAAGTAATGATTTCTATATTTACTACCTTCAATCAACTTTTTTTTAATAACTAGCAATACTCTTCTTTCAACCTCGATTTAACTGAAAAATTATTTATACTAAAATTAAATAAATTAAATTGTGTTAAATTCACAATCCAATGCGCCTTAAAGTATGCCACACTGTGGATAATATAATCAGCAACCAAATTGTATGTACCACTAATGCAATAGCTGCTGCACGTGCTGCGGTCACGTTCCTCATTGGAGGTGTAGCTACATATATTGACGATAAAAGTGTAGCAACTATTGCACAACATGAATGCTGCTGTTGAAGACTTCTGTTCTGCTCGGCTCCTGCTGTCGTCGCTGCATCAAGTCGTTTATTACTCGATTAAGTTGACATATCGCACCTTTGGCTTGGCGAATTGCGCGACACTGCAGGCAAGATGGTTGGACGATTGTGTTGATAGCTGTCACCTGTGCGCTATCCTTAACTGTTTGGCATTTGGCGGCTGGCGGCTGTCCACTGCACAGCGTGATCTAACGATTTTTTTTGTGCTCATTTTTTTTATATATATTTTTTTTTTATTTCACAAACTTTATGGAGCAATTGGTAAGTGTAGTAAACTAGAGGGTGAAACAGCAGCATTAATGGGTAGTAATAATATTTTGTTCAATAATCGACAGCCAAGGTGATGCGTGCCAGGTAGTAAGTTGTTACAGCGGAGAATGCAGTTAGTAGCTCATGCAGTACTAGATTTAATTTCAATTAAGGGCAAATGAAAAAGAAACTATTTACAATAAATTAATTTGCTCAAGTAATAATCTTTTTTAATTATATTAGCCGATAAATGAATAAGAGTAATACATACAATTATTTGAACTTATTTACTACTAAATTGACCAATACTCTCAGGTGCGCAGCACTAGACTGTTAAATACACTATTCTTTATTTGATATTCCGTGGGCTTAGGACAGTATTTTGGCGGATATGAATCCGTTGCTATCTTTATCTGGTATTGACTGGACTGCCACGGGAGCGATGTTTTTGGCCGCTTAAACCTTGTAGTCGATTCAATTTACCCATTTGTTCTATTTAAAAATAAGGAAATCAGAAGATTTTATATCTTTACTTCTTTCGTCAAATTTTGATCATGCTCTTCACCTTTCCTTTCCCCTGGGGAGAATAACAGAGCGTTTATAGCTCGCTAAGCATAAGAAGATGAGGGATTGGAGAGCTATTTATGGTTTGGTGCTGCTCTCTATGACCTTGGCTGGCACGAATCACACCATTCCAAAATATTTCTGGAGAACGCCCTAACTCAGCTGAAAATGTACTGAATTTCCATCGAGATTGGACGTTCTTAAACCAAATTCTTAGATAGGGCGGTTGTAAAAAATATATATCGAAATATGGTTATCTTTGGAAAATTAAATCTGCGTGGTCAAAATTCATTACCACCATTTATTGGGATCCCAAATCATAATTTAACTATTTTCATTTAGAGTCTCCTTTCTCTGTAGACGCCGGATCGTTTTCATTCCTTCGCTTAGTATGACCAACTAGGGAAACCATTGCTATCACTGGAGAGACCATAAATCTTTACAAATCCTGATTCCAATCCATATATGATAAAGGCTATGATGAGACACTTATAACGCGTGATCTTTCAATGCATAAAGTTAGACTAGCTCAGAATTATCCCAGAGCTAAGCAATTTAACGACACTTCTATTCATTTAATGACAGTTCGCCCAGTCGCCTTGGCAACTTGTTCTTAAGCCGTGTAAATTCGGACTTTGGATAGTTCAGGCGTAGTTTGGGTTGTGGATGCCTGAATACCGGAACTGTCTGTCTTTTTTAGAGACCGGTTCACCAGGCTGTCAGCCAAGATATGACTTTACTACTTAATTGGCAACGCAGCCTCAAGTAGTACTTTTTGGCAAGATAGATTCTCAATTGATTTAATATGCTGGTTGTCTTTTCAAAATTAACGCTTGTTTCCTACACGAGAGAGTCCTTCGCTGTTTGGAATTTGTAAATGTCAAAATGGATATGAATTTCCATTCTTATTCTTTCTTGGCTGAAGGAAAGTATTACTAATCTGCTGTAATTACAAGGCCCAAATTTCTTTGCTTTCAGGCAAAAGCAGACAGCGTCTGGTAAGGTCAATGACGTTCTTCCCATCGGAATATCTTCTACAGCGAAAAGAAATTTAACGATAAGAGGTTGCCTTATATAAAACGGAGGTTGAGAATGAAAAGCAGAATGGGAAGGAGAAATAAGCGGTGGAGGATAAGGAAAAGTAAATGGAAAAAAAATGAAATGAAGTCGTGGGGAGGGGAAGGGAGATGAAGATACATCAACATATATTTTCATCGCATTCCATCTGCGTTACAATTATAAGGCTTGTTGCGATGCCCCGTTTTGCCAAAATCAATTTAAAGGTTTTTATGTGGCTTTTTCATTTAATTTTAATAAAACATCAAATACATGTTGTTGTTGTTGTTGTTACCAGTGCATTGGCATTCGTTTTTCAGTATTTGTTAGTCAATATAAAAGGCGCACAATATCCTCTTATAAGATTATTATGTCAACTTATAAGTACTTTGACCGGCTTACCAAGTAGTTCATTCATCTTTACTGCTGCTTTTTCTTCTTCTTCCTAAAATCGTTCATACTTTAATTCTTCAATCTTCTTTATAATTCAACTATAATTCAATATCATTTTCCATGCCAAACAATTTGTTCACTTTCAACCAAACAAATACAATACAAAACATATATATGTCATCAATTCATACTCAGCAGAGCTGGGGAAAGTGTATTAAATTTTTTAAATAAAGTTAAAGCCAACGAAAAATTTTATAGCAATTTATAATCTGGTAAATAATGAGCGGAGGAAGTACTCATAAGTCAAAAAAAAAAAGATCAAAAACCTTTGTCGTTTCCTCCAAAAGTCGTTTCCATATAAAAATTCAAATTCTTTAAATAACTGAATCATTCTGCCCACCACTGGCACTTACACATATACTGTTACATGCACATATTTAGTCCTCAATTCAATTTCATTGTCGCCCACTATTTTTCTTGTTGTGCTACCAAACTTTATATAAAATGTTGCCTTAAGCTGTTTTCGTATGTGATTTGGACTGCGGCCAAGTTGTTCTTTCTACATTTACATACATACACACTAGCATACTTATATATTGAAATTTCAACATAAAATATTTAATCCATTCAGTTTGTCAACGAACCGTAAGGATAGGTTAGTTACAGCAATGTAAAAAACAAAAAAAAGATAAAAATTCGCGAAATCGTTCACCACATTTTTATTTTATTTCTCAAAGTTTATTTGTAGCTAAATGATATGAAAAAGTCTTTGCCAAATTGTCATGTCGAGTAACTAATTTTCAATTATTGTCATGCACTAACTTTGCTCAAGTTGAGGATGTTGCCGCGGAAGCGAAGTTCATTCGAAACCGGAAAGACATGCAAAATTAGTGCAAAAGCAATGGTATTTTGTCAAAATGTAAGCTTGATTTGTAAGCTGAATGGCTTTCGTCAAGTTACTTACAGGCATATTAAATATGTACAAACCTGGTAAAGAGATGTGAAGGAAATTGATTGGCTTTAACTTGTGTTTAGAGGGAAGCATTTACTTAAGGGACTCATAGTGCCCGATTTCCTTGGAAAGTTTTTTAACTGTGCTGTTTAAAATATTAGAAAAGTAAGGCCATCTGGAGTTAAAATATTTAGGAGATCAGCCAACGACTCTGCGTTAAGGGGATTTATCATGAACTCGGAACGTTATCACTGCGATTGGGGTTTCGTTCGGAGTTTTCATTTATTCTTGAAGACCTATCATCTGCTCCGTGGCTCTTCGTACTTCTCCTTTCCTTGAAAAATTACTTCCCAACTGAAACCGAGAGAGCATGGAAAATGCAAGGGTATTAATGTGCAACTTGTTGGTTGTTGTATGGATATGAAACCTTTCACCTCTTACAACCAAGCGTCTGCCTTTCTGCTCCTTATTCAACGTGGTTAACTCATACCATCTTTCGGAGAGCAGCAAGATGAGACGACCCAACGGTTGGAATAAGTCAAATAAATCGTTCAAGCGAAAGTCGGGCTGGAACCACAGGGTGCATAGAACTGTTCATAAATGTAATACCGCCCAAGCCTTGGGGAATTGTTACAGTAACGGTAGTGGTAAGAGTTAGGGTTTCTGTTACGGTCATGGCTATGGTCATGAAGATATGGTTATGATTATAGTTATGGCTATGGTAGTGGTTATGTTTATTTTTAGTTTTAAGCCTAAAGGGTATGGTTCTAGTTATGCTTACTGTTATTTATTTGATGGTAGTCATATTTTCGGTTATGTACGTTGAGTTTATGGTTAAAAATTTCGTCATGGTAATTGTTATTGCTTTTATTATGGTTACGGTTTTTGTTATGTTTACGGTACTTGCCATGGTTTTAGTAATAGTCATGGTTACGGATATGGCTATGGTTATAAGTATGAGCTAATTTTATGCTTATTTGCATGTTTGCGATTATGCTTATGGTTATGGATATGGCTACGTTTATGGTTATGGTCATGGTTGTTGTTATGGTTTGTGTAATAGATAAGGTTGCGATTATGGTTATGGTATTGGTACAGTTATGGTTATGGTTACGATTATGGTTACGGTTATAGTTATGGCTATAGTAATGGGCCTTGGTTATATATTGAAACAACACCATCTATAATGAGACAGAGTATTCGACGTATTACGGATACCGCTTATCAAACTAATAGAGTTTTCTCCCGATTACAGATAATTCCTTATGGGTATCTCTCTGAATATCGAAGATGCGGGTAACAATGCATTATCTTAGGAGGGGGTGCTATTATTGAATTTATTCTTAAACATTTTAGCGATAGAGCTGTCACTGCCAATTCCAACGAGGTCACAGTCCAAAGAAGAATGAGAAGCAGTACGCCAAAGAGAGGAGGTATGCCCGTTTTGCTTTGGGTTGTACACTTAAGCGACCTTCTCAGGGCCTTGAATTTTAGGGTAGCCAATTTATCGACTTCACTTAGTAGGGATCCTTTACAACTGTCTGAGGAAGGGGGGGGGGGTTTCGTTTCTTGAAACTATAGTGCATAGAAAAGTAAATTGGAAAGTTAATTTCGCGAAAAGTTAAAACAAAATCTTTTTCGACGTGTTATCAGAAATTTGCTGTGTGTCTTCCCAAGGACAGCACATTGGCTGTGTTGAATTATGGCCAAGCCAATACTTTGTTATGTGATGTTTCAGTTCCAGTTACTGCAGTGTCTGATAGCTTCACTAACCTACCTCTGGTGGGAATTCAGTGGCTTGTTTACGGATGGGTCAAAAGCGGTGGGAAGGTTTGGAAACAGCAAAAGCCAGCAGCAAGTGCAGACTAACCGTTTACTGCAGCGGCTTCCAAGTTAGGTACCTAAGGTAGTGCGTCTTCAGTCAACTCACAAAGCACTGAGCAGATATCACCTCTTTGCACGATATGTGGTATAGCACCGGCCTTTACGTTTTCCAAGTGACCTCTCCTTATCAGGGCTAGCATCCACTTCAACTGAACAAACTTTTATGTTATTATTAGGAGTGTTATTGTTTGTGCGAAATATTTATGAACGAGTTTTGTTGTTGTTATTAGTTGCTTCGGTTCTACCAAGCTTTAAACGATTTAAAAAAGCAGTAAAAACAACAACAACAACTTTAAGATGCTCGCTCACAGGCAATTGTCAGGAAGTGCAATCGAAATAAATTGCCAACTGAAATCAAGTTGGCTGATATGTTTACCCCAGTATTTGTGTCTGTGTGTTTGTTTGTGTTAATGTATTTGAGTCAATTTCGATTTTCGAATAATATATACATATATATAAACATGTCAAAACAACCGGAAGTGAGGCAGTTGCGATTCCGGCATAATATCAACAATTTAAATGGGTGGCGATTCAGACAAGGCGAGCAGCTAAGGAGGAACTAAAAAAGTTGCAAAAGGTTGAGGCTGCATTGCAATGAGATAAACGTCGAGATATATTTTGCAAGTTAAAATGTGTCACGTACTCTTATCGAACAACTTGAGGCTATGAAACAACAAATACACACACAAATGTGAGTCAAATCGTTGTAGGCTTGTATGTGTGTGTGACTTTGTCTGTGACTTGTTAGGCGTTTCGTAGAAAACAAGCAGATATCACTTGAGAACATTAAATCTAAGAATTTACGTGATTGGAATTCGGCGCATGAGGCGAGTGTGCATTGGGAATGAAATTTATTTTTTATTACACTATTAAACTGTTCCAAAAAATAAAAATAATGAGTACACAATTTTGGGTTCAATAATATACGAGTAGTTAGTCGAATAATTACGCTAGAGGGTGTAATGGCATTATCTGTCACGGTGGAACGTAAGATGTAATGTAAATGGAATCTTTTTTTGCACAAAATTTGTCGATCTGACCATTAAGAGATACTGTGGCGTATGCCTAACTACTAGCGGTGCGGTATGCCTATAAGGCGAGGCATAGAAATCGCTTCCGCGGCAGTCGGAACAGTATTAGATTCATATCTCGCAAATTACTATCTCCTTTTCGAGAAAATTTTGTGTCAAAAGGCAACAGCAAAACACCTAAACAGCCATTGAAGTAAAAACAATATGAAAATCGTTAACAAATAGAAAAATTAGAATAAAAAGATCATCGGCAACTAGAATAATTACAAAAACTGCAACCGTAAAAACAACATACGATAAACACTACAAAAACCGTTTAGAAAAGAAAAACATAATAAGAAAAATAACAACAACCATTAAAATATAAAGAAGGTAAAGAGAAATATAAATTACAAAAGAACAAGAAAAAAGAAAGACATAAACAGATCAACAATAGCGCCAACAAAAACCACAAGGACGAAAAAAGCGTCACAGCTATAACCTATCAGAATAAAAATAACAATAAAGATAACAAGAAGCACAAAGGTAAACGAGACAAAATTAACAAGATCAGAAAAACCAGCAGCAACAAGGGCGAAAAACAACAAGAACAACAAAAAAATACGTAACAAAAATAAAGCCACAGTAGTAAATACAATGAAAAAAATCAAGAACAACGAAAGAAGTAAGAAGAAAAATAACAACAACAGATAAAAACCAAAAACCACAATAATAAAACCCTCAAGAGCAGTAACAAAAAACAAAAACGACAAAAACAAAAATTAATGAATCTTTATATGCCGTTTTCAGCTTTTGTTTTTATTGGGACGTTTTGTGAGGCACAATATCATAAAACACTACCAGGCTCTTCCGCCAATCTGGATGTAGTTTGTGATAAAATTAAATGTAAATGTTTATAGCGCATAAAATTTCTTCAAAACAAAAATTGAATTTATTTAATTTTTGACAGTGCACTCACTTTCTACAACTACATGAGCGTAGCCAGCAAGCCCTCAAGAGGGGAACGAGTATATAAAAATTCTTGTGTGGATATTTTTAGTATAGAAAAAATACACTTCTGGGAGTAAATAAGTCCAGTCATTCAGCTTAGAATGGAAAATAAGAAACTCGCATTTAGAAACATGGCATTATTTTAAAAGACGGTTCTATGCCTGATTTTTATCAAAAATGATCGAGGAGGTATAAAAGGATTAGTTTTGGCCTCAATTTGTATAATCCGATGGCGGTGTAAAAAGTTGTTGTTAACACTTTTTAATAACGAATATTTAATTTTTTTGACATACAGGGTGGCTGATGAATTTTGCTACATTAAGAAACTCAAATAATTTTTTTTTCAGTATATGGAATTCATTTTTCTTTTATTCATGTTAAAGCTCATTAAATTTTATTAAATATAGCTTAATTAGTTTTAAAAATAATGGAATTTAAATGCCCCCCCTGCTCGTCGATGCATGTGCGGCATCTTACCAAAAAGTTGTTCATTACTGCTTGGAGAGTTGAGACAGGAATAGCCGCAATTGTTTCTCGAATGGATTGCCTTAGTTCATTCAAATTTGTTGGTTTTGCTTTGAAGACTTCCTGTTTGCAATAACCCCACAAGAAAAAGTCAGGTGCAGTAAGGTCAGGCGACCTGGGTGGCCAACGTAATGTGGAGTTTCTGGATATCAGCTTATTGGGAAATTTTCGTCGCAATTCTGTCATAACAGGTTGGGCTATATGAGGAGCTGCACCATCTTGCTGAAACCACACAGAGTTGAAAGAAATTCTCATTCGGCGTAATTCTGGATAGAAAAACTCTCTCAACATGCTCAAGTAACGGTCTCCAGTAACCGTAACGGTGTGACCGTTTTCTTCGAAGAAGTAGGGCCCGACAATGCAGCGTGATGAAACTGCACACCACACTGTGACACGAAGTGGATGCAATTCCGTCTCATGGAGTATCTGTGGGTTGGAAGCACTACATATTCAACAATTTTGTTTGTTTATGTTGCCGTTTAAATCGAAATGGGCCTCGTCAGACATGAAAAGACAGTTCAACATGTTTCCATCCTCTTCCACCATTTGAAGCATCTTCTGGCAAAATTCCAAGCGAATCGGCAAGTCTGCAGCATTCAGTTTGTTGGCCATTTGAATTTTATATGGGAATAAGTCCAAATCTTTGTGCATAATTGACTGTAATGACTGTCTGCTTACACCCATTTGAGCAGATAAGCTTCTTGTCGAAACACGTGGATTGTTTTGTATGGCAGCAGCTACAGCAGCGATTGTTTCCTCCGTTCGAACTGAAGGGTTTCGATGTTAAGGTCTTCTGTTGACTGTCCCATGCTCGGCAAAATTGTTTACAAGTCTTATTATGGTCCATCTGCTCGGAGGATTGACGCCAAACGTGCGCCTATACTGTCTTTGAACCGAAACTACGGACTCCAGTGCGTGATAGCGGCAGACAATCCAAATTCTTGTTTCAGTGTCCCAGTTATCCATTTTTGTTAAATGTAAAAGTCAATCTGCAAAATAAAAAAAAAATTAACCAGATTCAATAAATAGAAAAAAAGTTATTTAATTTTTTTTTGGTAGCGGCTTTCATTAGCCACCCTGTATATTGTTTGGATCAAGGTTAAAAGCACGCTATATATACATTATATTTGTGATGAAACACGTGCGAGTTAGCAACATCATTTTGTTAATAAATAAATGTAAATCAATAATGAAAGAAGTAGAAGGAACTACCCGATCGAGCTTGGTGATTTGATCTACGCTTTTGTGAGTAAACTTTGACTTAAAATGTGATACTCCTGCAATGTGCACTTTTCCTGATATAAGTTCCTTAAAGAATAATTGTACCTTTCCCAATTTACATTTACGGAATATCCCCCAAACCCGGCAAAACTCCAGATCTTCTGATGTTAGATATCAAATTCCCTTATATTTCTCAATTGTAAATAAATAAAATATATAAATGTAATGGACTGCTCAAACAGTACTTGAAATGTAGACTTACATTTCTCAGTGAGGCAACTTCTCAAGATAAAATATCATATCAACCAAATCGTGTTTAAAGAACACAATTTTGATGGATGGACCTAAAAAGCTTTATAATATATAAATCTTTTTATAGAGCTCTATGCAATATCAAATTTCCGGACCTCTATATTCATTGCTGTTTCTGGAAACTATTATACTAGGTGGCGCCAAAGTAATCCTCCTATCAGAAAATGCTATAAATTTTGCGATTGGCCCCTAAAGTCAGTTCTGTTTTGACATTTGTGTAGTAAACACATGCGAAATACACGTTCATAAACATTGTTACGCTACACTGTTCCAGAACGCGGAATATTGCTGACTATTTATTTCGGTCGGTGAAAAACGGTTACTGCGCAAAAGTAATCCTCCTATCAGAAAATGCTATAAATTTTGCGATTGGCCCCTAAAGTCAGTTCTGTTTTGACATTTGTGTAGTAAACACATGCGAAATACACGTTAATAAACAATGTTACGCTACACTGCTCCAGAACGCGGAATATTGCTGACTATTTATTTGACCAATAATCGGTCGGGGCCAAACGGTTACTGTGAATGGTGAGCGCTACAGAGCAATGATCAACGAGTTCTTTTTGCCGCAACTTGATGTATTGGGATTGGAAAACATGTGGTTCCAACAAGACGGTGCAACATCACACACTGCACGTGCCACAACCGATATGCTGAACATCGGAAGCTTACTTTTGCGCCACCTGTTATGACTAAAGCATGATAGTATATGCAATGGCTATCTGCTTAAGATTATAGAAAAGATCTAAAGGAAATACCAACAAAAAATAACGAAAAATACGAACTGCTTTAACTTTTCGAATTTAATATAGGTAAGTTGATTAAATAGGGGTCAGGGACCTTAATTGGATCTCCCCCCTTTGGCTGTGCTCCTGCATTCTAATGTGGTTTTTGACATTTTACTTATTTCAAACGAATTATTATTATTTTAGTTTATCTGACATTTGAGCCATTTCAAAGCAACAACAAAATACATGGAGTAGATGTGTTTGTGCTGTTGCGATCACCTTATATGAATTCGTCTTGGGTACGGCCGTCGAACTAAACTAGCATATAGAGTATTTTAGATTTATTTCGAAATCATTTCCCTGCCATAGTGAGATTATTTTTCAACCGATTTAAGGATTACTTCGAGATCGTTGTTCGTTGATTTCAGAACTAGTTATCGTTAGTCGTTTTGGTACTAATTTTGCTACTACTACACTGAAGGTACCGGGTTCAAGTACCGGAAAGGGTAACAACAAAATGTCTTGAAACAGTTTTTTCGAAATGCGGTGGCTCCTCGGCAGTAGTTGACAACCCTCCGAATGTATTTCTGCCACGAAAAAGCTTCTCAATAAAAGTGCATGCGCCTTTGCAAGTGCCAGTCAAAGTCGGCTTAAAACATGTACATAGGTCCCGCAAATTTGTGGCATCACACTACAAAATAGAAATAAAAGCTCTGCCTAAGCTCCATGGAGATATATCGCTCCACAAGATTATTATTCATTTTTGGAACTGTCTAACATAAACATGTGCCTTGAGTATATACGTATATTTAGGGACCATGCAAGTGAAGCCGAGATTTTGCTTGGAGAAGCCATTCTACTTCGATATGTGAAAAGAGGCGAATTTTGTAACGAGCTGTAACATTTTCTGCTCGCCTAAGCGAAATAAAACGTGTGCTTCTGGAAAATGCTTTTATCTCTATGCGTGCATGGGCATGCCTCTATCTGTTTATCTATTTCTGTTCTTGGCCTTACTTCGTGCTTGCACTAAATAAGAATGTATGTATGTATGTGCATTACATTGTTTTGACTTTGGTTTTCACATTGTTGTTGTTCGACAATTTCTGAAATGAAGCTAATATGTGTTACAAGAGCGTGAAACTATTCATGGTACAAGCTTCTAATACACATACGCATGCACTCATACATCAATACATGCATGCAGTGTACATTTGTTAGCAAATAGAAATGCACTTTTACATGGCATAGAAATTTTTCAAATAAACACATTTGTCTTTCTGCCAGACATAGATACGTACGACTTCTTTTCTTTACAATAACATACTCACATACATTCATTTGAAAAAAAAAACACTTTATATATATGCATACTTACGTCTATGTACGTGTGTATATTAGTGCATCCTTTGGAATAGCCTAGACATTGCATCTACTTTTTTGCGTATCCTCCCTCCGGGCAATCACATTGGAAGGCAAACAAAAAGTTCATTGAAGCCTTTTTCGAGATCAGAAGGAAAAATGCATGAGCGCATAAAACCAAAAGACCTTTTAGATGGCAGCTAGAAGTAGAATGCAAGTAAAGAGAAGTAAAAGTCGAAATATGCTTAGAGCTTCCGATGAATGCTTATTTTAAGTTCCGGTTTAATGATATATATTTATATAGTCAAAAAGTTAGTATTTTAAATCTTTACATATATTAAAATGATAACAGGCCGATGTACCAATATATGTAGATAATAGATATTAAAATAAAACATATACGGGGGTCTTTATTTTAGTAGCAGAAGTCAAAGAAACCGCTTGTAGCGCTGTACGCGTGATATAAGTTAACTACTTACCGTTTCGGAATGTGAACTTTTTCGGAACCATTTCAGAATTACTTCAGAATAATTTTGGGACTTTTCCAAGATCAATTCGGGACTGTTTTCGGGATCATATCAAGATATATTTTTGGAATAATTTCGGGACTTTTTCATGACCATCCCTAAATGATCAAGAAATTGTCCCGAAAAAATCCCCTTTACCATATCCTGAAATAATCTCGAAAAGGCCCCTGAAGCGGTCCAAAAACAATTCCAAATGAATCCGAAAATATCACTCTAACAATGACGAATTTATCCCGCAGAAGACCCAAAAATTGATTGAAATGATCCTGAAATTATTCCGAAAACAATCTCTAAGTGATTCCGAAATGAAGCGGAAAAAGTCCAGTCAACAGTCTTGAAATGAAGGAGATTGTTTTTGGAATTATTTTGGGACGTTTTCAGGATCACCCAAAACTAAACAGAAAATGATTACAAAAATGGTTTCGAAAATATTCCTTTTACAATTTAGAAATTATCCTGAAATATTCGCGGAAAAGCCTCTAAATGGTTCCAAAAAAAACCCCAAAAAGGATTACAAATGATCCTGACAATATCACGATAACAATCCCGAATTGATCAGAGAAACTCAAAAATGGTACCAAAACAGTCCGGGGGACCCGGAAAAGTACCGGAAACCATTGCGAAATAATCCTTAAGTGAACCCGAAATTATGCCGTAAAAGTCCATTATACAGTTCCGACCTGATCACGAATTTATGGGAAAACAATCCCGAAGAAGTCTCGAAATTATCTCCAAAAAGTCCCGAAAGCCACCCCGAAATGATCCAAATCTGCACAGTTCTGCTACAATTAGTTATTTTCTGAATTCTGTATTACTTACAATCCTGTGCTACAATTTTTTATTTTCTTTGCCTAAATAAAAAAATGTCGATCTACTCGTATTCCAAAAAAACTTTAAATTTCACCCTCAAAAAAAAACAGTTTTTAGAATTTTTTTTGTCTGTCTGTATATTTGTTCGCTCATTACTCAAAAAGTGCTGTATAGAATTGAAAGCAATTTTCATCGATGTATAACTTGGTGTCCATCTTAAAGTTGAGAATTCATTTTATCGCACCTAAATATTTATTTTCGCTGAGCGCAGTGGTGGATGTTTATCTTGCTTGCTGCGTCGGTTCGTGAGCAATGACAAACTGTTGCATACTTTAGGGTGCACAATTTAATTTTTTTATTCTGTATACGCTGCTTTTATTTGAAATTGACTGACGAATATTTTTCTACTACAGTTCAACCCCCTGGCGTCGTGGGAAATGAAGAAATTCATATCGACTATCACAAAAAATCGGGCAAAACGATATGTTTCTTTAGAGCGGTTGAGAGAAGTAAAGACTTAAAATATTTCGGATCATTGTACGTGGTGGACTTTTAACATTAAATCCCAACAACATATTTCTCTCGATTTGAATTCTTTCAATTTTCCTTAAAAAAATGCAAACTTCAAAAAAATCATAGCAAAAATATCTAAAATATTTTCAGGTTTTGCCATATCTGGCCCATATATTTGAAATTAGAGTATTATTAATATATGCTCAAAAAACCAACAACGTGGGGTTTAATCTTTCATGCCAGCGAATTTCCACACTTTATCTGGTTCCTCATATTTTCTTTTCTTATTCTATTTAAAATTGTCTCTTCGTTGTCAGTGGTGTGCCTTGGTGGGTTGAAGCAGCAGCAGCTGTTAACGGCAGATAATTTTTTCTCACTTTAGTTGCTAATAAATTGTTACTAATTGAATTTTATACATGCTCGCACTTACTTAGTGTATGAGTGCAAGCAAATATGTGAGCGGGGGTGTGCCTCTTACTAACGTTTTTGCGCTTAAGCAGTGAGAAAAATTTTAAATTCTGCACATGGCACACCCATTAAAGTGCTTCACTCGTACGATTCGCTTATACTTTCTGTTACGCTAACAATTTTTTTGCAGCATTTTTTTGTTGTAATGCGTTCACTGAGATTTTCTTTGTCGCCTTTGGCCTACTTTTTACTTTCACTGTCTGTTATCTGTTTTCGACTTGGTTTTCAGTTTTTATATTTTTTTCTTTAAAAATTTCTCTTGAATGCTGTGTTGCAGATTTTTTGCGCCTTTGTATGTGCTACTCAAATGTTTGTGTGTGTGTGTGCGTGCTTCGAATGACTTTTCTTTATGCCACTGACAAGTAGTGTACTGTTGTTGTTATTGCATTTCATAAAGAACAAAAAGTAGGTGAATGTGGGTGTGTGTGTGTGCAAAATGGATAAGTGCTTGTGACATTACAAGATGTGTGTCGTACAACAACAACAAAAAAATGTTGCTACCACATATTTATGCGTGTGTGTGCATGTAGGTGGCACAAATTGAATTTCGGGGTACAAGCATAAAGCAGGACAGCGAAAGCATCGTTTTGAATGTTGCGCACAAAAAGGGCAAATTCACATTTTCTTTTACACTCAAAAGCATGAAAGTGAATTATTAAATGTTAAAAATAAGTCAAGGTGAGATTGTCATGTTGAAAACTTCAATCCATTTATTCCGAACCATCAATAGCACTTCTTACTCTTGCTACACTTTTCTAAATGTGTTTACGAAGTCGTACTGCTGCTGAAACATTTTATTAGACTTTTTGTAACACAGTTTACTCTATATAATGAATGAACAGCATTTTTTTTTGGATATGGAAGAAAAAATCAAACCAGTTAAGAAAATATATTTTTAAAATGCGACGCGATTTTTCTGATTTAAAATATGTAAACATTTTTGAAAAGTTTTCGAAAGCAAAATAAACTTAAGTCTTACAAATTGCACACATCTTACAAACAAGACAAAGCAATTATAGTATTAGTTGAAATGGTTGCAGAAACCGTCCATCCATCTTTTAAAACGATCAATTTATTCCTTTAAAGTTGTGCTTGGAAATCTTGAATATGCACCGGATAGTTGGAGAGGCCGTGTCTCCAATCCACCCCTACATTCGGTCCATTTATTCATTGAAAGTTGTGCTTAGACATTTTGGGTATTCACTGGAATGGTCGGAGAGGCCATGTCTTCAATGCACATGTTTAGGCCAGATTTATATGATCCTTAAATCAGATGTAAAAAAATTAAAATTCTTTGCTATTCTATGTGAGCCATTCCTATGTGACAACTGCGAATTTAAGAAGTACTTTAAAAAGAATTTTTTGATTGATGTACAGACCCTAGGCAAAATCCACTGTTTACATTTTGAACTCTTTAGATTTAAGGCTCAAAGTACTTATATTTGCTCTTACAAACTGCTTACTACTAAGAAACAAATTATTTATATTTGCTTTTGCAATTAAGTTTAAGTACTTATATATTTTCTCTTATGAACTGTTCTCTGAAAGCACTTAATTTTGGATGCGTATATTAGATTGGTCGATTTATTAACCGATATTGCGCCATCGATTTTTCAATAGGTTTTGGGCTCAGGCTCGAAAATTAGGGTTTTGCAGGCTCGAAAATTATTTTTTTGGGTATGCGTAGTGGAACTTTTTTTCCTGAGCCCAAAACCTATCGAAAAATCGATGGCGCGATATCGGTTAACTTTCGTCCATACAAATCGACCCACCCTAGTGTATATTTATTTGAGTTTATTACAAAACGTAAAAATGTGTGTTAGAATTTTTAAGCTAATTGCTGAGCAACGATTTCTCGGTTTTGGTCACCATTAATTAGTGCTAAACCACCGAAAAATGCCCTTCTGAGCGCAACTGACGCCAATAAGAAACGATAACACAAAGTGATTTAAAGTAAACAATCATCCAGCTCGGACCTCTTCTTTCCTTTACATCGTAACATCGTCAAAGCTATTTCCATCCTATTCCTTCTTCTTTCTATTTGAATTGGATTTCGAAAAAAAACTTTTAACCGGCGTAGCAGCTTTGGTAGTCTCGGTAAACTGGGACTTTGTCTAAAAACTAGTACGTTGGGAAGAAGATTAGTTAAGGAGGTTTAATGGGAAAATTATTAATTATTTTTATTAATAACTAGCAGACCCGGCAGACGTTGTCCTGCCTAAAGTTTAGCTTGCCTACATTTAACAAATTGTACTCTTTTCCGTCCCCACTCTTCGACTCCTCTTTCTTTTAACTTTTGCTTTTCTCTCATACCCATATACCATTACTCTTCATTACCCTCTTAATTTTCCTCTAACACCACTTCTATATTTCAAATTTCTATTCCTACTCCCCTCCTTCTTCCATTTCCTCTGCGGGTACTGATACATACATAGTTTAGAAGATATAACGAATTTTCTTTTTTATCCTGGTACTGCTTTTTGTTTCCAGGTTTTTTTGATTTATAGGACACGTATATATATATTAAATATCATTAACTTAAACCAAATTAATTCCTAGCTATACTTTAAATAGTCTGGAGGCTTTGCCAGGAACAAAATATGGCCTGTGTCGTATGACCAGAGATCGACAATAAATTTTGGACATTAATGGCACAAACAAAAGACAAACATTTAGAACGTGGCACCTCCCACTTTTCCAAAACTTTGTAAATCTTGACTAAATTTCACGTACGCACCCAACTTCTGAACCTATCGAGAAAGTTTCATAGAACGACTCTAAATTTGGGATATTAATGAAGCACAAACAAAGGACAAAATATGTGGGCGTGGCACAGCCCACTTTTCCAAAATAATGGTATTGATATCGTATATTTCTATAACCTTAAACCCTTTTTGGAGATATTACGCCTAAAAAATCAAGTTTGAATGTGCGGTGTCACGCTCCCAAATATTTTCGTTTTTCCTAAGCTCTCGTGTATTAATTACAAACAAACCCTCAAAAGAAGTATTCAATTTTGATCAGTTGTTTTCAAATTTTAGCGTGACGAACAATCCACGATTCATTTTTATATACATATATAGATTTTTTTTTTAATTTTCATTAGAATATTTTAAAGAAGTTTGAAAGCTGAATATAAATTTTTTTATATAAAAATTTCGTTAGAATTGTACGTTATGCCAAAAAAAATTTTTATCAAAATTTCGAGTTTTAAATAGATAATAGATCAAATGAGGTAGTTCTAGGTGTTATCGAATCTGCAGGGTGTACCCTCGGGAGTCAATGGAAAGTGAAAATATGAAATAGATTTTTAGCAATATTTTTGTAATTCAGGTCAAAAATCAAATAGTTAAATGTATTAGAATAGAAAAGGACTTAATAAAACTAAATTCTATCATTTTTTTATATTTCATGCGATTGTGGACTAACCCAATTTTTATTTGGAACATTTATTTATTTATTAAAATACCCCAACTCAAAGCGTTGAGTAAATGTTTTATCTTTACATATTTATAATAAAATTGTAACAGGTCGATGTCTGTACATTGAAGATATTCAAGAAAAACTGATAGGAGAGGTCGTTATTGGACCAACGGAACCCAAATCTACAATTTTTAGAATTTTTTTCTGTCTGTCTGCCTGTCCGTCTGTATGATTGTCCGCGCATCACGCAAAAACTACTGAATAGAATTGCATGAAACTTTCACCATTCTATCACTTAATGTCTAACTTAAAATTTAGGACAACTTTCATTTGGATATCTCATCCAGTTCCCGAGTTATGGACCAAAATGGGGTAAAAATGTGACCAAAAATGTGGTTTTTTTACCATAACGCCCGCGTCACACAAAAACGACTGCATGGAAATGAATGAAACTTTCAATAGTCATTTTCTAGACGTCTCTCCTAAAATTTAAGATATCTTTCACCGCGATATCTTACCCGGCTCCCAATTTATTGACCTAAATGTGGACCCAGGGTGACTGTATGATTTGTGCTTTTAAGGCGGAACAAAGTTCGGCGGGTCATCTAGTTTGTTTATAAAATCGACTCTTCCTGAGCAAAAAAAAAAAATTGTCTTGCCCCCTAATATTTCCTTACCTGCATACCTTTCTGTTTACGAATATGTTATAAAATTATGCGTGAAAATACGTTATTTATTTGGTGAAATGTTGAAAAATGACAATGGGTTTTCGCAAACCGCAAATAACTTTGATGCCAAGCAAATAGAATTACAAGCATTTTACCAATGTATGTATGTTTGTCAGTCATGTATGTGTGTGCGCTTGTGCAAGGACGTGATGAAATGTGCTCAACCCTCCAATGAGATACACCAAAAAGTGAATATAAAATAGTTGTTTGCATAAAAAATATGGAAAAATTGTGAAATGTGTAAATTGCGTTGAAACAATGATTTGCATTCATAAATACCGCATGACGCGTGAGATCGACAACTCAAGCGAGAAACAAAGGCGCCAATAGCACAAGTCGATAATAGAAAGATAAAGGCAATATTGATGCGGTTTAAATAAAAATTATTTTCGTATTTTAGGTACAATATATCTTAATATATAAAAATCTTCTGTGCGTAAGTCCATTGTCACTAAACTCCTTCTAAACGCCTGGACCGATATTGATGATTTTTTTTTTGTATACTCAAGTGGGCTCGAGAATGGTTTAGATTCACAATCCGGACCACTGGATGATGTGGGCTTGGCACCGCCCATACAAAACCAGATTTTCCGAACCGCATATCTCTGGCAGTATTTAATATAGGATATTAAAAATTACAGCTCAAGAAAAAAACTGTGGAAGGGAGAATGGGCGTGGCACCTCCCATACAAATGGAAATTTTCTTAGTGCTATCTCCGGAAGTATTTATGGTAGAATATTAAACATTAGTAAGGAGTTAAAAGAGACCAACATCTAGCACCTCAAGAAAGTAAAGGAGAAAGGGAAGAGTGGGCGTGGCATATCTCTGGAGTTATTCGTAGCAGAATACTGAAAACTGTCACAGAGTTATATAGGTTAATCATAACATAACAAGAAAAAGTGGGAGGAACGGAGAAGGGGGTGTGGCACCTTCGTCAGTCAACCTCGGGATAGGGATAGGGAAAGCGATAGCCAATATTTTTAGATCCCTTCAGGTAAATTTGGGCAGGACAAAGTCTGCCGGGCCTTCTAGTAATTTATAAAAATTAGTAAAAGAGAGAGTTTACCACCTGGTATGTGTTGCATATCTCAAGAGTTAAAGTGTTATTTATACTCTGAGATCTTTTATTTAGCATTTTGCCTGAGGATACTTTGAGTGAAAAAATAATTCCATTTTAGACACACTTACAAAAAATTTACCTTCCATTAACTTTAGGAGAGACCTAGCAAATATAATACTAACGCAGTAGTAATGGCGATTAGCTGCCTCTATAATTAAATGCTAATGAAAATGAATATCGATGCACAATCAACGCTGAATTATAATAAAAGGGGTTGAGTCATAATGAATATGACTCAAAAATGAAGCTTTGGGTGTAAGTGAAATATTCACTGCATTCAAATTTTCAGTTTGTTCGGGTCTGCCAAAACAATTCCGGATAATTTAATTTTTGATTACAACTTGTACTGTTGTTGTTGTTGTTATTGTTAGCGACAAAAACACTCCACGAAGGTTTTGGGAAGTGACATTCATTTGCCGAATATAAACCCGGTACGCTCCAGTACTCCCCTGCAGTAAATGCCCCACTCACGCGGGAGCGATTTGGTGTAACCAGCTAAACCTTTTAGGTAATCTCACCCCTCCTCTAGCAAGGAAGAAGAATGTTGGTAATCAGAGGTGAGAGGCATCACGTCCGTGTATCAACCATCAAGTTGCACGTCATTGTCCTTTTTGATTTTAGTCGCCTCTTACGACCGGCACACCTCGGGCATATTCTAACCCCATTACCAGCAAGGGTTTCCAACTTCTACTATTTTTGTTTCATTATTCATTATAATATTCACGACTATAAATCAGCCCAAGGCCAAGAATAATGATTCTTATGAAAATTAGTGTTGTTTATTTTTATAATTTTTTTTTTAAATATTAAAAATTTCTATTTGAAAGAAAAGGACATTTTATAGACAACCGCCAAAGCTTTCCTTATAGATCCGCGTGGGAAGCTGGTAAACTTCTTCATCAGAGAACTTTTGGCACGTTCTGTTAACCTTAGGCTTTCAGATCGCTGAACTCCCATTTCTGTTCAGCGCAAGTACCGACAACTGCTGGCATTATCATTGCTTATAATAGATTTCTTTGATGTGTCCATTTTAACACTCCGATGTGCTCTTCGGTTTGTTTATTTTGTATAGCAACAATTGAATTGTTGCTTTGTTCATCTAAATATTTCAAAAAAATTTACAAACTGATTGTTGGTATACAAAACAAGTAATTAGTATATTTTAAGTTGTAGAATTTAATATCCCACAATATACTTTTAAACTGTTGTAATTGATATACAATACAATATTTAATCAATTAAATAGTACCAACAAATTTACAACAAAACTTTATTGAAAAATGTTGTTTTTTTCGTTTCATTTTTGCTTCCGGTTGTTTTTCAATCACAATTCCGACATATAGCAGTTTAAAATACACTCCATGTTGTCATAGTGATGGCGCTTGTTGCATATACGCCATGTAGATACGCACACAAATGCAATTTTTTATTTTTTATTAGATTTTTTTTTTTTGTTTTTTTTGATTTTTTCTGCACAATTCACTCCATTATATGCTATTCTTCATAACCAATGCCCTGCGAAGATCGCATACAATCTAGTCTGGAACAGACGACTCGGTCTACACTTTAAAGGCTAACATATGAACAGAGCTATTGAGCTGAATCGCATCAGACTTGCTCTAGCAGATTAGAGATGGCACCGAAGCCTGAAGGTCTGAGTTCGGTCAAAAGTACTAAATCAGGTCGAGCTATGGTCGCGAAATTTTGCGCAGAATATTATTAGACTCCGTGACCCAGAAGGTGTTTTTTGTGAAATAGCTTGAGTTAATAGAGAGAGTAGTCAAAAGTCATTTCCCGACCACCCTCCACTGCACCATGATTGAGCTCAGATTGTTGATAGCCGCTCGTTATAACTTCGATTCAGCCGTACAGGTTAGGGGTTTAGAGTATGCCCAAGGTAGGCATAAGGGTCGTAACAGTGACATGACCTTGAAGGTTGCACTGGTCATACCAAATCGCTCCCGCGACAGTCGGGCATATATAAAGTAAGGGAGTACTGGAGCGTACCGGGTTTATATCCGGCAAAGGAATGCCACTTCCGACGGCATTCCCCAAAACTTTCGGAGAGTGCTTTTGTCGTTACAAACAACAACAAACGATTCAGCCGTTAAGCAGTTCAAGGCTACACTATCGCAAATGAGTTCATTACCTAAATCCTTGGCAGAGACAATGGCGATATTGTAACTAGTAAGCACCCCATAGCATAGGGGACTATTAGGCTGAACACCACTTCATGAAGCCATTGTGTGACTCTTCGTGCGATACCATATATATTTTGCCAATAGCCTCTCTGCAGCCCTACAATGGGACTGAGACCTTCCCAGCTCTGTATTTCACATAGTGTTTCCAATACAGCTCCCTTTTGAAGAGATTCAGAAGGTGGATGATAGTAATAATGTCCGACGGATAGAGACCGACGCATCTAGAAACAAAAAAAGAACTTGTAGTCCTTGATGAGTACTCCAGCATCACCCTTGCGCATATTCAGGAACAAGAAATCTAGACCACGAAGAATAAAACAAGGGGTGCCGCAAGGTGGGGTTCTCTCTCCCCTTTTGTTTAATTTCTATATTTAGAGACTTCCCCCCCACCAGAGGGAGTCTCCATTGTTTCCTACGCTGACGACTGCACGATAATGGCCTCGGGAAAGGGTCCCTCCATTGACGAAATCGACGGCGACCCTGTTTACTACATGGAATGCGCAGATGGGGCAAGAGTTAAATGTCCACGTAGACGGAGTAACTCTACCTACTGTCAACCACCCAAAAATCTTGGATGTGACTTTTGACAACGGCCTCACCTTCGCTGGTCATGCCACCGCAGTAGCCTCAAAGGTACAGAGCCGCAATAAGATCCTCAAGTCACTGGCCGGCAGTACTTGGGGAAAAGACAAAGAAACATTGCTTGCTACATATAAGGCTATTGGCCGGCCGGTTATTGACTATGCTGCGCCTATATGGTCGCCCAATCTTTCTGACACCAACTGGAGGAAATTGCAAGTCTGCCAAAACACCGCCATCAGAACTGCTACGGGATGCCTACTTATGTCATCTGAGTCTCACCTCCATCAAGAGGCAAAATTGCTCAATGTTCAAGAGCACGCGGAACTCTTGAGTAGACAGTTCTTTCTGAACTGTCATAAACCTAGTCATCCAAACTGACATCTTTTGGATGTAGCACCGCCCCCCAGAGACATAAGGAGACTTCTCCGTAAGCATTACGATGAGATCCGGCATCATATCTCTTTGCCGTTTCATCTGCGGAACCATAGACGGGCTCTAAATGACCTCCACACCGAGTCGGTAGACAGATCTCTCAGATCTCGGCCTGTGAATCCCGTTGTTAATACTCAACCACCTGAATTGGCTGAAAAGGAGCGTGTACTTCCGAGGAAGACTAGAGTCATACTAGCACAACTTCGCTCTGGATATTTTAATAGGTTAAACTCTTACTTATCCAGACTGAACCCCAACATACCAAACACATGCCTTGCATGTGTCATGTCCCCTCATGATACCATAAATCTCTTCTCCTGTTCAGTTAAACCCACTCTTCTAACACCTACATCACTCTGGTCTAACCCTGTGGAAACTGCGCGTTTCCTCGGACTTCCGTTAGAAGAGCCTGATGACAATTTAGAGTGATAGAGCCCATTGGGCAGGGCGAAGCACTGTTAACAACAACAACAACAACAACCCTTGCGCATTTAAGATAACATTATCTGAAGCGATAATCAGTGAGTTATTTGAGTGCATAGTTATTCTCAAGAAGAACGGACCTGAGTGCCATGCTGACGCTGAGTATTAACCTACTCCAGCGAAAAAAATGTGGTGTTTTTTGTGTCAGAGGTAGTTACAGGGATACAAGACAATACGCCGCTGGCCTTACGGTTCTAAACGTATTTTAGGAGAGGATAATCTAGTCCGACACTATATACGTCGCACAAATTTATTCTGATCTTACTTAATTGCCTAGCCAAACCACAGAGCCTTAGCACCAAAATATCGCAACAACAGCAGTTTGGGTCAAGCAAGCAACTGCATCGATTTTTCAGTCAGGTAACAAACTTGTTGTCGAATGTATCTACCTTTTGAGACCAGCAACTGATCGTGAACAGCTGTTTGCTACTAGTCCACTAAACGCTTTGCCCGCGCTACTGGATCTCTATAAGAGAAGTGCGTCATTTTCAGCTTTGCCGTCACAGCTCCCGTACGAGGATATTATAAATCAATTATTTCCGCTTATAAATTTTAGTAGGCGGCAAATACTAATGATACAGAGAGACTTGGCACGCTTCGCTTGTGGTCCTAGACTTCGATAAGCAATTTGAATTCCATTCGTCTCTGCCTTGATTTCTCCATCTGCAGATAATCCCTCTGGTAGATCCCATAAATCGACAAAGCATTGTTGACATTCTTTTGCGGACATAAGTCCAGTACGACCCGGTAACAGCAACTTTCGGTACTAAACCGACTCTTTTTTTTGTTGTTGTTGTAAGACTATAGTTACAAAGATCTTAGAATGGGAGTATTAGGAACCTTTTAATTATATTAACTTGCATGATGGCCTAGCAGCCAGGCCATAGGGTTGATTATGCGTGTAAAATTAATTAAATCAGCACACATAGTTCGTTATTTTTTGTTGTTGTGAAATTGAAAAGCGAAAGCACAATACAAAAAGGCATATTAACATTGTTCAGGCAAAAAGCGCAGCTGGTAGTCTCAAAAGTAAATACCCAATGGGTTTAAAAGCGTTGTGGCCACGGTGACATACATAGGTAGCTACGAACAGACACCGCAAGTATGCAAATAATGGTTGTACGTATGGGTATGTATGTGTGTGCAGATGATCTGAAGGGAAATCAATAACTCCCATAGATATTTCTGGTTCAGAACTAGAGCTTCTGTGTAAAATAAAAACTAGTTCGTTCGTAACTAGATTTCAACCAGTTATGAAAAACAATCGTGTAACTTTAAGTATTATTTTTGATTTAAGAAATAAATGTCAAATTATAATATTTATTTTCGAACCAAATAATAAGCTTAATTCAAATGTCTAATTTTTGCTTCACATATTCACATATATACGAGTATAAGTAAATTAAATCGTTTATTTTAAATCTATTATTTTTGACTTAAAATCAAGAACAAAAAGTAAAATTTTAACTTTTATTTTTACCTAAAAATTTTTGGCCTCAAAAAAATTAATACCAAATTTTAGACTTTTATTTTTTAAGAACAAACCTAATTGAAAAAAGTTTTACTATTATTTTTGTCCTAAAAATAGGTAAAACTTTAATTTTTTTGACTTTAAAATTTTACTTGCCAATTAAAAAATATAAGTCAATATTTAACTATTATTTTTGACTTGAAAATATAAAAAAACAAACAAAAAATTTTTTTTAACTAAAAATTAAAGTCTGATTTGAACTGTTATTTTTACCATAAAACAATAAATATTAAAGTTTAACTATTATTTTTGATTCAAACTTTTCACTTCGATTCAAAAAGATAAAAGTCAAATTTAAAAATATTTTGTCCTGATTTTAGCACTATTATCATCATAAAAAAAAAAAATAATTTTGACTTTTATTTCTCACTTCAACTTTTATTTTCGATTTAAAAATATCAAAGTCAATTTTTTTTTGGTAAATAAAAGTGTGAGTGTTTTTAAAAGAAAAAATAAATTCCAAATTTCAAGTTTTATTTCTTATTAAAACTTTTATTTCGATTCAAAAATATAAAAGTCAAGTGGAACATTTTTTGACCTTAAAATAAAAGTGCCATTTTAACATTTGGTTTTGACAGAAAAAATTGAAATGTTATTTTTGATCTGAAAATGGTTAGTTAAAAGTTGATTAAGGTTTTATGTTGAAAAGCCGGCTTTTATTTTTCAAGTCCTAAAATTTTAACTTTTATTTTTATAAGAATTTGTTACAAAATCGCGGTATCTCAACAAAAGTGAGATTAGGAATTTTTGAACAAATTTTGGGTTAGGCCGTTATCAAATCAAATGTAGCACAGTTGATTGCAGGCAAAAGATATTTATGAAGAACCAGTAGCGGTTCCAAAAACACTAGAAGCGCGCTAGTTCAGATGAAAAGATTTCAGCTACTGGGTTGCCACTCGCTTTCACAAACATATAACTTGTTAAATCAGGTAAAATTTTCGGGAAATTTATAAATAGAGCTTTTTATAGCAAGCGCTTTTAACTTAATATTATAAGTGTTTTTTTTTCGTCATCAGGGGGGGCTGGAATTCATTTGGGATGAAGCACTGCCAGATTGATGTTGTTGATTTTCCTATTTTTGGCGCCACATGCACTAGAATAAAAATACAAATATTAGTATATAAAGAGTACTAGTGCGAGTTCGAGCTTGAATATGACTGCGTGTCCACCCATACTAGCTGCTGGTTATGTTCATGTCACTATTACTGTTACATCACTGTGACTGTTTCTGATTTTGTTACTGTCACTGTTCCTGAATTCCCAAAAGTCACTGCTCCTGAACTCACAACAATCACTGCTCCTCTTACTCTCACTGTCACGATAAAGGTGGCATGAAAGTTGACAATACCCCGATCACTGTTAGTGTACGATTTATTGATTGAATGAATGAAAAATTGTTAAGGCATTGACCTAAGCCTTATTGGTCTATTGTGCGCTCTACCCTTCATGACAGATAATGTACGACGATCACCCTTAGGTGTATCGCACCAGGATGCCATTTCTAAATTGAATGCTGAATCCAAAGAGACGGTTGTAACATTAACTTTAGGTTTCACAACTGATATTTTTCAGTGCCAGCATCGAAATCCTATATATTTTCAAATTTTTATTCAAATCATATTAATGAAATTATCCACTTCGTTGATGTACAGCAAGTAATTTGTCTTGCTGTCGTTGATCCCAAGTCCCCATTTTTCCTCATGGTTAAGTCTAGAAAGTCCAGTGCTTACTACGTCTTTTTTATGGCCATTGAAATAGAGTTATTCGCTTTGTCTGAAGCCTCGGTAAAACTAAAGTAAGGTAACAATACACGCTCTCACTTATGGAAGGGGGTTATTGACACCTGTGATCTCCACAGAATCAATATATTTAGCGATTTTTTTTATGCGCCAAATTACTATCCAACTAACCAAAAGTAGGAAAAAAGACTCCATTCGGAGCCATAAAACGCACATTCCAAGGAGCTTTATCCTCAGAAATGAGCTCTTTTTGGAGCCGAAGAGGAACGAAAAATCGGTCTACGTGGGCACCCATGACTCCGAATCCAATAAATTTGAACCGTTTTATGACTATTTTTAAATGAACTTCGAAGTCTTTTTGGACTTTTTTTGGAGCCTTTTTTAGATGGTTTTCTGAAGATTTGTTGGAGTCTTTTTGGATTTTTTAGGCATATTTTTTTCTCCATCGTCTTTTTTTTTACTCTTTTTAAGCAAATTTTTTCCAGTATTTGGATCCCCTTTTGAGTCATATTTGAGGCTTTTATTGACTCAGTTATGAAGCTTCAAATGAGTTTTTAATATTCAAATCTGTGTCTTACTAATATAAAGAAAGTATTCTTTTCAATAGTTTATACAGTTTTATTTATATGATTTTGAAAATACAGGGTGGCGCAAAAGTAATCATCCTATCAGAAAATGCTATATATTTTGCGATTGGCCCCTAAAGTCAGTTCTGTTTTGACATTTGTGTAGTAAACACATGAGAAATACACGTTAATAAACAATGTTACGCTACACTGCTCCAGAACGCGGAATATTGCTGACTATTTATTTCGGTCGGTGAAAAACGGTTACTGCGCAAAAGTAATCCTCCTATCAGAAAATGCTATAAATTTTGCGATTGGCCCCTAAAGTCAGTTCTGTTTTGACATTTGTGTAGTAAACACATGCGAAAAACACGTTGATAAACAATGTTACGCTACACTGCTCCAGAACGCGGAATATTGCTGACTATTTATTTGACCAATAATCGGTCGGGGCCAAACGGTTACTGTGAATGGTGAGCGCTACAGAGCAATGATCAACGAGTTCTTTTTGCCGCAACTTGATGTATTGGGATTGGAAAACATGTGGTTCCAACAAGACGGTGCAACAGCACACACTGCACGTGCCACAACCGATATGCTGAACATCGGAAGCTTACTTTTGCGCCACCTTGTACAATTATAATATTAGTTCTTAATTGAAAACAAAGTTTTTTTAAACATATTTATATAAGTACAGCTAGGAGTACTTAATTTTAATTTGAAACTTCGAACCACCCACATCCATCCAAGGAAACACCATAGCTGAATTGTACATATCCAAAAACATTATATAATCGAAAAATATGTATTATTATCAGTTTTTTAATTTTAAATGCACTTCAATTGGCTTCCACCTTTCGACTATTTGTAAACATTTTAGGTAAAATAAAAAAAACGATCAGAAAATGCTCTAAATCGCTCTTATAATTAAGCGTTGCAGCCCACTTTACAATATTCATTTCTCCTACACACTCCACACGGACTCTTTTTGGTGGATATTTCGGAGCGCTCCGACATTGATTAGCTGGGTACATGCAATGACCTTTTTTAATTCATTTCGTCTGACACATGGCGTATGAGTAACATTTTGTAACCAATCCCATAAATAATTTTTACTTCAGTATTACGCTCATAGGCTTTTTGTTAAACAAATTGTAACACTGCTTGACTTCACGCTAAACACCTTTTCTATCAAATAAATCCATTATTAAAGTGCTCTCTAGGCGGCTCATTGTTATGGTTAATAAAATTTCAAGGGAATTACAAGCGCAGCAAGTAAAAAGCTTTTCGCAGCGCATATGACGCGCCCAAGTCCATATTGTTGTTGATATGAACACATACATTAGACTGCGACAAAAAAAAAATATTTTTTTTTTTAAATACTATTGATATTTTTTTCAATATTGCTGTGTAATGTATATGAATTCAAACTTCGATTTTAAGATATTGAATTTAATGACAAATTCAAAATTCTCAAAAAGCCTAAGATCAAATTGGATGAAATTTTCATGACGGATATCTGCAGAATCGACATAATACGTTTCGAAAAAAAATCTAATATTTTTTTAATAAAAAAAATTTTTAAAGTTTTACAATTTATTTTGGCTAAACTTTATCTATGCATGGCATGAATAATATTTATTATTATATTGGCGCAATTCCATGATGTTCACACGAGGAAAATTCTAAAAAGAACAGGCCTATTTTAAACCATTTCAATTTTGTAGCTAAGTAATAAACCAGGGTTGGGTTGAATGAAAAACTACTAAAATAAAAAATAAATTTTTATTCATTATTCACAAAAATTTGAGTGATGAGTGAACGTTATTGGTTATTTAAAACATTTTGAATAAAGCATACAATTTCAATATTTATTAAAGCCTTTGAAAATAAAAAATAAGCACATCGAGATACCGCAAAATTATACCCATATGTGCATATAGACATAATGTGTATTTAGAAAGATTTTTTTTGTTTCTTTATAAATTGAGATTCACTGAGTTAATTTGATTCAAGTTAACGTCAATAACGAAATGCCCCGGAAAAAGCAATCCAGAAAAAGTCCCAAAATTACTCTGAAAAAGTCCCACAATGATCTCTAAAACAACTCCAAAATGGCCCCAACGCCTGAACGCAGATGAAGATCTTATCGTATTCTATATGAGTTAGCTTAGCTAATTCGAGCCCTCACGTGCGTTTTTTAATGAAAGATTTCACAAAGTTTTTAGAACTAAAAGATTAAATCTAAATAAATCTATGACGCGATATACAGCAGGTATATCATCATAAGCCTCTGTCGAGGGGCGACCCCGTTTTGAAAAAAGTGTTGCAAACCACTTTTGATGTTACCTGTACCAGGGCTCAAACCTTGGACCTTGGGTGTGGTGGGCAGGCAAAACTACCGCCACACCACGGCGGCCGCCACAACAAAATTAATTTCTTAATTAAGAGGACTCGTGGGGGGTGGGGGGGGGGGAGGTTGGGGGTACTTGTCATAAAAACAATAATCACTACAGGAAAAAGATTCTTAAGGAATCGAATGGCTTAAAGTTTTTATGAATTTACTTTTTTAAAAGCTATTTACTATTGGAGTTACAAAAACACAAGCAAAATGTATGGTAATTGTTGTTGGATCAGTGCTCGAATTTTTATGTTTGTTTGTTGATTGATAGGTGCTACAAAAAAAAATTTAGTATACTTTTAAAGCGACCTAGTAGAGATTGTTCATCTGGTCGAATGATACACGAAACTATGTTCAAAAAGTTTTAACACCCCCAAAATCTTTTTTTAAAGTCAAAAAACCGTTTTTTCATTTTTTTCGCGTTAAAAAATTCAGTTAAAAACAAATTTTCAATCGATTTAAAAACTATCAACGTTTTGGATAGCTGAATGTTGACACTTTCGAAATATATATAGGGCCGGTTTCACCAGCTCGACTTAACTTAGTTTTTCACTTTTTCAGTTTCACCATCTAACTTAACGAAGTCACAACTTAGTCAGCCTGCCAGCTGACTTATTCTCGACTATGTCAGTGTTGTTGTCGTTCAAAACCTAAATGTCAGTAATGCTCCTAATTTGTTTTGTACAATGTCCCAGCCGGAAAATTCGTCAAGCAAGACTTAAACGGCGTATGCGTAGATGCATGTGAACGCTTGTTTTCTAGCATGCAACCATTACGAAAGTATCGTTTTCAATTAAGCGCTAATTTAAGTACATTCCAACTTAAGAGAAATGGGTGTAAGATCAATACATTCCTTCGTGTATGGTCATACATGCCCATTTCGCACTGGGGTATTGGGATGCGCAGAGTTGTCTGGTATGAAAAAATACTACTATGCATAAAACAGCTGATCGGGTTGTTGTGTTCAAAATTATTTAAGTCGCTCAGTTGGTGAAACCCAAAATTAAGTTAGTCTCGAATCTGTGCTAACTTAAGTCACGACTTAGTTTTAGTCTTAGTCGCATTGGTGAAACCGGCCCATATTGTTTTGTTCATTGGAAAAGAGTAAGACGTGTTTTTTATGCAAGAAGTTGAATTTTTTGGAAATTTTCCCGTTTTTCCGATTTTGACCTCATTTTTTTGGTACTAATTGTGAATGTATTATAATTTTGGATATTTATCATTTATCATCGACAGGCTATCACTACCTAAAGTTTCCAATTCCTTTTAATATTTTCATAAAAACGTGAAACAAGAAAGCTCTAACAATGTTCTCTATTACTTGGGAATAACCCACCTGATAAAATTTTTTTTCCAGAACTTTTTGTGAGAAATTTAATTTACTGCAAAACTATGGACTCCCAAATTTTGTTTGCTTCAACGTTTTAACTGTTTTAAAACAAAAATGAGTTTATTCCTAAAAAAAATAAACTAAAAATTATAGGCCTATAGAAATTAATATTAAGATTTGAAATATTAAAAAACAATATCGAATATATCTTAAACAAATTATACTCTTTTGGCTCAACCTACTAGACATAGATATACAAAACAAACACACTACAATTATGTCTAGATCATTGTCTAGTTTTCGTTGATGCACATGCACAAACACATACGTGTCGTAATTGCCAACACAGCTAACAGCAACTAATGCCGGTAATTATCACGTAAATTGCTAGTTAATTAATTGGTCAGATATGAAATGTTACAAAAATCGACGGGGAAAAACAAAGTCGCATTAAAGAAAATATCATATTACAGGAAGAGAAAGAACAGAAAAAAAGTTGGAGAACACAGGAAATTGTAAAAAAAAAGTTGGAAAATGTGTGACATAAGTGCAATCAAAGAGGGTCATCACCTTAGCACATTCGGAGTGCATTAACTGTGTGGACGATATTCATTAGTGTTATGCTGTGTTTGAAAGTGTGTGCCGTGGTTTTCTTCTTTATGGTATGTGGCCTGTGGGGAGGGATGTGAGTTTGTCGGTGAAAAGGTAAAAACAACAAAATTTTTTTACTTTAGTTATAGGCGGGTACGGTGTGACACACAGTTGTTGGTTATTTTGCACTGAATCTCTGAACTCTATAAACATTGAGTGCGTGAGTACGTCGGTGCGTCTGTAAACACGATCACGAGATGATACTTGGCTTGCAAGTTCCTTAGAACTCATCGCCAGTTGCTATTAAAAATACGCGAAATGAATGGAAATCACGCCCACTTTTATGCATCGAATATTTTGCAAACAACAAAAAGGTGACTATTCAGTACATAATACAGCTGTAATGTCCAAATCCACACCCAAGATTGGAATTGTGGATTCCAATTATTGTTTTGTAAAATTTCGAAATTGGGCGTGGTACCCCATTTTTTTTCCAAAATAATTTTGGAATGGTGCGGCTTTTACAAAAAAAAATTTGGAGTAGGGCCTTGCTCAAAAATATTTTAAAATAGGCCGTCGAAAAACGTTTTCGATATCATAACATTCGGCACACAGCATATTACAAGAAATGTGTGAGAGCAAAATAAACGAAATCGGCTAAGGGCCAAACCCAAACGATTACAATGTGGAACAAATTCAGGTTAGCAAAAGTTAGGTCGATTCTGAGAGTGAGGGGTGAAAAAAGAGGCTAAATTAGAAGACCCGTATCGCGGCGTTTGTTTATGTTAGTTCGAATTTTTTTTTAATCGACCTTCGAACTTTGCAGTCAAATGCTGATTTTCAGCATATTGTTTGTATGGTTTTTTGGCTATAACTCGTCGACTAATTGATATTTTTTCAATCTGTTAAAGTCAAATTATTGCTAGAGACCTGTGCAACAATTAACATTTAAAAAAAATTGATTTATAAAATTTGTGTAGTGCTTATGAAGCAAAATGTTGGAAAATTTTTTTTTTGCTTTTTGAACATATTTTCCACAAAACTAAGTCTTTTTTCTTTCTGTTCTATAATATGCTTCTCAATTTTTTTAGTGTTGCTTTTGCAGAAACATTGAAAAAGAAATTATAAAAATACGGGAAAAAATATAATTTTGAAATGTTAGTTATGAAAAGTTTTAAGTAAAAAAATGAAATAAATTAAATTAAATATGTACTATCTCATAATCCTGTGTTTATTTTCCTGTGGCTCTTATTCGCTTAATTTCTTCCACAAACGTATGAAAAGCAACACTAAACGTTGTTTTACATTTTTTTTCTTTTTTTAAAACGAATTCTTCACAATATTCAAATTTTTAAATTTTGTTAGCCAGTTTAGAAATCCGTGTATACCATGCCAATTGCCAAAACAGCTGATTGCGAAAATTCGAAATTCCTCTTCTCCAATTATTCTTCTTTTCCGAAGGAACAAAAAAATCCGAGAGAAAATTATTCCGTGAGAATATTTAGAATTGAGCTGTTAATGAATGTAGGAGTGCTATTGCCACCTTTTTGACCAAATTTATGTTAACGATTCGGTAAATTTATTTGAAGACGAATTAACGTATCATCACAAAATTTTTGTTTAGTACAAAATGAGCGGTTGACAACTGCTCCTACTTTTGATTGTGTTAAAAAAGTACTTTATAAAATTTGGAAAAGCTATATCTCCGACATCAAAGTGCAATTTTTGCAAACCCTATTGCTTAGATAAGCAAATTTTGGAAGGCTAAAATGTTCAAGCTAGCAAACAGAATTGAAATATTTAAAAATAAAATTTAAGTGTACCGCCCACCTTTTAACCCTTTACTACTAAGTTTTATTATTCAAAACAAAAAAAATTCGCTTAAATAGTTCCATTTAAACAATTTAAAAACACCGAAAAAGTTTTAGAAAGGCTGGAGAGCTGTTCAAAATTTGGTCAATATACGAGGGGCACTGCAAAAGTTCAGTTCAGAATCAAGTACTTGATGTATTGACTGCGTTCTGCGATTGATTACCTATAAATCAGTTTGGTTTTAAACTGCTTGGTTTCGTTTCAACGTAATTTATTAAGAGTAATAATGTGCCGCCGTGGTGTGAAGGTAGTGTTGCCGGCCTACCACACCAAAGGTCCATGGTTCGAGCCCTGGTACAGGTAACATCAAAAGTGATTTGAAAAAAGTTTTTCAAAACGGGGTCGCCCCTCGGCAGTGGTTTGGCAAACTCTCCGAGTGTATTTCTGCCATGACAGGCTTCTCAGCAAAAATTCGTCTCCTTTGTAGATGCCGTTCGGAGTCGGCAAAAAACTGTAGGTCCCACCAATTTGTAGGGAAAATTCAAATCGGCACACCACAAATTGGAAGAGAAGCTTGGCGCAAAAATCTCTTAGGAGGTTTATGATGATATACCTGTTGTATATCGCGCCATAGAGATAGAGAGAATAATGTGTGAAAAATTTAAATTTTGAATAGTGATTTCCCAACGAGGATTTTGTATGATTTTTGATACGGTCTATTATCGCAGAAATGTCTGGAAAAACTAAGCAGCACTTTCTTCAATTATGATTTACAAATGGTTCGGGGAATCCAAGTGTGGGAGACCAACGTTTGATAACGATATTCGCTAACGAGGTCCATGCAGCTGATGCTATGCTAGAAATGATTTTGTCAGATCGGCATGTAACCTAAGTGAGATAGAAGCAACTTTAGGCATTACAGCAAAACTAAAATATACGATTTTGCACTATCATTTGCATGCCAGGAAGCTTTACAGTCGTTGAATCCCACACAATGTGAAGGAAGAACAAAAACAGGCACGTATCAAGTGGTGCAAGGAAATGCTAAAGAATTTCCAAGGGCATTGTTGTTGTACCCAAAGCAAATTAAACAAGGTAGAACTGACAACTGAAATATTTCTCCTTTTTAGGAATTCTTACTTCAAGTCCGAGCACAGTATTTGGGTCCCATAATAAAAATTAGATTGGATTTGCTGAAGCCTCAAAGTGTTAAATTTTCCAAACAATAATTTATAGTTCCTAGTATTTCGCCTATTTCGGACCCAGCATCAAAAATCCAGAAAGCTGGAAAGGAGTAACTTTTTTATTTTAATTTGAGTTACTTTTGCCACCAAGTGCTACTTTGGCATTTGACGTTTTTAAAGAATTCTATCGGGTGTTAACCATGCCCTCTTTCTACATAATGATGTGCGCTGAGGGTAACTAACCAAAAACATTCCAACTTTGTTGACAAGGCTCACAGCTGGGTATATAAGTTTCTTTTACACACGAACTTAGACTCCTTTATTTGCTTTATGTTCACCCACAGTGTAAATTAATTTAAAAAAATTCAAGCAGTGTATTTACATCTATTCTCATTAAAATCTATTTAATAGCAATAAAGTACTCTTTAACCCCTAAACAACCGCAAAAGCTCCTAAATCACCGCACATGCACTATAATTTGCGGAATCAAATAATTTAATCCAATTTGTCGATATATCGCAAATATTAAAACTGTCGTAATTAACTTTTTGCAAACATAATTAAAATTGCTAACAACTAGCTGCAGCAACACAAAGGAAATAACAAACTAATGAGACTGCTGTGGCAACAACAGCAAATGAGTGAAAATACAAAATTTAATCATGTGCAATTCAGCTAACAAATTAAAATGCGGAAAATGTTGCACAAAAATGCAATGTGGCAAACAAGAGTTGCAAACGAAATGCAATGCGCTTGCCGTTTAAATACCGTTAAATAGCGCATCAAAGTTTATTTCATTTCGAGTAACATGGTATAGATGGGATTCGGAATATATGCACAACAGAGTGCGCATTTGGTGAAAAAGAAGGCTCCGAAAATAACTTTCAAAAGCTTAACATGAAACGATTTTTACTTGAAATTTTTACTGCAGCACCATCAATGAAGGTAGTAGAAATATATGTTCCAAGAGCCATTAACTAGAGATGTGACGTCAAGCAGAAACGTCGATTACTCAATAATTGACTTTTTTGTTAGGAGAGAAATCGATTTTTGCAAAATCGGGTTTGAATTAAATAATCGATTTATATACTCGTATACTAGAGATCGGTTGAATTTCAACCAAAAAACTTTATTTTATTTTAAGTATTTTTAATTAATTTTGTTGTTTTCTATTTTATAATTATATTTTCTTTTCTTTTTTCTTTTCTTTTCTTTTCTTTTCTTTTCTTTTCTTTTCTTTTCTTTTTTTTCTTTCCTTACCTGTGTTTTAGCTCAAATGAATATAATTGTATTATTTTCTTGGAAATAAAATTTGAAAATCTGTAGATATAATTACTTTTATGTCGTTTATTAATATGTGTGCATGCGAATGTAAAAAAAGGTAGGAAGGAAAATGTCAAAATTAATCTGCGGCCAACATAACATAATTGAGACGAACGGCAACACAAAGAGTGCAGAACTTAATCGCGCTGGAACAATATTTTATAAAAGCGTGCAACTGTTGGCATATGCTGACGATATTGATATCATTGGCCTTAACAACCGCGCCGTAACTTCTGCTTTTTCCAAATTAGAAAAAGAAGCGGAGAAAATGGGATTGGTGGTGAACGAGGGCAAAACGAAGTACCTTCTGTCATCATGCAAAGAGTCAGCGCATTCGCGCCTTGGCAACCAAGCCACTGTTCGCAGCAATAATTTCGAAATAGTAAAGGACTTCGTTTACCTGGGAACCATCATTAACACCAACAATAATGTTAGCCTAGAAATCCGACGAAGAATTACTCTTGCAAACAAATGCTACTTCGGACTGAGTAGGCAATTGAAAAGTAAAGTCCTCTCTCGACGAACGAAAATAACACTCTACAAGTCACTCATCGCACCCGTCCTGCTATATGGTGCAGAAGCGTGGACACTAACAACATCTGATGAGGCGGCTCTGGGAGTATTCGAGAGAAAGGTTCTTCGAAATATTTGTGGACCTCTACGCGTTGGCGACGGCGAGTACCGAAGAAGATTTAATGATGAGCTGTATGAACTTTACGCAGACGCCGACATAGTTCAGCGAATTAAAACACAGCGGCTTCGCTGGCTAGGCCACGTAGTGCGAATGAGCGAAGATGCTCCAGCCCAGAAGGTATTCTTATCGGCACCCGCCGGTGGAAGCAGAGGAAGAGGGAGACCACCACTCCGATGGAAGGACCAAGTGGAGACCGATTTGCGATCCCGCGGTGTTTCCAATTGGCGCTAGTTGGCGCAACGAAGAAACGACTGGCGAGCTATGTTGGACGGTCAAAATCGCCCAGGCGGTTAGATGACCATTTAAAGAAGAAGAAGATGAAGAAAGCAAAAATGCATGACACGTTTACTCACACAACAGTGGCTCTATAATGCGAATACTTATTTTTCATTGGTCCACTACCAACTCTTTGTACACGCAGTGAGAGCCGATCTCACGAATAATACAATAACATGCATGACATGTCTACTCATACAACTAAGGCTCTATGGTGTGAATACATGTTTGGCATTTGTGTTGGTGCCATTTTTAAACTAATTTTTCTGAATTATAATAATTTTTTTTAAGTTTTTTGATTGGCGGCATACCTAGCCATACATATACAATTTTTAATACCTTAGATGTATAGTTTGGCATAAAGTGGGACAATTTCCCTCAACTTGCGCGTTTATATTATAGATACTATTAAACCAGGTCACGCTTTGCTGTGTCCTAGAACATATAATGGACTGAGTCCGATATTAATCATTGCGTCTCCGAAACCCGTTGAGATATGGAACTTAATCACATTGCTTATTGCAGTACTCACTAGCCCCTTTCGTTTGATACCCATATTGTACTAACACATTTTTGGTTACTCTGGTTCACATATTGGTCTATATCGCCGAAACCGCTCAGTTATCGAAATAGGAGGTATTTTAAATGTTAAGTAAGACTTCTAGTCTTTATAAGTAGTTATAATCAGAAGTTTTTGAGTGATGCACATTCCAACACACAGACAGATAAACAGCCAGACAAAAATTCTAAGAACTGTTGCTTTGGATTCTATTGGCTTAATAATGATCCCTTGTGTCAATTTTTCTTAAAAATCTGCAAAGTACAGACATCAACCGGCTACAATTTTATTATATTCAGAGATTTTGAACCATTTATTCAAGTAAAAATAATTTAACATAAAAAGGTGAAAAATAACCAAATGGACGATGAGAAGCAAGCTAAAAAAGATTCGCAATATTTACATTCAAATTTTCAATCTCTATCTCTATGGCGCGATATACAACAGGTATATCATCATAAACCTCCTAAGAGATTTTTGCGCCAAGCTTCTCTTCCAATTTGTGGTGTGCCGATTTGAATTTTCCCTACAAATTGGTGGGACCTACAGTTTTTTGCCGACTCCGAACGGCATCTACAAAGGAGACGAATTTTTTGCTGAGAAGCCTGTCATGGCAGAAATACACTCGGAGAGTTTGCCAAACCACTGCCGAGGGGCGACCCCGTTTTGAAAAACTTTTTTCAAATCACTTTTGATGTTACCTGTACCAGGGCTCGAACCATGGACCTTCGGTGTGGTAGGCCGGCAACACTACCTTCACACCACGGCGGCCGCTACTTTAAGGTATATTTGTACCTGGCCGACCGAGTATCGCTCCTCTTCTTTAATTAATTCATTCGCTTAGTTTAAAAAAAAATATAAAGGATATAGGTGGCCATCCTAGTTGTAACCCCCACCTGATAGTATTTTATCACTTTCCATTACAAAAAAAATAATAAAGGGGGCAGCCCCTTACCAGCATCCTGAGTCAAGGCAAAAGATGACCTTTTGATAAGGAACCTGACTTTGTCACCGACCAACTCCTCTTCAATGTACAAATCCACCATAAAATCCAAATCCTGGGAAAAATATCATGAAAAGGTGTTTCCGAAGTGCAAGGCAATCGTTAAAACACCTTTCGCCAAAGCCCAACTTCGATCTGGTTACTGTTATAGGTTATGTTCTTACTTGTGCATACTAAACCCAGGCGTGCCACATGTTTGCATTCCCTATAGTACCAACCATCTTTCCAGCTCCTCGTTGGATCAGATTCTCCTAAAACAAATTTCACTTTGGTCTAAACCTTTTTAAACTGTCAGTTTCCTAAAACCATCGGCTTACGACAATCCTCCGAAAGAGTTTAGCTTCTGAGTTTTAAAAAGCCGTCATTCGTTGTACCTTGGCAGAGGCGAGATTATAGCCTGTGCTGGCAGCGTAATTGGATACCAGCGATCTAGCAAGTGTAACTTCGAGTGCAGCGGAAAGAAAGGACTCTGCCCACAGGATCACGTTGAGAGCTAATGCCATTAGAAGATTGTTTTAACGCTACCGCGAGTTGATGAAGGAACTATTTCAGGCAGAAAAACCTGAGTACAAAGAAGTTGAGCTGCCAACCAACAGGATCTGCTTCCGAAAGCTCTATGAAAATGTTCTACAATTTTGTAAATATTTTGGTATTAATCACCCTCAACTATATTCGATTTTGGAAATTGCGGCTAACAAGCCGCAAGTCATGCTTATATTAAGTTACATTGAGTTCACCTTAAATCCCTGATTTCAAGTCCAATCCAAGAAAAATACTTTGGTTGCGATTACTTGTTATCGCAGAAGGTTTTTAAAGCGGTTGAATCACTCGTCGCCCTTATCATTTCGGTATGTTGAGTGATGGATATATCCCTACTTTTGTATTTATAAACTTTGGCCAGCCGACCAAGGTCATTTATTTTAAAATTTTAAAGTTATAAAGGGTATCAAAGCGAGCACAAAAATCCTATAGCACTTTGTAGGGTTGACTGCAGCAAATGTTGGTTAGTGGCAAAAAGTTATTTTGTATAGTGTTGAAAACATTTACAAACTCATTTAAAGTTTCATATATGTATATGTGCACTGGCAAAATAACAAATGCACTCACATAACACACACGAATATGCTGCGAGAGTAGCACTCCATATCCCACACTGCATTTGGCTGATGGAACTTTTAATTGTTGGTTAACTGAAACACTATTGATTACATTTGGTGGGTAACTATTCAGGGTAACGGCTAAACTGATTTGTATAATATTTTGTGAGATGTGTTTTTTTATTTACACTAGGTGGCGCTGGAGTGGGCAATATGATGGCAGACAACAAAATGAGCAAAAAGAAGAAACGAAGCAAGAAAGAGAGAAATGAACCTAGAGAAAAAGAGAGGGTAAAAATAGAGAGAAAGGTACTGAAAAAATAGATGGAGGCGAAGAGAGAGAAGAATAGGGAATAATATAGATAAGGGAGAACTATAGAGGGGGACAGAATGTAGGTTGGAGTAACGGAGGAGAAGGTACATGTTGCGTTTAAAGATAGCAAGAAGGATAAAAAGAGGCATGGAGAATATGAAACTAACAACAAGTAATAACTGCCCATGTCAAGTTAAGGCCAAATTGAGGTTTTATCAGCATTTTAAAGACCTGTTGAATTTACATTACAGACGCTCTGTAAATGATAATTATGAGATTTGATGGAACAGTTATTACGAAATGATTATAAAGAAGCTTAAAATAGTATTATTTTAAATTGATAATAACCATTTTGAATACAAGACTGTAAAAATGCATAAAAAACATTTTCAAAATTTTTTAAAATCAATGACTCACTTATGATCATATAACGAATCATTTATTATCATAATTACTCATTTATGGTCCTATGAGTACGTTCTGGTCAGACGTGTTAAATTTGATTAGTAATTAGTAATCAATTAATTAGACGACTTTTTTAATTGGCAATGATTATTTTAATTGTTTTTTAAGAAAAGGTAATTATTAATTGATTACGATGAGAAAAAAAAGTTGTTTCGGTTACTATTGATTGTTTTTGATTTGAAAAAAGTTGCTTTGATTACTTTTGATTATGCTTGATTTTTGCAGTATTTTCGTAGAAGCACAACAATATACACATCAACAATATTGAAAAAATTCAAAAATAATCAAAACAAAAAATTGCTTCGATTACTTTTGATTTCAAACAACTAATTCTAATATTTTTTTTTTTTTATTTATTAATTTTTTTTTTTTGATTATAATTTTGATTAATTGCAAAATAATCATTAGAAATTGAAAGAAGTAAAGTAATTGGTATTCAATCATTAAATGGATTCTCAAGAAAGTAATTAATCAAACCGTCAATCATTACGATTAGTAATCATAGTCTGGTTCTGATTTTAAATTTCGAGCACGAATGATTATTCAGGAATAATAAAATAAAGGACACATTTTGCCCCCGGCTATGAATTGTTATCCGATTGAAAATTAATCTGAAATATCTGATTATTTCCTGATTGCAAATTTCACAAATATGCTAGCTGGGTGTAGAATATTCTCGAACGAGGCAAAATGTAGCAATTAAAAGGCAAGTAGCAAATGGCTCTTGGTGATGGGGGAGCATAAATTGTAATAAGTATTTTAATTGGCAACACACTTTCTTTAATTTTATGCAACCCGAAAGTGGTGAATAGTAATTGGATTTTTACTCTTTGCATAGGTAACGGTAACTGCTGAGGATTTGAATTTTTGTGTTGGTAAATTCCAACAAACTATTCCTTCACATTGATCATTTCAGAAAACTACGGACAGAAATATGAAACAAATTGAAAAGAAAGAAAATATAAGAGAAAATTAAATATAAACAGAGCAATAAAAACAAAGGCCAACAATAAGAATAAAGGGGAATGATATAAGATGAGGAACTACAAGGAAAATGGTAAGAAATTTCCGAAAAGAACAACAAAAATAAAAATGTAGTTGAAAATCAAGTTAAGAAGAACGAAAAGAAATAAGAAGAAAAAGAAGAAGAGCACCAGCAACAAAAATTAAAAGCAGAAGAGCAGAATTAAAGTAAAGGAAAAAGGATATAAAGAAAAAATACTTGAAAGTAACTCACGACTATAAAAAGCAATTAGAAGTGAAACCTTCATAAAGTACAAGGAGACCGGTTAAATTATGATTTTTAATCATAATGATTACAAGTTTAATTGATAATTTTCTGAGAGCCCATTTAATGCTGAGTTGCCATTATTAAATTTTTAATGACTGCTTGCCAATTGTTTAAAAACAAAAATATAGTCTTTTACGATCTCAAATTAAAATATTTTTATAACTTTTTTTTCATTAAACGTTTTTTTTTTATTAATTGATTATATTTCGAGTTCTTTTAGTTTTATTATTTTTGATTTTCGAATAGTTTTAAAAAGCAATACATTTGGTTTATTATTTTAAAAAACGATTGACAATCATTATCAATTAAAGAAGTTAGAATTAAACTACAGCAGATTAAAACCGTTTTCATTTTATTATTATTTCGATCCGTATTTTAAATGTCTACGTCTCTTATGCTTTTATTCAACATATTCTCCATTGAGGCATGCACCTTCACATATACTTTCTCTAAGCTGAATATTCACTTTAGATCCCAAGCTTAAATAAAAAAGAACTGAATAGAGTAGAGATAGTAGAGTTGATAAACTAATGACATTACGTGGAGTTGCATGCAACAGTGTCAGGCGAGCAATTCATAGCTCGAACACAAACACACAAATGCACATACATAAAAATGCAATGGGGAACCGAAAAGCAAGCTGACAAACCGAGAAGTGGAAAAATGGCAACGGAACAAATTAGGGACATGAAGAAATATGTGTGACAACCAGTGCTGCCACAGTCATAAAAAAAAGTAACCAAAAATTAAAAAATTAATTACCAAAAAACTACCATTTTATAAAAACGAACACATAAAGGTTTATTTGAAATTACAGCTATGTACATACTTAAATCAAATAATATAAAAATATTGCATCCTAGATGGAATTGTGAAAAGAAAAATCAACAAAACCTCTTTGAATCTCTTTAATTAAATATACTTCAAAAGTTATAGGCTTTGTTATGCCACTATACTTTTTCAAGAAAAAACTATTAATTTTTCTGTCATAATTTAAGCTACTTTTTCTGAAATGCCATTCTTTTAGAATTTGCGGTATATTTTGCCTAAAACTATATATTGGCCTCGAGACATCGAAAAAATTACCAAACCGGGGAAAAAAGTAACAAATTACCAAAAAGGTTTTAAAGTCGGAAAAATTACCAATTTCGGTTAAAAATAATCGAAAGGGCAACACTGGTGACAAGACAAACTAGAAAAAAAAAACCAAAACAAATATACCACGAAACAAATTGACAGCCTTTTAGTTAACGCCATAAATATAGTTGATGCACTTTTGACAATAACTACTATTAGCTAGATTAGAGAACGGACGGCACATAAAATCAACTAGACCACGGTCGGCAGCAACATTAAAAGACCACCAGAAATGGGGTAACTGGTTTGAAAAGTATTCTCCTCCTATTTTTCATGTACGTGCAGCAGAACCAAAAGCTAAAGATCGTTAAAAGTGATAGAACTCAAAGCAGTCGAAAAGTGTTGCAGTGAGCGCGGAGTATATTTGATGACTGCTTTTCCGATAAGTAAATGCAAACTTGAACAAAGTTTTGGGTTGGAAATGTTAGTCAAACTATTGATTTCATTTGTGACCATAAAATGAAAAAAATTTGTTACAATTCTGCGAGCAAATTCATCAAAGCGAAACATCTCAACTTCAGCGTCCAGAGAGCTGTATAACTGTAATAAGAACTAGAACAAATTATTTTTTTTATTTGACTAAAATTTTTCTCATTTTAGCCAGAACTGACTGGAAGCAACAAGCTATTCCAAGTCATCATTCAACCATCTTAGCCGAGGCCTCCCTCTTCCGCAGTTACCAAATTCGGATGTCAATAGGATAACCTTCTGGATCGAAGCTTGTTTGTTTATTCGCAAAACATGACCCAGCCAGCGGAAGCTTTAATTGTCCTGTTTTGATTTCTCTGCTTCCAGTTATAAAGGGTGTTTTTTTTAGGGGTATAGAACTTTGAATTGAAATAAAACACAAGAAAATCGTTTTAAGGTTCATCAATTTGGCTTTATTGGAAGGATAATATTATGCCATTAATGTTTAAATATGATTTCGGGCATGTGGCCGCCGCGGCTGGCTCGAATAAAGCCAATTCTACAGGTCCAATTTTCAACCACTTTTTCGAGCATATGGGGCCGTATGTCGGCAATAACGCCACGAATGTTGGCTTCCAATTCCCCTAACGTTTCTGGTTTGTTGGTGTAGACGAGCGACTTCACATATCCCCAAAGAAAATAATCCAATGGTGTCAAATCACACGACCTTGGTGGCCAATTGACAGGTCCATTCCGCGAAATTATGCGCTCATCGAATGTTTCCTTCAATAAATCGATTGTGACGTGCGCTGTGTGGCATGTAGCGCCGTCTTGTTGGAACCACAACTCATCCACATTCATGCCATCCAATTCGGGAACAAAATAGTCGGTTATCATGGCTCTATACCGGTCTCCATTAACGGTAGCTGCATTATTGCGGAAGAAGTATGGCCCAATGACTCCACCAGCCCATAGAGCACACCAAACAGTCAGTTTTTGTGGATGTAATGGCGTTTCAAGGGTCTCATGTGGATTCTCTTTACTCCAAATGCGGCAATTTTGCTTGTTGACGTAGCCATTCAACCAAAAATGAGCCTCATCACTGAACAAAATTTTGCGATGAAAATCAGCATCGAAATCAATCTCATTTTCGGCCCATACACCAAAATCACGACGCATTGCATGGTCTCGCGGCTTTAATTCTTGCACAAGCTGGATCTTGTAAGGTCGCAAGCCAAGATCTTTGCGCAAAATCTTCCATAAAGTTGATGGACAAAGCTCCAATTGCTGTGCACGGTGGCGAATCGATTCATTCGGGTCCTCTTCAACACTTTGCTCTACAGCGGCAATTGTTTCTTCGGTGCGCACTGTTCGACGTCTCTGCGGATGCGTATTATCACATAGAGTAAACGTAGTGCGAAAACGATCCATGGTTAACCGAATTAATTGCTCTGATGGACGATTATGTCGACCATAAAATGGACGGAGCTCACGGTAAACTTCGCGAACTGAACCATTATTTTCGAAATAAATTTGCACGATTTGCAAGCGTTGTTCTTTTGTCAACCTGTTCATGATGAAATGGCAAACCAAACTGAACATAAATGACATTAGAGTTGCCAGATTCGACCACAAAATGCCAGTTTTATCTCTATTCGAAAAACAAACCTGTAAAAAAAACACCCTGTATTGTCAGTACTCCCTCCATAACCTCTTGAAATAGGTATCCAAGACGACATAATTTTCCCTGCAGAAATTTCTTAAGGGTTCAAGCCTTCAGTAACCTTCACGAGTCTCGAATTAGTTAATTTCGACCAAGACAGTGTTAACGATGCCAACCTAGTTTTGACTTCAAGGTGGGGTCAGCAATCGTATTGTGCACTTCCGCAGTCTCTTCCCCCACACGCCTTAGCTTATCCCTTCTTCCTTAGCATAGGGTTGTTGTTGTTGTTTTTAGCAACAAAACCACTCCCCGAAAATTTTGGGGAACCCGGTACGCTCCGGTACTCCCTTGTGGTACTGTCGTGGTAGCGATTTGTTATGAACATTGAAACCTCTAGGTCATGTCACCCCTTCTTCCGTAAGGAAGAAGAAGATGGGTAATAAGAAGTGAGAGGCATCATATCCATAAATCAACCATCCACGTCATTACCTTTGTGCATATTAGTCGCCTCTTAAGAGCGATATGCCTACCTCGGGGTTTTAATTGCCATCAATCCCTTCTAATCCTAGAAAACCAATCGTTTTAAAATGGTAAGACCATACCAAATTTTCTGTGAGAAGAGTCGATTTTTTTGAGCTTTATCGATATAGGCAGTGCTTTGACGATATGGTCCGGTACGATTCCATTCTGCACATCTTCGTGTTGCAAACCTCAGTATGGCCTTATTCTGACGATGTCGGCGTGGAGCGACGGCGTGGAGCGAGGAAACTACACTCTGCTTCTACAGTGGTCCTAGGTATAACACGAGAGGTCAAAAGCTTTCGGCACGATCAACCACACTTTTGCCTGACAACGAGGAATGTACTTTTGCCCCAAACTTAAAGAGATAGACCACTCACTAACAGAGTGGTCGACAAGCTAGAAAAACAGTTTGGAAACCAGAAGACAAGTTTAAGGAGAACTAGCGCAGGGGTGATAAGGAGTGGTGTCCCATCCATTTTACTGTGCTTTGTTTACATCTTGAAGTTCCCTTTGGCATCAGGAGTTTTCATTGTTTCCTATACAGACGGCTGGACGGTCATAGCAAAGGGTTAAGGCTCTTCCATTGATGCGATATAAAATCAACGATTTTCGCACTTACCCGATTTCTTCACCTATCTGAACGTAACATGGTCAGTGACCACAACCTAGGCCACCTAATTCACTACAACGGAATGCGAAGGTGAGATTGGGCACCACATAACTAAGTCGGTTGATCCAAAGGTGCAAATGACGGCAATCAACAACATTCACACATCGTTCGTAAGTTCATTTGTAAGCTCCCACGTGGTGAACGCCGTCATACCAACAAAATCACTAATTCTAGCTGATGAAGAACGCGATCTTTCCAAAAAAACTGTAGCCACTCATACTCAACTTCAGTCCGGACATTGCAAGTATAAACTCCAAATGTATGCCCGGCATGTGACATGACTTAACCCGCTCTTTTACCAGAAGAAGAGCACACTCATCTAATAAAACACTCGGTAGGGTCTAGCCCTATTGCAATTTCCTGGGAATGCCGTTGTAGCAGACTGATGACAGTTTGAAAATAGACTTGACAATTAGGCTGGGCGAAGTACCCGTACCAGACAAAAGATTAGGTACTGAGAAACTGGGACACCAACACACCCCTTACAATTCATTAGTTCACAATCTGAATTATATGTATTTGCCAGCATCACATCAAAAACCGACTTGTCTGAATCCTTATATGATTCCGAAAGGCTCATGAAAGTCCTTATGAATCCTGACGTTGGTGTTGGGAGTAGTCGACCTTATTTAGCAGAAGCTTTGCAAAGAAGTCATATTCAGACATGACAACACACAGGCAGCTCTTTTCTTGCACTGTCAAAAGCTGCATTGAATAAGACAAATATATGGGTCATGGATCTTCCACTTCTCTGGTCATGGGTCTTCTCCAGAATTTTGCAAAATAATCTCAAAAGTGTTTTCTAAGAAAACCCTTGAATTGCTCTTCTACTACTTAGTAAATAAAGAAGAAGAAAAAAAACAAATAATATTTTAACTTTTCATACTTTTGAGATTGGCATCTTCTATAGCCTCAGAGAGCGTACCTTGTCGCTTCTCAATTACATTTCTCATATTTATTTGCCTTACACTTTGCTGATGCAGTTATTTTCATACAAAATTTTTATTCCAACTTCAGCTCACTCAATAAACTTTCACAAAACTGCGATAGCTATCAAACTTTACTTTTCCAAGTTGTTGTTGGACTTCTTAGCAACTGCAACATTTTACAAGAACTCGTTTAAGCAAAAAGGTTTTACCTTGTGCCTAGGAACATGCGCCGCTAAGTTAACTTTCACAAAAGTGAAAAGCGAGGGGAATAAAAGTTATTTGAAAACAAGTAAGAGGGAAAGCTGTATTCGGCTCGGCCTAACGCTTTATACATTTTATGCATACAAAGCACGAGCTTCAGTGTTACATCCTTGTTGAGAATAAGCATAAACTGTGAGTAATTTGACTTTCTTACTTTGCTAATTGGAAGATAAATAGCTTGAAACCCATTTACTGGAACAAGCGTTTGTGTCGATGTGGCCTCCAATATGTTATATTGGTCACAAAAATGTTCGTTCCTAGCAGCTTTTAAATTTGAAGAACTATCACACAAAACTCAGTTATCGGAACAATCGATTATATGGGAGCTATAGATTGTTTCGATCTTGTCAGTTCCGACAAATGGTTATATGAAATAGCAGCCGCTTACCAAACTCTCTCTAAAGCTGGGTTCTTATTTTACGTTCAAACAGCCAGACAAGACTAATATCACTTAGCTCATCATCTTCGTCAGTTCAATATTCCTACTGATGGGTCCATCTCTTCTTCTTCTCATATTTACACACATCGGACGAGAAAGTATTATACCATTTTATGTTTATGAAAGGTATAAAAAAATATTTTATAATAATATAAAGAAATCGATACATATACACAGGGAATGAACATTTGTTTTAGGTTTTGATAATACCGGGATTTCTAGAATCTTATTTTCCAGTGCCGGGATCTCGGGATTTTATTATTTGCTATTCTCCAACAGGTTACGTACAAAAAAGTAAAGAAATTATATGAAAAACGGTATGAAGTTAAATTATATAAAAAATAAAATATATATTATATAAAAAATAATTTAAGTTTTGATATAATTTTTTACATACAATGAAAGTTATTTCATTAAAAAAAATTGTTGAAAGAAGATTTTTCAATAGTTAAGGATGAAGAAATTTTTTTAGAATAGACCATCTTAATAACACAACTCTTGCGAATAAAAAGTACGTTAAGGTTTGAAAAATAAATATGTTTATCAGACCAATAAATTTATTTAAAATTGGCATGAGAAAATGCTACTTTTCTTAGTTAAAAAAAAAATTTCCATCAACAAAAAAATTTTTTTTATTTATATTTTGCATAAAAAAATCAAACATAACAATAAATAAATGTATGGCGCGATATACAAAAGGTATATTATCATAAGCCTCCTAAGAGATTTTTGCGCCGAGCTTCTTTTTCAATTGTGGCAAATTGGCGGGGCCAACAGTTTTTTGCCGACTCCAAACGGCATCTACAAAGGAGATGAATCTTTGCTGAGAAACCCTCCAAGGCAGAAATACACTCGGAGAGTTTGCCAAACCACTGTCGAGGGTCAACTCCGTTTTGAATTCACTTTTTCAAACCACTTTTGATGTTACCTGTCTCAAACCTTGGACTCTTCGATGTGGTAGGCTGAAAACACTTCCGTCAAACCAATGGGGCTGCATAAAAATACAAAAGTTCTTATTAACACATTAGCAACCCCGAAAATCCAGAGATTCCTTTCTTACAGCAGCTACAAAAGCACGGTATCCCGAGATTGGCATCCCTAATTTGCACCGACAATAAGTATCGCAATCGCAGCAATCACAAACTGTACAAAAGTAAGCCAACTAACCAGCAATCAACTTCCACGAAACAACAAATTCAAATGAATGCGAAGAAATCTCGTCTTTTAAATTCAAATTAACATTCGTATCCAATTTAGAGTTTCAGCAATGCGCCAGTATAACTTTTGTAGATGTTAATTGATTTTTCATTCGCTACGCTAAAAGTGCTGCAGATATTGGATATTTGCATACGCCGTTAATTAGTCTAATGAAACTAAAAGCTTGGTCAGGAAATTAAAAGTTGGTTAAAATAAATTCCGAAGTGAAATAGTTAACCTACAACAAAAATTAATTATCAAGTTCTATATGAGGTCTCTAAAACAACAAAGTTGCTTACAGTCATTCATAACTGTCTGAACATAATTGGTATATAATGAAAGGTATTCAGGAAAGCCTTGTGCGATACCTGTATCTGTTCCGAAAAACGTCCATCTAACATTAAAATGTTTGTGAACAATTTGGCTATCATTCGAAAGTCGGTGAAGAGGGCTATGAGATGGCTACGGAAATTTCGCCCCAAATATGGTCTACTAAAGCTTTGCTTCAAATGGAACGTGTTTAAAGGCGCTATGAGATGAACTTTAACCAATATCATCTCTCTCTCTATGGCGCGATATACAACAGGTATATCATCATAAACCTCCTAAGAGATTTTTGCGCCAAGCTTCTCTTCCAATTTGTGGTGTGCCGATTTGAATTTTCCCTACAAGTTGGTGGGACCTACAGTTTTTTGCCGACTCCGAACGGCATCTACAAAGCAGACGAATTTTTGCTGAGAAGCCTGTCATGGCAGAAATACACTCGGAGAGTTTGCCAAACCACTGCCGAGGGGCGACCCCGTTTTGAAAAACTTTTTTTTTTTTTCAAATCACTTTTGATGTTACCTGTACCAGGGCTCGAACCATGGACCTTCGGTGTGGTAGGCCGGCAACACTACCTTCACACCACGGCGGCCGCCATCAGCTATAAGAAAATATTATGACGGGACACAATTAATTTATACAATTTTTCAAAAGTGACCAAAATCGAAAAATTCGTGTTTTTGTTTTGTATAAAGTAACTGTGAAATTTTACAATAATTTTTTATATCAGATAATACTGACTCAAGCTAGTTCTTTAAATGAGCTAAAAATCAAATTATGATAATGGACCCTGACGTACGGGGCGACAGTTCAAATTATGCGAATTTCGGGATTTCACACCTGATTTTCTCTAAAACTATACACGAGCTCATCGTGAAAAATCCTTAAGGAAGCATATAGTTTTGTTTAAGTTACATAACATATACAGGGCAGTGTGATTAATGTCTGAAATATGAATAAATAATTTAATTAAGTTACAGTTTTTACATTTTTTTCTTAAATTTGCATTATTAGAGTAAGAGAAACAGTACAGGGTGGCTGATGAATTTTGCTACATTAAGAAACTCAAATAATTTTTTTTTCAGTGTATGGAATTGATTTTTCTTTTATTCATGTTAAAGCTCATTAAATTTTATTAAATATAGTTTAATTAGTTTTAAAAATAATGGAATTTAAATGCCCCCCCTGCTCGTCGATGCATGTGCGTCATCTTGTTCATTACTGCTTGGAGAGTTGAGACAGGAATAGCCGCAATTGTTTCTCGAATGGATTGCCTTAGTTCATTCAAATTTGTTGGTTTTGCTTTGAAGACTTCCTGTTTGCAATAACCCCACAAGAAAAAGTCAGGTGCAGTAAGGTCAGGCGACCTGGGTGGCCAACGGAATGTGGAGTTTCTGGATATCAGCTTATTGGGAAATTTTCGTCGCAATTCTGTCATAACAGGTTGGGCTATATGAGGAGCTGCACCATCTTGCTGAAACCACACAGAGTTGAAAGAAATTCTTATTCGGCGTAATTCTGGATAGGAAAACTCTCTCAACATGCTCAAGTAACGGTCTCCAGTAACCGTAACGGTGTGACCGTTTTCTTCGAAGAAGTAGGGCCCGACAATGCAGCGTGATGAAACTGCACACCACACTGTGACACGAAGTGGATGCAATTCCGTCTCATGGAGTATCTGTGGGTTGGAAGCACTCCATATTCGACAATTTTGTTTGTTTATGTTGCCGTTTAAATCGAAATGGGCCTCGTCAGACATGAAAAGACAGTTCAACATGTTTCCATCCTCTTCCACCATTTGAAGCATCTTCTGGCAAACTTCCAAGCGAATCGGCAAGTCTGCAGCGTTCAGTTTGTTGGCCATTTGAATTTTGTATGGGAATAAGTCCAAATCTTTGTGCATAATTGACTGTAATGACTGTCTGCTTACACCCATTTGAGCAGATAAGCTTCTTGTCGAAACACGTGGATTGTTTTGTATGGCAGCAGCTACAGCAGCGATTGTTTCCTCCGTTCGAACTAAAGGGTTTCGATGGTAAGGTCTTCTGTTGACTGTCCCATGCTCGGCAAAATTGTTTACAAGTCTTATTATGGTCCATCTGCTCGGAGGATTGACGCCAAACGTGCGCCTATACTGTCTTTGAACCGAAACTACGGACTCCAGTGCGTGATAGCGGCGGACAATCCAAATTCTTGTTTCAGTGTCCCAGTTATCCATTTTTGTTAAATGTAAAAGTCAATCTGCAAAAAAAAAAAAAAAAAATTAACCAGATTCATTGAATAGAAAAAAAGTTATTTAATTTTTTTTTGGTAGCGGCTTTCATTAGCCACCCTGTATATACCAATGAAACCGAAAAAACCTTTTTTGAAAACTTTTTATCATACAACTCGTACTTTCACTGAGCATTGTAAGGGTTAAAGCGAGATATTGCGCGAAAACGAGAAGGCGCGATTTTACTTCAAACTGATTTTGGTACTATGGACGGTCGCTGACCTCGTTCACACTTTTTGTCGTCATTTTTGTTAAACCTATTTAGGCCAGGAGCACGCTGTGCAGCGGCTCCATCCTGACGAAGGAAATAAGCAAACTAACAAAAGTTCTTCTGACAAAATTTTTATTTACCAGCCAGATAAATATTATTGGTTACATGTGAAATCGACTCTTAACATAGAACCATATATGTAATACTTCTATATTGCGGGTGCAATATTCCGGCAATGCGTTTCCAATTCGAAATCAAAAGGGGACAGCCTACATCATATTTTGAGCTTGTAGTAGTATATGTGAATATTTGTAACGCAAAAATAAACAATTATTACACGAGCGGCTGAAGCCTATATGAAGAAACCGGCCCCTTGCATGGAATCTTCGAAATCCGTTTTGCGTTACATAGTACCTCCTAAACTGCTAATATCTTTATGTAAGGCGCCTCAAAATCGTATCTAAGCAATTACTTCTTTGTAAAAAGATTTATTTCAATTCTTCAACATTTTTTTAATTTTATTTATTTGTTGATAGCAACGAATGTTCATTTATTTTGATACGCTCATGTATTTTTCAAAGTAAAGCTGTAATTTTAGGTACATTCGATTATATGATCTCTCATTCTATTTTCTATATTTCTGCACTCTGATATTGGGGAATGTACTATGTGTTTTCCAGCAATATAGAAGTATTACATATATGCATAGAACTAAAGTTTAGTTTTTTTTTTAATTTAAAAGTTCACATGAAAAACTGGCTCATAGTGGGGTGTAAACGTTCTAGGGGAATCACATTTCGACCGATAACTCACCCATCGATAAATATATTGAGAAATAGCAAGTCCAAATGAAACCTGTGGCCTTCACCTTTCGATTAATACCCATATTGTACATATGACCCAGACCAGTTTAATAGTGATTAGTAATTACCGGTTTTATTAATAATTTTTTTTTTTTTCAATAATGTTGTAGAAGCACATAAATATACTCATCAACAATAATAAAAAAATCAATAATAATCAAAAATATTAAAAAACAAAAAAAAAATAGGATGAAAAGTAATCAAAGCAACTTTTTTTAATATATTTTTTTTTTTAATTTTTTTTTTTTCAGTAGCACAAAAATATACACATATATTTTAAAAAAAATCAAGAATAATCTCAAGTAATCAAAACAACTTTTTTTTATTACTTTTGAATTGTTTTGATTCTTCCGTGATTATTTTTGACTTTTTTCAGTAGTACATGAAAAATCAACAATAATCAAAAAAAAAAAATATGAAAAATAATCAAAAAAAAATAAAAAAATAAAAAAATCAACAAAAAAAAATAATCATAAGTAATCAAAACAACTTTTATTGTTTTTTACATTTCTTGAATAATCGTAAAAAATCATGATTATTTTTTGAATTTTTCTAATCGTAATCAATTAATAATTTCTCTTTCTTGAAAAACAATTAAAATAATCACTACCAATTAAAAAAACGGTGTAATTAATTGACTAATTACTAATGAAATTTATCAGGTCTGGTATGATACATATCATTAGTATAGGCCAAGTGTAATCGAAGTTATATAGAATTAAAAAACATCAAAGAGTAACGGTTTTTAGGGTGCCTCAAAACCCCATTTTTTTAAAAGACAAAGCCTATACTTCCTTTCGTACTATTAGCTGTGTGCGTACCAAACTGAGTAACAAAAGCAAACCTCTGGACATCCGAACGTTCAGCTCTATAGTCTTAGTTCCCATATCTCCATTTTTTAAAAATCGCCCTGGATTTTTCAAATTTTGTCACCGCATTTTCCTGTGTATAAAGTACGAACATAACTTCTTTTTATGAAAATTTCAAAACTATTTTTAATTTTTTGAAGATGCGCTCGACGTTTTGAAAACAGATTTAAAATACCCTAAGGATATTCCGAATCAACTTCACTTACCAGTTTTATTATTTTGTTTTAGGAATCTGAAGAACGTTTTGATACTAATAAATACATTTTTTTCTTTCTTTTTCAGGCTCCATTCTGGCTATTCTACATTCAAATGAACGGCATTGAAGATCTTTTGAAAAAAATCACATACAACAACGCTTACTCGTAACTCCAATTGAAAAGAACCTCGCAAACTCAAGCAATAGGCAGCTAAAGCGCCAAAATCCTTACAGAGAAATGGAATTGCGGGGGAAATATCACGAGCGAGTTAGACACTTACCAGAAAATAAACAGAAGCAACAAGAGACGCTTATGAACGCAAACCAAAAACTAGAACAACAACAAACCCAACGGAAATGCCACCAAACGCAAAACGAAAGAACAAACCACCTACGACTACATAAAATGCAACAACAACAAAATGGCGAAGGCGAAGAAGAAGGACGACCGACACAACCACAACAAAAAGGGAGTAGAAACAATAATAAATTGGTAACCATACAACAACAACAACTTAATACACAGCCAAATGCAAACCAAAGCGGCGCACTATGTCCAATCATAGACACATTCCAACCACAAAAATGGCAAGAACAAAATCAAACACAGGAACTGTTATCCTTTTATCAACACCTATTGCCATTTCACGCGTCGGTTGAACCAGCATCAGCGCATACAAACACACAGCCAACACCGCCAAAGCAAACACGCACAAGAGCAAATTCAAATTTGAGCCTCACTGCAGCGCCAATAAGGCACAGCATAGCGTTAGACGCAAGGACAGCCACCCGGGCACTGGCGCTGACAGCTAAAACGAAAACGAAAACACTTACCACCACAAGCGCATGCTCTTATGTGAAACAATTTGCGTGGTTTTGCTTGTTGATATTACTCAGTGTTGCACAATTCATAACAACAACAAATCACGCTATGAGCACAGGCGCCACAGGCACACGCTTTGCGCCTAAATTACTGCCACAAGCATTGTTCACAAGCGCTGCAATAGTGCTAAATCAAGCACCCATCATACAAGCTGGAATTGTCGGCTACGCTTCCACTACACTCAGTCCAAACAACAACAACATGATACCAACTACATACACCGCCAACTTTGAGCCACATCGAACGCAATACAATTTTCCCGCTGATATAGAAGAGTTAGCGGAAATAGATGTTGATGCGGATGCCGATGCGTTGGTGCAGGTGCAGGTGAAACGCATTAACTTGTTGGATAACGATGATGATAGTAGAGATGATGTTGTGGCTATGCCGCCATCTGAGGATATCGAAGAAGAGCAAACGCAGGCACAAGATGCTATAGACTCCGTACAGGATGTGTTGAACGAGCATGAAATACAAGAGCTGAGTGTAGAAGAAGAGCAAGAATTATCGGAGCAGGTCGTCGTCAATCCTAAGCAGACCGATGGAGATGAAGAGCAAATGCTTATATTCTATAGACGGATGCAGCAACCAAATGAAGTAAAAAAACAAAAGCAACAAGCGCATTCACGAAAAGGTCATACGACATTCAATCATCGGCAACAATATCAGCACAGCGACGATGTTGAGTCACCACCAACAAATCATTTGAGTTCGACGCATAGCAGTGCTGAATTGGACTCAAATTCTGTGCACAAACATGTAACCAAACGTGGTGCAACAACAAAATTGACATCGACTACAGTAACACCACCAACAGCAGCAAATACTTCGACTGTGAGTGCCAGTAATTCCACGGGTAATGATACAGCAGCAGCGAATAGTACGATGGTGGAGGAGGAATGTGAGCCAAAGGTGTTGGGTAAAGTGAAAAACGAGCCGGTAAGTAAAGGCATGAGCATGCAGATGTCCTCCGATTGGAATTGTGTAGTATATAGTGGATTATATATAAGATCGCCAAATTTAAGAATCTCAATCCGTTTTGTGCGGAAAGATGTTTGTCAATAGAATTCTGAGAGAGGGTATTATTTGACCAATTTCTGAACGACAGATTTTTCAACAGTGTACTAATAAAGACCATTAGGGTGAAGCACCTATATTAGTGCACCTATCCTTCCTCATCTCGTAAATTAACAGCTGAAATTTACCGTGAAAATATGGCAAATATTTAAAAGAGAGTGAGGTAATCCTTTTATAAGCGCAGTTTGATAACAAGAGAAAGACTCCGCTTTGTGCACCAAAGGGTGGTGAGATGCAACTTAATGGCTGATCTACTGCGGTTATGACTATGCTCACGGCTATGGTTATGGGGGAGAAATGGTTATGGATATGGTTCCGATTATGATTATGGCTAATATTGAGCTAAGTATGGCTAATTTTGTGGTTATGAGTATACTAATGGCTAAGATTATATTTAGATTATGCCTACGCCTGTATTACTGCCGGATGCATTTCTGCTATAAACACGATCCAAGCAAAATCCCTTCGGAGTCAAAATAAAAAAATGTAGGAAAAAAAGCACACCACAAATTTTAAGTGATAGTTGGCCTTATACTACATTTACACTGCACCGCATTTTCTAAAATTCAAATGAGTCATTTTAACCCCATTTACATTAGCTAATTTGTATTTTGTGTGACATTTTCCTTTAGGCGAAACTTCAAACGCAATGCGTTCCACAAAAATGGCATGTTATTGCTGCCCAAATGCGAGCGAATGCGATGAAATCAGTAATTTGGGAACTGCGATTTGTATGGGGAAATGCGACGCATTCGGATTTTTTCGCCCATTTGGTGCAGCGTGAATGTAGTATTAGACGGGAAACCTTTAAAAACTTTTCGCCCTGCTTTGCCATAGCCAGCAATGTCACGGCTTACGAATTTCTTGAAAGTGAGTCTAAATATTCCACGTAAATAATCAGCTGTTTGTTTCGCTATTAAAACTTTTTTTTTTTTGATTTTAGTACATAATTATCAGTATAAGTAAATAATAAAAACTAGTATATCACGTGGTAGAAATTCGACGACTTTAAATTAGTTTAAGTTATTAAATCCTCTGTTCATATTTTTTCCAGCACTGCCTAGAGGCCGAAATATTTGAGAAATTTTTGTTACTGAAATTAATTATATGTATGTTATGTATACATGGTGATTGCTGTTGGAGCAAAGCTCGAATTTTTATGTTTGTTTGTTAATTGATATTAGAGGAAAAATTACAACGTTATGCACAGCGATGGTATGGGATGACATGTTTCGAAGTGCCCAGCTTCTCATCAGTCCCCTTCTCGGACACTGAGATACGAACCCAAGTGTCTGCACCAAAGCCGCTGTTAGAGTACTCTAACAACTAAGCTATGATGCCCTGTAGCGTCACGATGCATTTTTCCTCTAATGTGCCATTTGCTTATTCCTTTTATACATTCTTTGGTACATATATTTTATATGTCAACTCAAGGAAAGTGGAATATTTTTAGGCGCGTTCATAGAACAGTTTTAGATACAGAAAGGCTTTTTGCATATCAACACTTCCGTGTTATTTGTTATGCACCCGCACTGTACCTGTAACAATTATAGTTATGGTGATTGTTGTTGGAGCAAAGCTCGAATTTTTAATATCAATTAACAAACAAACATAAAAATTCGAGCTTTGCTCCAACAACAATCACCATAACTATAATTGTTACAGGTACAGTGCGGGTGCATAACAAATAACACGGAAGTGTTGATATGCAAAAAGCCTTTCTGTATCTAAAACTGTTCTATGAACGCGCCTAAAAATATTCCACTTTCCTTGAGTTGACATATAAAATATATGTACCAAAGAATGTATAAAAGGAATAAGCAAATGGCACATTAGAGGAAAAATGCATCGTGACGCTACAGGGCATCATAGCTTAGTTGTTAGAGTACTCTAACAGCGGCTTTGGTGCAGACACTTGGGTTCGTATCTCAGTGTCCGAGAAGGGGTCTGATGAGAAGCTGGGCACTTCGAAACATGTCATCCCATACCATCGCTGTGCATAACGTTGTAATTTTTCCTCTAATATCAATTAATTATATATAGTTGAGTAATTTAGGGCCGCTTTCATAAAAGTCGGTTCACACTAAACGGCGGGTAATTTGACAACTAACCGAAAAAAATCAGTCCATTAAAGACTGGTAATCATTAATAGGAGATGGCAAGACCAGTCCTTAGGAATGTTTGAAAGTCCACCATCAGAGCCACCACTTTCAGATTCGTTCAATATTTCAATAAAAACACTTAGATTTGATGAACATACACCAACAACATAGACTTATAATATATATAATGGTTAGTTTAACTCAATGTGCTCAGTGAGTGAAAATATGTCCACCGTTTAGACATGGTTGCCATATTGTAATTTTTTGGTTATTAGTATACAGACAGTGATTTTTGTAATCCCTTTAACGGGAGAAAATTACAAATTCAATTAAGGAATTCCGACTTAACGACGCACCTTCCTATTTTAACTCTGCTTTCTTTTTGATCTGAACTTTTGAATTATAAGCCGGCCATGGCTGGTTTGGAATCCCGTTTTAATATTAGAGGTTTATGAACAGTAAAAATTTACATTTTATTATAAACACTTAGGGTTTTCAGGATTTTAGGATGCATCTAAATACCCGGCCGAAAATAGAGGCTATGAATACCTTTAAATCTCATTTTAATTATGGAATCTTACAAAAAAAAGTAGAAGTTTGATTGCGTTTTAAAAAAACATTCACATTTTGCATTATGTGAACATCAGCGACTTTGGATGTCTTTTAATCTCATAATATAATGAGTTCTATTAAAATAATTAAGCTTTTATTGCGTTTTCCCTAAAAATTTTAATTTCGAACTATTGCTTGCAATAAAACGCGCTATATGTTGAAAACAAATTTGTATTTTTTTTAAGATTTCGGTACAGTTCAGTATAGTGGACGGTAACTCTCGCTCAAAATCAAATTGGACAGACGCGCCGACGCCGGTGTGTACTTTAACTCAATTTGCTTAGTGAGTAAGAGAATGAAAATATTTCACCATTAGGAGTGTGTCCACCTATAAATATTTTGATTGAAAATGTATTTAGCGTTTATTTTGAAGTTCCTCAAATTTCTCAATATGAGCATGACGCCAGTTTCCATTTTGATTTTTTTGTTTTGGATATACAGACAGTGCTGTCAATTTAGCAATTTCCTTCAGATCTGGCTTTTTTGAAACCCATTTAGCGGGGGGAAATTATAGCTTGAGTATATGGTTTACCTTAAGTATTATAAAAATTGGTTTTAAGAAAATATTACTTTAAAAAATTAACAAATTCAAGGTAAGAAATTCAATTTTATAAAAAAAAAAAAATTTTCTCCGAAACCTGGGTTCGAACCATGGAACGCACGCGTCTTACCCGAGACGCTTATGCCTGCTTCAGAAAATATTGAGTATACATACACAGCCATATGGCTTTTGAAAATGAATAAAACGTTCATTTGGAAGTTCCGCAAAATTTCTCAATATTAGCGTGACTCCGGTTTCCATATTGTGTTTTTTTTTTTATGTACAGGCAGTTTTCTCAATTTTTCCTTTACATATGGCTTTTTTGAAGTCCATTTAGGGGGAGAAAGTTACAATAAAATTATGGTTTTATGGCTTTTTTCCTCAACCACAACTTAGACAAATTTAAAACACATTTCATGTTGATTTTTAAGGAAGGTTATCGTATTAACTGGTCAAATTTAGTCAATTAACACAAATCTAACCACTTCGTATATAGAAAACTGAAGAAGCTATAAACTGTGTTTTCGCCTTTTTGTATTTTACATATAGGGTCTATCAGCCATTCTGTCTCATCGGAACCTGGGTTCGAACCAAATAATAAAAATTATCAAAATTTTCTGCTGAATTTCTCGTTCAGACGGAATTGGGTTGTGATATATAAAATTATTATAATATTATTACATATGGGGTACATATATGTTTACCTTAAGTCAAATATTATTGAGAAAAAATATTATTTCTTAAAAAATTCATGAAGCTATGCAGGTATTTTTTTAAGTATTTTGTTTTGATAAACTGGAAACATTTTCTGGTGTTTTTTTTTTTTTTTGCAAAAATTTGATTTTTTCACTCCAAGATATAGATCATACACAGAAAAATATTGGGTTAAAAATATAATAAATTTAAAAAAAATCATGATAAGAAGTTTTCATATACATATTTGAAAACAAATTAAATTTAACAAAAAAAAAAAAAAACTGCCCGGAACCTGGGCTCGAACCTTGGAATGTAAGAGTCGTAGCCAAAACGCTTACCACCTGCGCTACCACTGTATGTGCAATAACGCAGTCAGATACTGTAATTGACGGCTTTGGCTTTCTGCAGAAAACTTTAATGAATTATTACAAACAAATGAAGCATTATTTGTTAAACATAATATGCCTTTGCACCGCTCCAGACCCACACGAAGATATCAAAATACATTTTTATTGAAATTATGCATGGTTAGATATAGATATACTCTGGCAATTGATTGTATGAAAAAACTGTTGGCCTATTACTATATAGATATAATAAACAATTTTTAAACAAAATGGAAAACCGAAATGAAGTATACCTGATTTTTGACCCTGAGTTGTCAAAGCTGTGATTGTGACAATGTCTTTTGCGCTCTTTGCTTCAACGCGCTTACCAAAGTGAAAGTAAGTCGTAATAGGCGTCATCCAGTGGCAGTTCGAGCTTCACGCTCAATTCTCACTGGAACACTACCGACCATAAATTTACTTCAGAAGCAGATGTCAACACGCTTCATTCTCAATTTACAAACCTAAAAAAATCCTAAAATTTTTTATTTTTTTGATTAGGACTAAAAATCACGAAACTCACTTTAAGGATAAGATCGTAATATGATATATATGTATAAATATTGCAGTTAATAATATCCAAATAATAGAAATCAATAATATATCCCATGCTCATAAGAGCGAAACTCAAGAAAATGTTAATGCATTTATCACGAAATCCAAAAAAAGTATAATATGGACACTTCACGCAGAAGAATGTTAATCATAGCGCACCAGCAAAATTATTTTTGTTCACAAAATGAACCAGGCATCTATATGGATCTATCTGGCTATAATCGTTGTTGCTGCATTTACGTGTACAATTTTTTATCTGGCTCAGGATCACGACGCCCGGATGGCGGCTATGGCAAACCTAAACTGCGCTATATTAACTATTTTACTTTTATTCAGAATCGTGCAATGAAAAACCGCCAAATTTAATCGTGTAGCGTTGCGTACGCGCCCTTTCATGAGAAATACATGCATATGCGAATATATAAATCTAATACAAAACCACTACATGCAACTGCTGATACAAATACACATTAGACTGGGTCGAAGAAAAAAGTTGAAAAAGTGCGCCGCTAAAATTGAACCTTATATTGAGAGGGTTTCAGGAAAAATAAAATTTTTTTAAGCGTACAAAAAACAGCCAAATGGGGTTTTTAATGTAACTTTGTTATTTAACATCCGATTTATAAAATTGATATGTACAGGGTGGCTAATGAAAGCCGCTACCAAAAAAAAATTAAATAACTTTTTTTCTATTTAATGAATCTGGTTAATTTTTTTTTTATTTTGCAGATTGACTTTTACATTTAACAAAAATGGATAACTGGGACACTGAAACAAGAATTTGGATTGTCCGCCGCTATCACGCACTGGAGTCCGTAGTTTCGGTTCAAAGAGAGTATAGGCGCACGTTTGGCGGCAATCCTCCGAGCAGATGGACCATAATAAGACTTGTAAACAATTTTGCCGAGCATGGGACAGTCAACAGAAGACCTTACCATCGAAACCCTTCAGTTGGAACACAGGAAACAATCGCTGCTGTAGCTGCTGCCATACAAAACAATCCACGTGTTTCGACAGGAAGCTTATCTGCTCAAATGGGTGTAAGCAGACAGTCATTACAGTCAATTATGCACAAAGATTTGGACTTATTCCCATATAAAATTCAAATGGCCAACAAACTGAACGCTGCAGACTTGCCGATTCGCTTGGAATTTTACCAGAAGATGCTTCAAATGGTGGAAGAGGATGGAAACATGTTGAACTGTCTTTTCATGTCTGACGAGGCCCATTTCGATTTAAACGGCAACATAAACAAACAAAATTGTCGAATATGGAGTGCTTCCAACCCACAGATACTCCATGAGACGGAATTGCATCCACTTCGTGTCACAGTGTGGTGTGCAGTTTCATCACGCTGCATTGTCGGGCCCTACTTCTTCGAAGAAAACGGTCACACCGTTACGGTTACTGGAGACCGTTACTTGAGCATGTTGAGAGAGTTTTTCTATCCAGAATTACGCCGAATGAGAATTTCTTTCAACTCTGTGTGGTTTCAGCAAGATGGTGCAGCTCCTCATATAGCCCAACCTGTTATGACAGAATTGCGACGAAAATTTCCCAATAAGCTGATATCCAGAAACTCCACATTCCGTTGGGCACCCAGGTCGCCTGACCTTACTGCACCTGACTTTTTCTTGTGGGGTTATTGCAAACAGGAAGTCTTCAAAGCAAAACCAACAAATTTGAATGAACTAAGGCAATCCATTCGAGAAACAATTGCGGCTATTCCTGTCTCAACTCTCCAAGCAGTAATGAACAAGATGACGCACATGCATCGACGAGCAGGGGGGGCATTTAAATTCCATTATTTTTAAAACTAATTAAGCTATATGTAATAAAATTTAATGAGCTTTAACATGAATAAAAGAAAAATGAATTCCATACACTGAAAAAAAATTATTTGAGTTTCTTAATGTAGCAAAATTCATCAGCCACCCTGTATGTACAGTGTACACATTTTAGAGTCTTGAGGAGCTCTATATTACCTTTGAATACAATTTCGAGCTCCGAACACGTTTTCGCATAGTTACGTAAACTAATCGAGTTGTACGTCCTTAAAGTTAATTGACAAAAGCCCTCGGTTAGCTTATAGAACAATTTGAAAACCACTTCAGAGCTTGAACGTATATTAGAAGGATATATAGAGCTCTAAAGAGCAATACTACTATTTTGACATATCATTTTTATAAATCGGATGTCAAACATCAAAGTTATAATAAAAAAGAAATTTTTCTGCGTTTATGATAATAAAAATTAAAATTTTGTCGAAACCCTGTCCACATAAACTTCCAACTTAAGGGCGAACTTCAACTGTTTTTGTCGTACGAGTGCGTAACTGCTCTAACAAACCAGACATGCTTCAATTGTAAACGTATGTGTGTGTTGCCTTGAATTGTTATTCTTAACCAGGCCATAAGCCTTGATGCATCTGGCATAGTTGCAACAGCGCGTAAAATTTGTTGGCAACACGCACGCATGAGCAAGTTTTTGTTTGTGTGCAACTAAGTCTTGCGTCATCCAAGACTAATCTCATTTTTTCCGTGGTCGATTTCTTGAAAGTCAGTGCATTAATTGGCCTCATAACCAGACACACCGCTAGCAATACGAAGGCAAGAAATATATATGAAATCAAAAGAGATTTATGATATGCTAGGTCCCCGACTTTTCCCATTTTCCTTCCCGCCTTATCTTGAATGCAACTAGCTTCTAGCGTGTTCGGCATGCAGCTCACTTCCACTGGCTTTCACCACGAGCCTTACGGCAATTTAGACTGTGGAAGTTGTGACTGGACTGATGCTCTTTTGATCTTTCTGCACCATATAGCGGGTTTTGGATAACAAAGATCAGTTACGAATTACTAAATTAGTTATAAAAAGATTAATTAAAAGTTCATACCTCCCCTGTTGATATTGAAACTACCTACGTGGTGAGTACTGGTATTCAGTTCCAGTGATGAACTTTCCTCTCCTCCAACAACCTTGGCAGGACAACACGCTCATAGAGCCTCGGCTGGGTATCTTTTCAAGAATGTTTAATTAATGCTGTTTGGTTGAACCATCTTATGAGTTCATGACCTGAAACAACGTGAGAATTTTATCAGATGTTACAATGTTATCCGGAACCCATACTGAAAAAAGAAGGACTAAGAGTCTAGAGGGCCTAACCATAGTTCGGTGAGTTCGTTATTTATTCGTTATATGAAATGGGTCAAATTACAAGGTCTTGGTTTTTTGCTTCCAAAGGAATGGCTTATAGAAGGAGTTCGCTTCAAGCACTCCGTATATGCCTCGTTGAATATGGAAGTTTTATGCTTGACACCTTACTACCTCGCTTGTCGGGAAGGGCCACAGAAAGGGCTATCTGTGGACCGCTCCGGAAACGGACCTTGCTTTTTCTAAGAAGCGGTTTTGTAATTCCTTCTTAAGGGAAGCGCTTGACAACTTTTCTATTGGGAAACAACGATGTCACACTTTTACAAGAGATTACCTTTACTTCACTTCACTTCACTTCTCCGATGTTAGTTCCTTTGCACTTCTTCGTCAGGTCGTGCGACCACCTACATAGTGAGGCCAAACTGCTCGGTGTTAAAGAGCATAACAAAATGCTAAGCAGGCAGTTCCTATTTGATTGTTGCCAACCGCAACACCCTATCACCAAATACTTGAAGAAGATCCGCTTCTCCGGAAAGTAAAGATACATCTTCACTATGATGAAATCATGCGTCGACAGGCCCTCAACAACATCCACACAGAGCCGGTAAACTCCTCTGTCAGCTCTCGTCCAATGAACGCCGTTATGCAGGCTCATGCTCCCCCTGTTGCCGAAGGCGACAAGAGTCATACTGGCCCAAACTAGTGCTGGATATTGTAATAGATTAAACTCTTACCTATCCAGACTGAACGCTGACACAGAATCTCATCAAACCTAACTTAACCGGGGTGGCTGAAGCCGAAAATCTCAAGTCAGCTTAAAAAAATATAAACTAATTCCATTATGAAACCAATTTTTTTAAAGAGAATCTGCCATCAGGATTCAACCAACGCGTGTGGTGACCCACCGGGCTAAGGAACTGCTTTTTCTTTTGAATGGAGGGTGTACACTTCCAAAGACTGCATCCATAGAACATGTATAGCGTAAGTCTCACTTAATGGTGGGAAAGGCGTAACCAAATCTCACTAAGTCTCAACGAAGGGGGGCGCGGGTCAAAAATTCTTGCAAAACGGCTGACGTAATTTATTGACGCCCCTTAAGTAGTAGTCGGGGCAGTTTCGCGGTTTCCAGCAGTATTAATCCACCCGTTCCACTGATGCCGCCAGCGCTATTCTACTAGTGCTAGCTTTTCTACTTGTGCTAGCTTCGTCAAATAACAATTATTTGTGAAAGGCTATGGATTTTCCCCGCACACGAACAGCTAATAAACGTCTGCGACACTTTGACTATTTATGTTTTCGATCTCAAAGCTATAAGACTTCTTTTTGGAAACATTTTACGACATTTTTAAGTTTGTTTGGAATTTTCACTCCAGTTTTTGGCTATCATTTTCGCTATACTACTAGCAAGCGAGTGATATAAAAGTTCATAACATGCGATTATCCCAGCTTAAGTATGCAGTGGCTGTCATGCTGTATATCCACATGTTAATGCACTTTTACCGCAACAAAAGCAGTAATAACAACAAAATGTTTTAAGTTGGTTTTTCGAAGACTATCACATCGATGGCGAAAAGTCAACGAAATGATATTTAGAAGTAGATACGCAGAGCCAAAGGAGAAGCATCCCTGCAAAAAATCGAGTGACTAATTTCTAAAGAGAGCGTACCGCGATTAATCCCTTTAGTCTGCAGTTGGCTATAATTCAATATACATAAGTAGAACTTGATATGCGTAGCATACTCAGAGGGGTGTAAGTCAATTTTAGTTTTTGTAGCATACTTTTAGGTGTTACAAGTACCCGTTTGGGTATAAATGGTTACAATTGGTCTCTCCATAGGACATGCTCTAACAAATGTGAACAGTTCAGCCCATACAAAGTAATTAAAACTGGCGCATCCTAGACTGACGCATCCCAGACTTATCGCATTTTTTGCAGGGATACTTCTCTTACACACATACATACATAAATGCATATGTATTTGTGTTGTTATAAAAGTCGTAAAATTTGAATCAAGATTGCAAAATGTGTCAAAGTGCGGAAATATGAGGTAAAAAGTAAAACGGAAACATTACAGATATGAACATATGCAAATATCTGAGGCAAATATTTCAGTGTTTACTATCCGATATTCTTAACTTGTTGTAAATCGCAAAGCATGAAAGTTGACTGCATTGTAAACATGCATATGGATATGGATTTAGTTACTTCCAACAAAATATAAACTTTTATGTGAGGGTGGTACAGTGACTGAATATACATACATCCGCTGCAGTGAAACACCAAACTAGCCAGAAAAACAACTGGAGTTTTCTTACTTAGCTCAAACTAGTCCAAAAAATACCAAATCTGATATAATAAAATTATAATTTTTGGAGCATACTTTAATGGCCAGATCTGGAAACACTCCATAAACCCAATTTTTTTATGTGTAGACATCTTTCAGCTTGGTATAGGGCAGTTCAGCAAAAATTACGCGTAACAAAATGTAACATGTGCCTGAGAAAGTTTGATGTTGACCTTGGTCTTTGTATAACTGAGTTGCAAGTGAGATTTGGCTTAGTATGCGTGCATAAAAATTCTTCCTTGACTGCTTGCTGATGTGTGACCCTCTTTTTATGTGCGTATGTACGCTTTGCTGGCACTTGCTGTTGTTTGCATTTTATTATTCGGTAAACGTGAGTAATCCCGATGAGTGCTCTGAATCGGCAAACAGACGAGCAAAAACCCCAAGCTGCGTTGATGATAAATATAAACAACGTTTACACAAACAAAAGAAAAAAATAAAATAAATTAAAAGAAACTAAGGTAAAAAGATGGAAAGAAAAAGAAGCAGCGAGTAAAGAAAAGAAAAAAATATAATACAATAAAATAAATTAAAAATAAAGACTGTTTAAAGAGAAGGAAGGCAGAGTAAAGGAAAATGTATTGAAGGAAAGAAACAGCAGAGAAAAGCAAGAAAATAGGGCGAATGAAAGGAACAACAAATAATTAAAATAAAATAACGTTTTGTGGATGCATTTCAACCACTAGGCGATTTCTAGTTAAATTAAATGTATGTCCAGGGTCCACATCTATACATCTAACTTCACGTGTACTTCGTACTCATGCCTTTTTTTAATTTCATGTTTCCAGCAACATAGCTTGAATCTCTAACGTCTCTCATGTGGGCTAAGTATTTATCCACCATGCCCGTAGGCTTTTAAATAATTTTCACTTTACAATTACCACTAAAATTTAACTATTAGGCTTTTGTTCTCTTTTTAACGAGTTTGAGACTAGTATATTTCTTTGCGAAAACTGACAATTGACAACCCGTGCGACTTCGTCATGTTAAAAATACCAGTTGCTTGCATGGAAAAATAACAGTAAACTGACTAAGTGTTATTGATGTACATATTGGTTGGGTTTATTAGACTAGGCCAAAAAATATTCTTTTTTTTATTCTTCAGACTGGCATTCCCACAACAGCCGGTTCTATTGTACCGGAATGTCCCGGGTTTTTTTTAACCCGGCCAAAGGCTGTTATTTCAGAGCAACCCTGTTCACTGTTAACAACAACAACAGCAGCAACAACTGGCAAATAAAATATATACTCTAAAAGTTTCAGAAATCAATATAAATTTTTAGAGGTCTAACGTTGCTGGGTAAAATTTTTAGGGCTGATCTCATTTTTGCTTTGAAACTGGCAAACCATTCAAGTAAAAATTGAGGCAATTCAAATCTTGGAAACTAGGTTCCCAACTAAAAAGTTCCGTATGACAATTGAGGGATTTATTTTTAAAATTTATCATTAAGAAACATATGTCCAAAGATTTTTTTATGGATTTACTTTTGGAAAAGTTATTTACTAAAACTTAGAAGTAAAAATGATAATAGTTTTATTGAAACTCTTGTTTGTTTCGTTTTTGACCCAATATTTTTCATTTTATGGAACTAGTTTATATTCTACATCACCCTGAAACATTATTACTAGAAATATACACATTTCATACAACATTCAAACTTATTTTTCCTAAGTATATCTTTACTTGCCGAAAATTTAGATTTAATGTCTTAAAATAGCACAACGAAATAAAAATTAGGCCGATCTGGCATCTCGGAACATATATTTTGATGCGGTAAATTCAACTCCGCTATCAAAATTTTCCTAACGAGTCGTAGGTCTGCCCCAACCTAAAAAATCGAAAATAAATTCTGACGGTTGTTTCGGATTCAGCATTCAACTCCACTTAAGGTTCTTTATTCTATATTGATTCTTGAGTTTTTGAAAAATTTCCAAAATAAAAACGTGAAATCGAAAAAACAAAGCTTTTTTACTCGTTAATGGCTCGCCTGACGAAAAATTTTATTTAATACTTTTTGTAAGAAATTTCATATTCTACAAAACTATATTTTTATTTAACTTTTCCTCACATTCTGAAAAAATGTATCAAAACCAGTTTCAAAAAATTATTATTTTTTCTTCTTTTGGCCAAGTCCAATGTACTAAATGTAGTGCATAGTTAGTTTGCTTAGCATTGTCAATCCCTTGCATCTCTTGTGTGTGCTCTTCTGCGCTATTGCTTGACTTGCAAATTATAATTTGCCATGAAAATTGGCAACTCAAAAATAGTTTAACGAAATTTGAAACTCTGCTGCATTTGCAAATGAACTTAAGCACCAAAATCAGTTAACTCGTTGCAGATAAGGGATCTTAATTTCTATTTAACAGGTATGAAATTTGAACGATATAACTTTGAGTGAATATATGCGTGAATATGTTAAATGTTGGCTTTTATGAAAGTAACAAAGTACCAATGATAGTTTTGTCGTTTTTTGTAACGACATTTTGGAGAGTGTTGTAGAAAGTCACAGTCCTTTGACGGGCATGAACCCGGTACGCTCCGGTACTCCCTTGCGGTACATGCCCGACTGTCGCGGAAACGATTTGGAATGAGGTGAGAGCCATCATATCCATAGATCAACCATCGAGTTACACGTCATTACCCTTTGTGGATTTTAGTCGCCTCGGGCATATTCTAAACCCCTAACGCCTAAGACAGAAAATCGTAACGGTTGTGACTTCAAGTTATAAATTTAAAATAACAAAGATCACACTCCATATGTACTCGTATATAGAGACATAGACACTGTCAAAAGCTGATAATATGAACCTTCATTCAAGAGGAAATTAGTCAAAATATAGTATTTGTTATTTGATTTTCATAGTAAATTTTTTATTTAAATAGATAGGTAAATAGAGAACAAAAGCAGGCTGGTTTTTTTTTTGATTTTTTTTAATATTAAATAAAATTTAGCTGCTTGGAATTTTTAAGATTAACTGAAGTTTAATTTGGTTCTTAATCTAACACTTACTACTGCTGTTTTGTTTTCGTCCATTTAACTTAACGGAGGGCTTTTGCTTGGGCAAAGTCATTTTTATACCTTTCATGAGCATGAAATGGTATTATAACTTTGGTCTGATGTTTGTAAGTATGAGAAGAAGAAGAGATAAACCCAACAAAAAGCATACCGAAATGATCAGGACGATGAGCTGAATCGATTTAGCCACATCCGTCTGTCCGTCCGTCTGTCTGTTTGAACGCAAACTAGTCCCTCAGTTTTAGAGATATCTCGATGAAATTTGGTAAGAGGCAGCCATTTTCTAAAAACATTATGCATTTGTCGGGACCAGCAAGATCGGACCAATACAACGCATCGCTCCCATATAATCGATTGTTCCGATAAACGGGTTTTGGCCTATTACTCTTACAATTAAAAAGCTAAGATCGTAAAATTTTGCAGGTTTGGTACTTTTTATCTTATAACTTTAAACGAGTTATTCTTGTATATTTGTATATCCACTACTATCTCAGGAACGACTTAACCGATTTGGATGAAATTTGGTATATGGGTAGTATCCTTGGTTTTAAGATTCTCTACTTTGGTGTTGCCAATTGGGGTGTTTCACAGGGTTGCCACCTATATCAATTTTTTTTAAATATTAAGCAATATATGGGAATATGGGTATCAAATGAAAGGTATTTTAGGCCGTATACCAACCAAAGTATTTTCGAGTAGGGCTGCCACCTAGGGTTGCGCCCTGATCGCATTTTATTTATTCCTTCAGATATCGACCACTATCTCGGGAATGGCTAAACCGATTTCGATGAAATTTGGTAGATGGATAGTATTCTAAGATTTTCTACTTGGATGTTGCCACTAAAGGAAGCTTAGAGGGTTGCCACCTTTCCGATTTTTTTTTAAATATTAAGCAGTATATGGCAATATGGGTATCAAACGGAAGGTATTTGAATATTTTTAAGTAGGATTGCCACCTAGGGTTGCCACCTGACTGCATTTTAATTATTCCTTCTTATATCCACCACTATCTCGGGAACGATTTAAACGAATCCTACAAATGCTTAGGTTTACTTTTTGTGGTTAGTGTTCGATATTTTGGAAATCTATTTTGGAAATTTATGCTCTTGGTAAGTAAAATTATGCGACAGATTCGAAAAATACCGAGCAAGGCTCGGTCACCCAGATACTATATGTAATGTGTGTAGTGCAAATCAGCCAGATCGGACCTTCATAACATATAGCTCCCATACAATCGATTTTTTCGATAAATTGGGTTTGGGCTATGTATCTTATCAGTTTTGCAGAGGTTGTACTAATTATAAGTGAGGATCAGACATTTAAAACCGTGATGCGTATTCATGAAAGGTATAAATTCTTTCCTTACTTGTTAACAATTATTTTATTTAAAATCTTTACCTGAAAACAGGGTTTTTGTTTGTTAGTTTCTTATTTGATTCTCATTATAAAATTGGCATTTTTATGACTAATAGATTAAATGAGACTTTTTTTTCGTATTTTCATGTGGATTGCGAAAGTCATTTTCTAAGGCAGATAAACTTTTGCTGAGAAACTTTTCGTGGCAGGAATACTCATAACGGGTAGAATAAAGGGTAGGAATACTCATAGAGGGTAGAAAAAGGAGACAAACTTTTTATTTTCAAATATTTTTGATGTTACTTGCCTTAAGGTGTGATCCTGAGAATTACTTTAGACTGTTCTTTGAACCCCGGCACGAAAAACTTAAAACTTCGAAAATTTCAGCAGACACATTAAAATCGATTAGCTGAAGAAGAAATAGGCAATCTATCTTGCCCTTGATAAGATCAATAATAAACGAAATTGACAAAAGCTATCATCTTTAGTAAGCCCGATAGCCTTTGATCTGGCCAAAGCTTGGAAACATCAAAAAAAAGGACCCCCTAAGTTTCTATCTCCCATTTTCCCTGTTGCATTTCCTCAAGCTCCAGTTTTTCCCTTTTACGACCTTTAAGAAGTCATTTACTTTCATCTCTTTCTCGCTTTTTTCGCTACGGCAAGTCACCTCACAGGATTCTCATCAAGTTATTTAAAATCAATAGTGTGGTTGCTATTAGAAGCGTAGATCATGTGACGGATAGATACTCCACTTACAGCTTAGTTTAGAGCTGAAAAGTTTTATTGAATGGAAGGTCATCAGCTTTAATCTCATCTCCATGTCGGCGATATATATATCAACATATCTGAGCAATTCCTCAAATTTTATAATGCTTTTAATAATACAATGCTATCCTAAGTCGACTCTGGTTGGTATGGCACTGAATTAACAAAAAAAGTTAAACGCAAAATACCTTTGAATCATTCTATAACCAGTTGAGCGGAAGACTCCAAGGAAACTTAATCAAACATTCTTCTGTGCCATACATATTTAATAATGCAAGAAGAGGAAATAGTTTTAGGGCATACCGCTCTTATTTAATTATGCTTTTTTTGACTGTGTGGTATTCGCTTCAATTTAGGGGAAATATGTTTTTATCTGTTTGGCTACGCTTTTTCTTTGCTTCCCATTTCGACTTGATGCTGGTTTTATGTTACTTTTAGGATCAGCACATCATCAGCGGGAAGGGGTAAAACAAACTTAATATTCACCATAAAACCTCCATTAAATTTGGCCATGATAAAGTGCATGAAGAGTGCATCATAAAATTTATACTAAATAAAGTCTGTAAACCATAAATCAAATTCTACTTACTTTTTGTATATAAAGGTGTAGGTATGTGTAAAAGTTATAGTGTGGATATTTATATGCCCTGGAGTGAAATGCCAAATTTGTCCGAAAAGAGACTTGTAAACAAGTAGAATTTTTAAACTTGTCTAAAACTAGTCCCAAAAAACACCAAATCTGTGAAAAAATTTTTTTTTATATTTTAATGTTCGAAATATTCCAGTAGAACTCATTTTTTTTTTAAATTGTATGTTTCCAGAACTAAAGTTTGAAAATATGAGTTCTTCTATGTGGGCTGGGTACAAGTACTTACCCTGCATGCAAAAGTTAAACTACTCAAAATCTCTAGTTCATTAATTGTACATTTTCTGGGTGTACTCATTTGTGACTAGTTTCAAACTAGTTGTAAAAAGAAGAGTGGAAGCAAACATGTTTATTTCCTTTGGTTGCCCCCAGTAAATAAAATCGTATATGATTGATTTCGTTAAGATCGGGATAGTGCAGCAGCTTGAACTCTATATTGCCCTGACTGTACCCGGAAATTTTAAATCAATGGTCTGCAAGTGGAGAGTGATCGCATAACATCAATCATTTAATCCCACTATCTCTATCACATAAAATTATAGAAACACGTTTAGTCCATCGCGAGCCTTGAAATAAGTGCTACAACAAGTATGACGATTTTTACAGCTTTTTTGGTCAGTGTGGGACAACGGCAGGTGATATACCGAAAATTGGTACCGATTTCCCTGCCGACACAGCAGCTTTGAGAGCGAACGTGATAAAATGTGATACCTTAACCCGGGAAAATCCGGAAATATGGTCCTTCCCAGGAAAAACAGATTTTTCATCGACCAATACAAAAGGAGCACTTTGTCGGATAGGCTACAAGGGGAACAAGAATTCCCCTTAATTATCGATTCAGCTTCGACCAGCATTATATCAGCTGGTATTATACCGGATATTCGAAATCGGACTTTTCTCGAGGTACATCCAACCAAGTAATCTCAACAATACAGAACACAAGCGTAATTAAGACATACATACGTTGCGTGATCGTTAACAGTTTTTTAAGTCACAATAACTTTGAAACTGTGCAACTTTTTAAAAGAGTAATAAGCCAAGTGTCTGTCAAGCTTTCCACTCCTAGCGTTTTTTTATAATCTACTGGCAGACCTTTCCGATAATATTTCTCCCTGCAATTAACAACTTTCCCAAGAAACTGAAATTGTAAGTTCTGTAAAAAGAGTGCGTATATCTCTCCCTCTTCATCTCTCATTCCCTTTCAGCCCCCTCCTTCCCAACCTATACCAATATATCTTCCTCTTCGTGTTCCTCACCCGCTCCACATTTTAGTCGATATCTCGGAACCGGGTTCATATATGGAACTAAGAACCACTACTTAAAACCATTATCAACACCTCCAGGGTATGATCATGATGTATATAATGACTATTATGTCAACTGATATAATACTGATCCAGAGCCGGACTGGTATGTCATATGGTACGGTGCTGGTGCAGAAGCGGACAATTGCAGTCTTGTAGGACATAATAAAAATACCATTGCTTATATAGAAAAATTACAAAACTCTAACTAATTAAGGCGTTTGTCAAACTTGTATTTGAATAGTATAGAACTAGTTGCTTTGACTGTAGGGCTCTCTTCTCATTCACTCAACTTACAAAAATGAACTTGTACGGTCGTGGCCAACATTATGGTTTAAGCTGCTTTTACTGTTCTATATTTACATAGTATTTGCAGTTAGTTTTTCCATTATTTTCTCTCATTCACACTTTGCAACTCTTTGTCTATGTTGAATTCTCAGCCTGTCGGTTGCTCTTGGTATGATTACTTGCATATATTCCTGCCACCTCTTGGTTACAAACATACATACGTATATACGTACGTTGTGAGGGGTCTGTTTGCAATTATGCAAATTAAAACGTTTCGTAACACTTGAGCACAATACTTAATGACTATTACTTAAATATTTTGGTTTGATGAAATTTTAATGTAGACAAATTGAATGTTGTTATGGCAATGAAACGTTGATTAAGTGCTCCGAATGTATACCATTTGTTAAATAAAATAAATGCTGACTTAAGTTCTTTACCTGCGTGCACAATTTAAGAGCTAGTCTTTTTTATATTGATAGCATCTTGAGACGTCAGTAAATGTTCTGGAAAGTGTTAGACTTTGTTCTTAGTACTTACTTAAATGGCGCTTGGCTGCCCAAGCGGTTTTAATTATTTATTTTATTCCCTTCTTAAAGACAACAATTTTGTTAAATACTACAGAATAGAAATGAAAAATGTGTCTATATCGCGATAGGTAATCAAACTTTGTTTGTTGTTGCATTGAAATTTAGGTGTCGTAAAGTCAAGGTGTACAAATGGTGTCTAGTTAGTTAGTCAGTGTAGGCTTCAATTATTGATAAAGTAAAAGGTGTTATTTTGTTCATCTTAGTTCGGACGCCACCTACCGAATTTTTTCCCTGTCATCATGTTTTGAACTATGTTCTATTTCGTGCGAATTTTTAAATATCTTGAACCAAACAGGCTTCAACTACATTCCAAGTTCCAAGTCTATAACTTACTAGGAAATAAGTTTAAAATCGAGTAGAAGATTCTTCAGTTTTGTACTTTAAATACGCAGGCCAACATGAAAAACTACTAAGATAAAGGTTCTACGTTTAGTGCACAATTCCCATTGACATACCAGTTTCTTCTGTCTTCTTGAACTGGTGACAGTTAACAAGGTCAACGGAAATAACGTTGCAAATAAATATCATCGACGTTATTACTGAGCTTTTCGTTCGAACGAAGAAAGACACTGAAGATGGCACAACGCCGAAACCGGTTTATCTTCAGACCAAAATTTACAAGGGATGACGGATAATCGGTTCAGAAAACCTCATCCTTCTACCGTCGGAAACAGCAATAATAATAAAAAGGAAGACGTTATTACTCTTTTCGAAATGAAAATAACGTAAAAAATTTTTATTTTATATTAAGATTTAAAATATTCAATAGTGCAATTTTCCAAATTATTTTAAAAACCGCCGGCAGTAAAAATTTGGAATAAAAAATCACGCTATTTCTAACTCCATATTTTTATTCGAAGTAAAAAATCGATTCATATCATTAAATCAGACCTATTAAATCATATAATTATTTTCTTGAGAATCCATAACTTTTAATTTGTAATGATTATTTTCCAATTAATTTAAAAAATCAAAAAAAAATTTGATTTTTTACAATTATTAAAAAAAATCAGAAAAAAAACCAAAACAATTAAAAATAACCAAAAAATGTTTTTTTTTCATTACTTCTGATTGATTGTTTTTCATTATTTAAACATCAATAATACTGAAAAAGAAACAAAAATAATGTAAAAAAACCAAAAAAATAAAAAATGATCAAAAATAATCAAAACCACTTTTTTTGAAAAAGTAAAAAAAAAATAAATAAAAATTAATCAAAAATAATCAATAGTAATTAAAACAACTTTTTTTTAATTATTTGTGGTTTTTTTAATTTTTTATGATCGTAATCAATTAATAAGTGTCTTTTCTTGAAAAAAAAATTAAAATAATCATTACCAATTAAAAAAGCCGTCTAATTAATTGATTACTAATTACTAAACAAATTTAACAAATCTGCATTAAATATTCTAAATTTATATCATATTATAAAATTAATATTTGGAATTGAAAACTGCGTGATTTTTAGTTGATATGCTGTAGGCTGTGTTGACGCTATTTCCATTTGAATTAGGAAATTACTTCAATGACTATATTTGGAAATTTTTGTTAACTTTAATTCTCTTTTGGCTTTATTTCTCTTTTCCATTTGCGACATTTCACCACCGTTGAGACTTCAACATCATTCTTTGATGTATTTTATGGCGGCTTTACCGCCTTATTCTGAGTTTAATCGGCAATTGAGTACCTAGGGGATCACTCAAAAACTGTTGAACGGAATGGAATTAAATTCGTTTAAAAAATACTCTCATTAGCTGTGTTTGGCGACCATAACACTTTTCAAAATTTTTTACTGAATAATATTCAGCGACACAAAAACTTTTAGGGAAGGAGCGCATTTTGACATTTCATTGGAGAAAGAAGTTGCAAGTAAGGCTTGCTAGTCGAAAACATCTGATCGTAACATAAGAAAAGGACAACAAAAGTTAAAATTTTAAGTTGTTAACCAATGAAAAAACTAACAGCTGTTTTGCTTGCAAGTTTTTACAAGTTTCCGGCGAAAAATTTCTTATGGTTTCGAAAGAGTTTTACGCAATTCTCTCTTTATTAATTCTTGGCACCTAGTATGTGTCCAAAATTTTTATTTTTCCTATGTACAAAAATATTTACTAAACATATGAAATTTTACACGCTTCTATGACGTTTCCACCTATTTTGGTGGTTTCAAACTTAAATGGCACCTTTAGGCGGCAGAATGCGTAACCGGTGTAAGATTTTTTCTTTGTCGATTACCAGAATGTTGTTACCACAGTAAAATTAGGGCGTTAGGAAATAAAATATTGCCTCCTCTTATTTCGCCCATATCTTAATATAATTAATGACAACATACATAAATCAATTACACATAAGTACCTCAATTACTTAGCTAATGTAGATATGTAAATATGTATTACTACTAAGAATTCTAGACTTCGCCAGCATTTCTAATTTTGTTATTGCTCATTTCAAGTCCCCGAAGTGTGATCTGTCAATTTCATCCCTCATCGATTTTAGGTGCCTAACATAAGCATCTAATCAAATCTTTAATCAACTCATTGGATTGGCAGCTATGTACAACCTCACATAATTACATAAGAACATATTTAGATGCATATAGCATAAGTTGATAAGGCTAATTATGTCTTCTGTAGGTATTTTCTAGTTAGTAGCTGCCATTTCTCTTAAAAGTTGCCTTCAAAACACTTCAGTGGATTTAAACAAATGTGATTAAAACTTGTAAAGACAGCCACTTTACCTTAAGTTAACTTAAGTTGTTGTTTGTAATAGTAATTGGCGTAGTTTTTAAGTATGTCGATTGGCAGCTTGGTCTCTGTTTCAGCAGCCACAGCTCCTGCACAGATCGACTTTGTACTCGTACTAATAATTAATGGACTGAGTTACATATTGAGGAAAGTATTATGTTGCCAACATTATGTAAGATATCCTCCTAGACTTCCAGTTTGAAAACATAGTATATCAAATTTTGAGAAATTACACTATCTCAGAATTTCGTTTAAAAATTCTTTACTCTGACATAATTTTTAAGAAACTTGTTTCAAAATCATTTAATCTCAGCAGCGACTACAGCTCGAGCAATTACTCCAACATAATTTTAATGTAAAATTTTTAATAACTTAAAAAAAGGAAAGGAAAGTGTGGCCATACGAGTATACACTGCAGTGATTTAAAGTGAACGACGAAAGAAGCTTCAGCGCAGAAGGTTTTCCAAACGGCACCCGAATTCGGTAGCACAAGAAGGGGGAGCTCTCGACTGAAATGAAAACAAAAGAATATAAGAAAAAGTAAACTTTTAACTGAAACTTGGAGTCCAATAATGAATAAAGGCTAGGGATGTTACGGAAGTGAGTTTACGAGAACCGGAATTAGAAACAAAATCGGACGCTAAAATAGAGTTCAAGAGCAGATCTGTAAAATTTGATTACTAATTAGTTATCGATTAATTAGACGGCTTTTTTTAATTCTTAATGATTATTTTAATTAGCTTTCAAGAAAAGACAATTATTAATTGATTACGAAAAAATTCAAAATAAGCAAAAAAAGTTGTTTGGATTACTTTTGATTATTTTAAACATTTTTTTTGATTTGTTCTGATTAGTTTTGATTATTTTTAATTTTTTTCAGTGTTGTTGATGTGTACATTAATGTGCTTCTACAACAATACTGAAAAAATCAAAAAAAAAAAAAACAAAAAAAAATGGGAAAAAATTAATCAAAACAAATTTTTTTTTAAAATCGGACAAAATCATGATCTTCTTCTTTTTATTATTTTTTTAATTAACTGAAAAATAATCGTTAAAAATTTGAAATAATAGTAATCAATCAATAAATGAATTCTCGAGAAAATAATTATCCAACCGATTAGTAATCATTTTGCAAATCGATGGATGCGTGGAAGATCACCATATCTCAAAATATTAAAAAAATGCATTTCAAATACACTTTATCTTAACGGAGATTCGATGTGTATTCCGTTGAGCGAGAGCATTCTTCAAACAACTTTTAAGATAGGGCTTGTTGAAGTAAAAATTCTAAGGTAGTGAATTTTTCCAGAGACTTTTCAGGAAAATTATTGTCGCATCATTTCAGAATAGTTTCGGAAATTTTTGGGACCAATTTTGGCGTCTATTTCAGGGGATCATTTCATTACGGATTATTTTTTTTGGGAATCATTACAGGATAATTTCGTAATTATTTCAGGATCATTTCGGTATTTTTTTCGGGAATTTTTCAAAACCATTTTTGAGATCAGTTCTCAATATTTTTATAGACTTTTCCGGGAAATTGTTGTCGCATCATTTCAGGATAATTTCTGGATTATTATCGGGAATTTTGCTGGACCAGTTTGGGGCATTTTTTCGAGACTTATTTTGTGTTCTTTTTCAGGGGATTATTTCATTATGGATTTTTTTTTTTTTGGATCATTTCGGGACCATTTTGTAAAAGGCCCATAATGATCCCAAAAACAATAACGAAATAAACCATAAATGGTCTCGAAAATTTTCGAAAACCATCCCGAAAAGGTAGCGAAAAACTCTGGAAAAGGTAATAAAAGGATGCTCCATCGTTTTTTACAGGGAAGTTAACTTTCTTCACCGCTACTTACAATGCTTATTGTCCTTTGTTTACTTTTTGTAAAAAAATATTCATATCAGTCTTATTATTAACTGCTACATCCTAAGTTTACTAATGCATATGTTTCATATCAGCTTTTCTGTTGAAGGCTATTAATTATGCGTTGAATGAAAAAAAATACTAAAACAATAGGAAGATATTTGCTAAGCAAATATAAACATAAGGAGAGAGAAGAAAAAAATTTCCATAATTTATTTATTTTACACGTACATATATGCATATGAATTGTAGTGTAGTGGTGTGAGCAAAGAAAAGAAAAAAAAGGAATAAATTAAACAAACAAGAAAAAACTCATCCATCGTCATGTGCAGAAAGGCGTGTGAGACATAAATATGACAGATATGCATAGATAAATAGATGGCAACATATGTATGTATGTACGTCGATATATATGTAAATAGGTTTGTCGTGTTTGTATGTGCACAAAAATAGTTTCCCAAGTTTATTTTTAGACAAATGTTAATGGTCATGCCATACCACTCAATAAATTTGCAAACCGTAAAGAAGAAGAAGCAAATATGTCTGCAGAAACTGAACTTGAAGAAAATAAAATTTAAATATTTGTGATGAAAGTAGAGAACTTAATTCATCTCACTCGTTTAATGTTTCTTTGAAAGCTTTACTTTATTCACTAAAAACACTTCCCTTCTGCCACTCTGTGCAGTATCTGGAATACCGATCTTAACGCGAGGTTGACGTATAATTTAGTTTGTTGCTATATTGGCATATCCAATTAATTTAAAAAAAAATGGAAAATATGGCAACCCTGTTAAGTCAGCCTAAGTGAATTGCTGTGCTAAAAATTTAGTATACTACCTATATTCTAAAGTTCATCGAAATCGTTGAAGTTGTTTTCGACATAACAGCGAACATACAAAAATATAAATAAAATAGCGTTAAGTGGCAACCCTAGGCGGTAACCCTTTCCGAAATATTTTTTGAAATGCGATGTAAATTATATTTAGTTTTTAAAAACTTCAAAAAGGTGGCCATTTCTTACCTCGGATTTCAACATCATTATAAAGTTTTCTTCTGATTACCAAAACCACATGCAGGGCAAGTATTTGGTATGCTGAGGTTGAGTCTAAAGAAGTAACAATACCCAGAACGAGGTTATGCTAACATGACTCTAGTCTCCTCGGGAGCACGCACTTCTCTTCATCTATTTCAGGTGGTTGGAAGTCATGTACGGGGCTCATAGAAAGAGGTCTGAGGTATCTGTCTGATCTGTGGATGTCATTAAGAGCCCGCCTGTGGTTACGCAGATCAAACAGCTGGGTAATGTGGTGCCGGATCTCATTACAGTGTTTACAGAGATTCTTTCTTATAGCGGTAGGGGATCTTGATCCAATAGATGTCAGTACAAAGTGTGTGCTCAACAGTCCCGCGGGCCCTCTAAAATTTAGTTTTTTAGTATTTTGATTACGATGAGACTCATATTACATAAAAAGACATCGTATAACAGTTTTGCAGATTTGCGACTTCCCCTAGTTGGTGTCGGAAAGGTTGGGCGACCATATCGACGCAGCGCAATCAATAACCTGTGGTCCGATAGCCTTTCAAGGCTACTACGTTATCCTGATTAGCGAAGGTAAATCCCTTGTTAAACGTCACGCCCTAGATTTCAGAATAGTTTACAGTAGGTAGGTTTATGGTTACCCCTTCTAAGTGGACGTTTAACCCTTGCCTCATCTGCCCGAAAGGTTGCAGGTTTGTATCATCAATGAAGTTTACATATTTGCTCAAATTTGTGCTTCCCTAATCCCCTGAAAATACGGAAATACTCCGTGGGAGTATCAGTGTACTCCAACACTTATCCTCTTTCATATGGCAATGTCTTAGGATTGGATCACCTACTCCATCTCGGACGACTCCATTTCTTGGCATCCGAATACTTCATGAGGGCCTATGCGAGAGCACTCTAAAAATGCTCCCAAAAGACTACTCCATAGAGTATTCAACACCAAAGCGAGATAGGCAGCAGGTGTACTTTTGAGGACCAGCATAACAAAGTAACAACAACTAAAGCAAAAATGCATGACACGTTTACTCACACAACAGTGGCTCTATAATGCGAATACTTGTTTTTCATTGGTCCACTACGAACTCTTCGCACTCGCAGTGAGAGCCGATCACACGAGTAATACAATAACATGCATTACATGTCTACTCACACAACTAAGGCGCTATAGTGTGAATACATGTTTGGCATTTGTGTTGGTGTCATTTTTAAATTAATTTTTCTATATAATAATAAATTTTTTTAAAGTTTTTTTTGATTAACGGCACTGCAGTTTGGGCATACCTATCCATACATATATCATTGTTAATACCTTAGATGTAGAGTTTGGTCATAAAGTGGGACAATTTCCCTCAACTTGCGCGTTTATATTATAGATATCAAGCAGACCCAGGAAGCTTCGGTTGCCTAGTATTGCTCTCGTTGAATGATTGACAAACTTTGGGGATTCTTTCCACGGTACGTACGATATGTAGTACGAGTAGACGTAAATCGTTCGTGGCTAATTATAGAATCAAGGAAATTCTTCTAGATGCCTGCTAAACAAGCACTGTCCCATCACTACCTATCATGAAGGCTAGTCACAGGAATACTCAAACTGACCTCGTTAACTCAATTTGTTTGTTATAGATTTATTCTGTATTTTCATTGACTTATTAAAAACTACAGAGATCTCGAAACGAATCAATGGTTTATGTAAAAAAAACTCAACTACATAAATAATGAAACCTCAAACAGAAAAGGGAAAGGAAGAAGCTGGTAAATAAATGAATTCAACCAATAATTAAAAATCACTATTAAAAGAAAATATTACAATTAAAATAGTGCAAGCAAGTAATCACAAAGAAAAGGTTGAAACCATTTGAAAATAATGATCAGTGGCGCTGTGGGCTTGTCGCATATTTTTTGTTAGCAACAACACAACACTAACAACACAAAACAAAGTCATGAATGAAAATAAAAAAGCACGATTTGGATTTTAGCTAACTACGTGACAAAGTCAGGTGGTAGCAGCGTTGTAAAAACATTCAAAAAACATAAATAAAACAAACAAAAAAGCAAGAAACCCATGAAAAATGGTGAAGAAGTGTCAGGGGTGTCATCAAAAGACTCAGCAACTCTTACTTTTCTTGTTTGGAACTACTTTTGTTAGTCGTTAAATATGTGCTCTTTACACGTTGTTAGACATTTTTTGTTGTATTTCGTGTTGCTAATTTTTGTTATTGTTTGTTGTTTTGTTGGTTTTGGCTGCGTTTTCTCTCCCTTAACAGCTGCGACAAATGTTGAGTGGCTTTTTGTGTAATCAGTTTTTGTATGTTGATTGTGTGACAAACTCATTCATAGTTGTTCTTCTACAACAACACTTTTTGTTGTTGTGCATACTTTTAAACATAAATATATTTAATGTTTTTTACGTGCTTTGAAGCATCTAACAACAGGAAGAAAAGGACTCTAGCCCTTTACCAACATTGACTTAGTTTTCTAGTTTGTTAATCCATTTTTGTCTATCATAAATAATTTTACTGCCTAAGATAGCAATTGGTACTATGCGGAATGGCGCTCCGCTTCGGACAAAAAAGACGATGCATACAGGGACACGTCGTGAGATGCGGATGGAAGAGAGGCGTCTTTTTAGGAAAAAATAAACGAGAGGCCGCAAGGGGTGAGCGTAAGCAGCTGGAGACGCAGATTTGCAGGAATTATTCCCGAAAATTCTATCAAAAGATCTGGTGGATGGCGAAAGATTTGAAGACCGGCGCAAATTCCTGTAGAGATAATAAATAATGGCGACTTGGTAACAGACATAAATTGTGTAATTAAGCTATGGAGGAAACACTTCTTCTCATTGCTGAATTGAGAGAGAGACGAAGAACTCGATACCCTAATCCCTGACCATGGACAAAACGTCGCACCAACCGACTATTTATGATTAAAAAGTAACAAAGCGCCCTGAAAGGACGAACTACCCGCCGATCTGTTTAAACATGGAGGCGAAGAGCTGTTACAAGCATGCATCAACTCTTATGCAGAATATGGTCGGACGATTATATGCCTCCAGATTGAAAGACGATCCCGCCAACCAGTCCAACTACCGTGGAATCAGCCTCTTTATCGCATATAAGGTTTTATTTAGCGTATTGTGCGAAGTATTAAATCCCTTCGCACACAAGCTGATTGGACCTTATCAGTGTGGCTTCAGACCTAGCAAGTCTACCACAGACCAGATCGTCATTATACAAAATCGTGGAGAAGATCTATGATAAGATAATCAACACGCACCATCTCTTTGTCGATTTCAAAGTCTCATTCGACAGTGACTTGAACTACTTTAGTGCTTCCAATTCGCGTCTGTTATCGACAAAAAGGGTTGACTGTCGTGCTTTGATACGCAACGGCCAGAATTGCTTAGGCGATTAAACCTCAATAAATGATGATGATGAGATTTTTTTATTCAATCCATTTGCAAAACAGCTGCTCAGTGTGAATTACGGTCAACCATGCGCAACTCATTACAGACCTGGAAGACTCATCTCTTCTCCCCTGTCTAAAACGTTGGAGCGCCAATTATCTGAGTGGTCCGCAATCATCGGTTGAATTCAGGGAGCGTACAATCAAAATCACGTATAATTAAACAAGAGGTGCCACTGGGTGGTATCCTATCCCCGCTTTGGTTTAATTACTACATATCGAGGGTCCCTTCCCCACCACAGGGTGTCTCGATCGTCTCCTACGCCGATGACTGCACGATCCTTTTTCGCTGGACGAAATCGGACATTGTCACCGACCAAGTCCTCGGCCACGTTATTTACGACATGGACAGCGCAAGTGAACATGCAGACACATAATGGAGGAGGTTGCAGGCCTGCCAAAACACCGCACTCAGAACTGCCACGGGATGCCTCCTTATGTTTCCTGAACATCATCTCCATAAAGAGGCAAAAATGCTCGGAGTAAAAGAGCATAGCGAAACCTGCTCAATGAAAATCCGCTTCCCAGGAGAATTAGAAGTAATCTCCGCAGGCACTATGATGAGATCCGGCATTATATTTTCTCGCCGTTTGATACAAAGGTTCATCGCCGGGCCCTCAATGTTATCCACACTGCGTCGATAAACTTATTGTCAGCTCTCGTCCGATGAACGCCGTCCTACAGGCACAAGCTCCACCTGTTGCCGACGAGGAACGCGAACTCTTACATTTCCAGATTGAACCCTGACATGTCAAATGTTTGTATGGTATGAGGCGTGTCTCCCGAAGACACTAACCAACTGTTCATCTGTTCAACTGAGCCTACTCTTCTAACAGCAATTTCACTTTGGTCAAACCCTGTTGAAGCGGCGTGGTTTCTGGGGCTCCCGTTAGAAGAGCTTGATGACAATGTTGTGCAAAGCAGGTGACATTTTAGGCAGGTGAAATAGTTGCTACAACAACAACAACAATTAGCACAAATCCTTTGTAGCAGCCCTTAAAGCGCTGTGACGTTTACATCGACCAAAATGTCTTTGTTCTTGAGCACGAAATGCAACAAAAACCTAAAATCTGAATTACATTGCCCCCTTTGTAGTTAAACAAATCCATTTGCTGCATTGTTCATTGTTGCATGACACAAAAATAAAGTAATTAATTCAATCGACGACAGCAGGAAGCGCACCATTTGCAGTGCACTTAAGATTTTAGACTGATTTATTTGTTTTTGAGCTTTGATACTTTATAAATTTACTCTTTCATCTTCGATTCTTAGCTAATTTAATTTATTTACTATGAAATTCCCATCTGAAAGAGGGAGTTAAGTAATTTGGATTTGTTTAGCATGGAAGCAATTAAAATTTTACCTTTTCTGATCTTTAAAGGACCAAAATGGACCAAAAATTGAGCTATGACTTAGTATTTAATGATGGTGGAAGAGACTTATCCGAATTTCGTAATTTTCTAGATCCATTAAGTTCACAATAGAAATAGGAAACAATTCGAAAGTACCTTCTGTGGACTATCATTATATTATCTACGGCCTGTACAACACATTCATCTGATGGATAAGGACGTATGGAGCTCTATTACCATTGCATGTGTTAGTTCAGGGTCTGATTAAACGGTGTCAAAACTGACTTAATAGCCGACACGGACTAAATCGCGATAGTTATTGACTTGCAGGCGTATAAGGTAGAGCGTCCTTCCCAGGAGAAATTGGAAAATAGAAGGGGGCTGGACTGTACTTTCAACATATTAAGTCAGGCAGTCAAATGTCATAAGAGTTGCAGCTAAATTGTTGCCGGGAGTCTTGTACCAGCAACCAATGTAACGAACTTTGTTGACAGCAAAGCTGCATTAAAAGGCATTACAATCCAACGTAATAAAATCCGATATGGTGCGAAGATGCTGAGTTTCGCTAAAGGCTGTAATCAATTCTTTCTGCTGGGTCCCCGGACTTAATAACTGATGAAATGGCCAGAAAAGTTGCGAAACAGACATACACCAATGGGAAATCTTCTAGAGAAAGTCGTGGAGTATACATTTAAAGCAAAGAGTTTACTATGGGCTAACTGTGACGTTTGGGAAGTCTCAAGGTCCATATGGCTATATTTAGATAGGAAAATAACTACCATCTTTCTCAGAGTAGACAAATTTGTGGTGATAGAAATAACCGGTGTTATTGTTATTATTGTAGCAGTATTTATCCTGCTTAGTCAGAATGTGAAGGACCAGAAGAGGGTTATACTGATGTTGAAGTCCTTTGCCAGATATGAATACAGTACGCTCGGATACAAGCACTTTGGGGCACCAGCCTGACGGCCGTAGTAGCGATGTGGATTTTAGTCGCTCCTTACGATAGACATACCTACCTCGGGCATTTTCTAGCTCCTTCATCCGCAGGGGCTATAACGGGGCACTGTGATATTGTAAACATGCTTCAATAACGGCGTACACAAAGAAGTTGATGTACTTCACTTTTTTGTCGATGGCTAGGACTGCAGCCAAGGTGTATCAGATTTCTAGAAGCACGCATTTTCGACACTCTGACGAAGGTGAGGACAGTGGATCCTTGGCTATTGCTTAAGTTTATATGGGAAGGTGAGTGGTTTAAAGAAGATTAAGTGAAAATACCTTATTGGACGCATGCGCCCCACCTGGCATGCAGCGAGTGCAATCAAAATGAACACAATTGCCTCCGAATAGGACAGTTGCGTTCTCTTAACCTAACCTAGCCTTCTTTTCTCTGTGCATGTCCCACAATTTTGGTCGACCAACATAGCTTGCCAATAGTTTCTTTCGTCTGTTGTTTCTTCTCTTCCCCAATCGGTCACCAATTGGTCCTTCTATCGGAGTTGTGGTCTCCCTCTTGATCTGATTCCATCTGGGCCAGAGAGCGGTGATAATACCAGGTCGGAAATCACAATCTCTTTTCTCTTTATGGCGCGATATACAACAGGTATATCATCATAAACCTCCTAAGAGATTTTTGCGCCAAGCTTCTCTTCCAATTTGTGGTGTGCCGATTTGAATTTTCCCTACAAATTGGTGGGACCTACAGTTTTTTGCCGGACTCCGAACGGCATCTACAAAGGAGACGAATTTTTGCTGAGAAGCCTGTCATGGCAGAAATACACTCGGAGAGTTTGCCAAACCACTGCCGAGGGGCGACCGTTTTTTTTTTGAAAAACTTTTTTCAAATCACTTTTGATGTTACCTGTACCAGGGCTCGAACCATGGACCTTCGGTGTGGTAGGCCGGCAACACTACCTCCACACCACGGCGGCCGGAAATCACACTGATAAAGTTAAATCAGTCTTCCCGTCAGGCTTTGATCTTTCGCGCAATACGTTTGATAGAACTTTATATGCAGGATCTCTCTTTTTATGCATTGAGCAGAGAACACTAAGATTCCAATCTTTAGCCATGCATTCAACTGACCATATTCAGCATAGAAGCTGATGCATGAGTTTTGCCAGCTCTTTGTCGCCGTGCTTGAAGAACTCAGCCGGCAATCCATCTGCGCCTGCTGCTTTGTTATTTTTAAGCGTTATATTGCTTTCGCACCTTGTTATAGTCGCGTTGGGGAGCATCAATTCCATGATGTTGGATTGTGGGGTGGCCTTCGCCATCTTTTTTGGGTTCTTGCTCAATTTTTCGATTAAATAGGGAAAAGAAGTGCTTCCTCAATAATCTTAGTAATCTCGGAACACCGGCTACCAAGGCGCCGTTCTAATCTTTACAGGCGCTCGGCCCGAGATAAAAGCCTCCGTCTTACGCTTTTTGTTTTTTTTTTTTTTTTATAGAACTTTACCTATAAAACTTTATTATAGAGTATTTTTGAAGAACCCGATTATTATTTCAGATCAACAAGAAACTCAATCATGTAGTCGAAATTATTCACTTGTAGGTCATATATCCCATTCTTTTAAAACAGCCACGCAATCATTTGAAAAATCGGTATCACAGCATATAAATGAAAAATACAAATCCCTTTTGTCCAATCATAAATGTATTTATGTAATTAATAACTATGAAATTATGCTATAATTCCAATTTTATTGCACTGCTGTAATGTATAATAAGGTTGACATTTCAAATTGAAAATAAATACCTTATCAATGCTCAATTTGTTCTGATTGTCTACGGCCTAAATGGCCAATAATTGTTTGGTGATGGCTATAAATATAAATTAAAATTAATTTCGCTTTTGAGTGTTTTTTAATTAAATGGAAATTTGTTATTCATAACCGCTGCCATCTCTAAAAACAAAAGTTTGCATAAGCGCAAAAGAGGGAGCAATAAATAACTGAAGAAAAACATCTTGGAGAGTAGAAATGCATGAAAATTACGACGTTGTTGTGTGTTGTGCGGTACAACGTGGCGTATACGTAACCTTTAAGCGCTGTTTACTGCATGACTGCCCAGCAAGCTGTTTACTGCATTAAACTTTCATTACTAAGGATACATGCATGTAAAACCTGTATACTAATAACCACAGTGAACTTTATCATACATCCTTCACCTGCACTTTGGCAAATAAATACGAATACAAAAATAGCAATAACACTGCGCAACATTTTCGAGATTGCTCGGATGCTTATTTCAAGATTTGTTGAAGAATAACCTTAAAGCTCTATCACGATAGGATCGCTTACAAAAAAATGGGCACGATCACTTAGAGAATCGTCATCAAGTTCAACAGGGTTGGACCAGAGTGATATTGGTGTTAAAAGATTAGGTTCAATTCAACAAGTAAAGTGATGTTTAGTACCATGAGGGGACATAATATATGCAGGGAAAGTATTTGGTGTGTTGTGGTTGAGTCTGAAGAAGTAACAATATCGATAACGAAGGTACACTAACATGACTTTAGTCTCCATCGGGAGGACACACATCTCTTCATCTTTTTTAGGTGATTGGATATCAAGTACGATGTGGAGGCATTCAAAGTCCACCTGTGGTTACGCAGATAAAATGGCTCGGTAATGTGGTGCCGGATGTCATGATTACTGAGATGCTTTCTTATGTATTTAGGTAGCGGATCTTCATCCAATAGATATCAGTTTGGTTGACCAGTTTTATGGTATTTCAGTACAAACTGTATGCTCAACAGTTCCGCGTGCCCTATAACATTGAGTAGTTTAGTCTCTTGACGGAGGTGAGACTCAGATGATATAAGAAGACATCACGTGGAACTTCTCACAGTCATCACAGTTGTTGTTGTTGTAGCGACTACTTAACCTGCCTAAAGTGTCACCCCTCATCCAACACTGTCATCAGGCTCTTCTAACGGAAGTCCAAGAAACCTCGCGGTTTCGATAGGGGTGGACCAGACCTGTCTAACCTCTCATCACAGTCGTCTTCTCTATCTATTGAGTTATTGCACTCAAACAAATTGAACAATTGTGGAAAAACTAGGCAGGCCCCTTACAGCTCCCTGCTAAATTTTCCAATCAAAGCGTAACCTGGGAAAAACTAGACATACCTCTTCCAGAATATACGATAAATAGCTTTTATATATCAGATCCCTGGCAGGCCCTGGGCAGAGTTGTCTATTGTAGGGAAAATTTTTCCGGCGCCTAGGTTAAGTATAGATTTTCCTATATTATTTGCTACCCAAAATATGACCAAAAATCATCAATCTGAACTATAGAGGTTCGGAGTTCCCGACCACCGACTTTTTTAAAAACTATATAGCTTGTACCATACCAAGTAAATCACGAAACATACTACGCAAATTTTACTAAGATCTTTGATAAACTTCAATAAAGGACAAACATCTACGTTTTGAGTTATGCGGAATTCAATTTTTATATTACCTTGTTGCATCAATTTGTGGTGTGGTGGCTTTCTTCTGCGAATAGGAGGGATCACCTGTTTTGTGCCGTTACCGAATGATCTAATCGAAAAACAGCTTTATTTTTTCCAAATAAATTGGAATGCTCTAAAAATGGTTGCACACTTCAAGGCGCCGATTTTTCTTTTTACTACCCAGTTGAGTTGAAATTATTCCGTCCCTAGAAAAAGTGCTGCATAGTGTAAACACCCCCTCATACTGCAGCACACATGTAGAGTGCAAAACAACAACAATACTTTACGACTATTTAATTCACATTCCGACTGATTGAAGACACTCTCTGGCGTCATTTCTAATCAAGTTGAACAAAGTTTTTGTTTTCGTGTTTCTTTTTTTTTGTTGTTGTTAGTTGTTTTGCTCTTAACATAACTCTTTACTTTGTTTATGTTGTTCCTGTTCATTTCGCGATTACCACTCGCTTGCTGTTGCCCGTAGTTTTTATTTGCATGAGAGTTCGTATGTATGAGTGTGTTTATATGCTCAACGGTTGTGCTCAACAAATTGTTTTTCTTTTGGTTGTTATTTTTGTTGTTTACTTTACCAATGAGAAATGTTTACATCCGCATAACCTTTCTTTGGTATGAACTACTATGTAGGTACTTACTAACTATACACATGATATGTGTACATACAGTGGTGTTCAATATAATAGCAGTGAAATTAAAACCGAAATTTCAAAGTTTACACAAAGTTCAGTAAAGTTAATTAAACTTTTAAAAATTTTACATCAAAATTTCAATATTTTTGGGCAGAATTTTTAGAAAATTGTTGAATACGCAGTTTTTTAGACTATCTCTCTCTATCTCTATGGCGCGATATACAACAGGTATATCATCATAAACCTCCGAAGAGGTTTTTGCGCCAAGCTTCTCTTCCAATTTGTGGTGTGCCGATTTGAATTTCCCCTACAAATTGGTGGGACCTACAGTTTTTTGCCGACTCCGAACGGCATCTACAAAGGAGACGAATTTTTGCTGAGAAGCCTGTCATGGCAGAAATACACTCGGAGAGTTTGCCAAACCACTGCCGAGGGGCGACCCCGTTTTGAAAAACTTTTTTCAAATCACTTTTGATGTTACCTGTACCAGGGCTCGAACCATGGACCTTCGGTGTGGTAGGCCGGCAACACTACCTTCACACCACGGCGGCCGCCGTAGACTAATCTCCCTCAAAAATTTCCCTGAATTTTCAGAATTTTTTTCATCAAGGTTGTTGAGTGATTTCTTCCATGCAAAGCATGAAGAAAGCTCAATTTTGTATAGAAAAAAATACCCAATATCCTTGGCAAAAAAAGTTTTAAGAATTCTTGTAAACTTTTGATAGTTTAATAAACATTTCTGAGCTTTGTAAAAACTTTGAAATTTAGTTTTTTGTGGTTTCTGTTATATAATTCGCTATATTTTAAATAAAAATTATTTAAATCACGAATTATTAATTTCACTACTATTATATTGAACACAACTGTATGTACATATATACCGCGCATAAAACAATTATAAGCCGAATTTCATAATTATAGCAACAGGAAATACTGAGATATTCTGGCTGAAATGGCAAAACGTCTAACTTCTGGTTGAGCCGAACATTATATTGTCGCTCATTCGTATACCCCCATGACATTCATATGGAAGGTCGTCTAGGCGATTTCTCACACTTAAACTCTTACACATTTATATCAATTGTGAATGACCTGAGAAAACAGGGAGGGCCAAATCCCTTATTCCCTATTCAACCACTTACCTTCCTATATGAACTCAAGTTGGAGCAATAAGAATATTTTTCTTACCTTCAACAGAAAAAATTCAATAATAAAAAAGTAAGGAAAGGGCTGTCTTCCACTGTTACTTAGACTTTATACCTTTCATGAATACGCATCACGGTTTTAAGTGTCCAATCCTTACTTACAATTAGTACAAACACTTCAAAACTGTTCATTTAAAAATACATAGCTCAAACCCCATTTATCGGAACAATCGATTGTATGGGAGCTATGCGTTTTATTGCTCCGGTCTAGCTGATTCCGAAAAATGATTAGGCTCATGCAAAAATGGCGGCTCCATACCAAATTTCATCAATATATCTCAAAAACTGAGGAACTAGTTTGCGTACAAACAGACAGACGGACAGACGGGCATGGCTAAATCGACTCAGCTCATCGACCTGATCATTTCGGTATACTTATTGGTGGGTCTATCTCTTTTTCTTCTCATACTTACAGACATCGGACCAAAGTTATAATACCATTTCATGTTCATAAAAGGTATAAAAGAAACTGATTCATCGAATCCACTCCCTTCCTGACAGGACGTGCAGTGGGAAGTTTTTGATCGTCAGTGCATAGGTGATATCACCCAGTGATGACAGCCCTGGGTATTCTTACTGCATATATACTCGTGTGTCTCTTTTGATAAGAAATCTTTTCTCTACTTTCCTGTCAAAACATGGATCCAAAACTGGATTTTGAAAAAAAAAGCAAAGCAGTTACTCCTGAAGAGGTGTCCATTAATTTACATACAAATCGGATTCACGCAAAAATTTGGCTAAAACTTAGTGTGCAGTTTTCATTTTCTTCAAACTAGTCAGCGAATTTTCATTCATTGAGTAACTATTTTAAATTTCCCCTGCGAAAATAGTCATAAAATCGGCATTTTCAATAAATTTTGCCGTTTAAATTTACCTTCGATATTCGCTTAAACAAATGTTAGCTGAAATTTACCCGGCAGACTTTTTTATGCCCGAGAATTTTTTTACGCCCATTCGGAAATTGTTCACCCTCCCTCTCCTCCTCTGTCTTAGCCTCATCACTATCCCTGTCTTTCAATTGGGACTCATTTTTATATATAGGTTTTTATATATAAGGTACCCAAATTGTTATTTTCTTTTTAAAAAATGTTAATTTGGATTTTGAGATAAAAATCTCGGGATTAACGGCAACTAGAAAAGCGGTATTGACATACCTAATATCCACTCACCGATATTTGCACCTTTTATTTAATCGCACTCATATTAACTCAACCATACGGTCTTATATAAACAATTTACAAATTACATGTCCCATTAATACCTATCACTACCAAAGACGGTTATACATAATAAATTAAACATCAATCTTCAAATTAAATTGTCATCATACTATAACATGTTTACGTAATATGTTACATACTGTATCATGTCAAAGCAAATATTTCTGTCTGTATGCAAATCATTTACGTATGCATGGAATTCGCTTACGCTAGCCAATGCTTTCATCACCCAATCCTGTGTAGACAAAACCAACAATAACAAAAGCGCCGCTTCTACGTTTCGCATACCAACGTTAGTTTTGCTACATATTTGTGCGTCCTGACCTCCACCTTTACGGCAGCTGTCACCCAATATGCTTTTGCTGCAGCTGTCAGTTTTGTGTTCGCGCGTTTCGTTTGCCTTCACACTTTCGTGGTTTCGGTAGCTATTTTTGTTTGTTTTTTGGCTTTTGTCCGTGGGCGCGTGAAAATTGTTTATATTTTAGTTGTTCTTCCTTTTGTTTTTGTTTGAACTTTTTAGGTGAAAAGTATACATTGTTGTGCATGGTATATGCTTTTGTGTTTACAGTTCAATAAACATTAATATAACTCGTTGCATGAGTTTGTGATGACCAAATACCAATATTTTATTTATTTTGTTTTCTTGTAATTTTTTGTTTGTTCGCTGATACAATTTTGGTGATAAATTTAGCATACCTTACTGGATCACCCTAAAGGAGTATCAGAGTACTCCAACACATATCCTCATTCATATAAAAAAGGTAGTCCAATTTACATGGCAATGTCCGGTGATTGGATCACCTAATCCATCTCGGAGTACGCCCTAGACCACTCTATAGACCACCTACGTGAGAGTACTCTCAAAATACTCCCATGGGATTACTCTATGGAGTATTCAACAGCAAAGCGAGAGTGGGAGTAGGTGGTCCTCAAGAGAACACATACTCCTTTCTCGCTTTCGTCTAGAGTACTCTATAGAGTAATCTTTTGGCAGCATTTTCAAAGTACTTCAACGAAGGTGCTCTATAGACTATTTGGAAGCAAAGTAAATGGTACTCCGAGTAGGATTAGGTGATCCAGTCACCGGACATCGCTATGTAAATTGGACCACCTTTTTTATATGAATGAGGATAAGTGTTGGAGTACTCTGGTGCTCCATCGTTTTTTACAGGGCAGCTTTGAGTGCGTATTGGTGGATTATCCTCTTCAGAATCATTATACATTTTTGCCTCGTATATTCCACCGAATAGTGCAGATAGCCTTTATAGGGCACATGCTGATAATATTTCAACATTGGTTCACAATAACCTGAATGATAATCAGTTTTGAGTACTTGGCGATTTCAATATTGGCGAAATTCATTGGTAGAGTAGCTACTCTTCTCGCGGTCTTACACCTAATAATCTTTTTTCTTCGCATGCATTGTATATTATTGATAACTTGCTAAGCTTAAATTTATGCCAAGTTAATCATTATTATAACAACCTCGATAGAATTTTAGATTTAATCATTGTTGATGATGGTTTAATCCTCTGCGACTGACGTGTCTTTCTTTTCACTATTCCACTGACGTGGTAGTCCAGCAGACACCATTTCAATGGTTTATCTCGTCTCGTCTCGTCTCGTCCTGTTTCAAGAACTTAATGAAACTCTTGCCATTTTTAGTTCAAATATTAAGGTTTTCATTTATTGTAATACTGTTTTATTTCAAAACCCTATTTCACTTTAAATGGTATTTATTTAACTCGCTCAAATTAAGCCTAAAAAACGTATACCTTTGTACGAAAAAGTATTCCAAAGATAATTTTTTTTTCTAAGTTTTAAATTATTATAATATACAATTAAGTTTATTCGTTTATACAAAAAACAGAAAAATTCAATGGTTGAATAAATATATTTTTTATATTAAATATTGGAGTTTCACAGTTTGACTTTCCAACGCTTATACTTATAAACAAAATTGATCATATGAGGTATAGATTTTAAACTACTACTCAGCCTCTCCAGCAAGGGATCATATTAAAAGTTTGATAAGAATTACATATTTTGGCAGATTTCGTAATTACCTTGAGCACTACAAGTAAATTGGCTTCGAGCAGTCACAGTAAAAATATCTGGTATTTTTTATATTTTTGATGGGCATATTGAGAGGTGAAAGTTTTCTGGTTATCAATTAAAACAAAACTGACTAGTTATGCAAAGTATTTAAACAATTTTACTTAAATGTTGTTAAGGATACGTTACCAAAAAGTAACACAAATACTGACGTGGTTGTCTCTCAGACACCTGCCTCATTACTGACGTGGTTGTCTGCCAGACACTTTTCCGCTCTCACCGAAGCGTGTTTATAGTTTTTATGTGCAGAACACCTTTCTGAGTTGGGAGTCTTCGGTCGCGATGTAAAAAAAATAAACCTTAGCCGGTCCAACATCCAGCTCTTCATACTTATCCCGACATTTTTGTACGTGGTTTAGCACTCGTTGGCGGACGGAAACAATTACCAAATGTTCTATGCCTAGCATGCAATGGTTGCTCATTCAAAAACAGTTTTGGCCTTCAGTCGTTTGCGGCTGGAATGATGTAGGCACTGCACCAGGAAACAAGCGTGCCTTCTTAAAAGCATTTCTTTGAGTTGGGCAGTGAATAAAATCCCTTGATTTAAAATGTAACTCGCATATACAACTTAGTTCCCACCGTCGGTGTCTTTCATCACAATCAGGTTCTTTGAAGCAACGAACAACTGCTAAATCCCGAACTGCTGCGCAAACAGCACAACGCGTAACTGTTTTTGATCTATTCATTTTTATTTTTTCAATTATTCAATTCGCAAAGAATCGACACACGCACACAAATATATTTCTATAAATTGATAAAAGTAAAAAAAAATTTTAAGCAAAAAGGGTTAATATTTTTTTTTATTGACGTTAGAATTCCTATAGAAAAGAGAGAACTGTGAAGTTCACTACTACTTTGTTTAATATACTTTGGGTGCTCGGACAATTAGTTTTAATTTTTTCTATCTTTTTTTTTATTAAGTGAAATATATTTTTTATATGTGCTTCTTATCTGAAAAAATGTGTTTCTTAATTTTTCCAATTTTTACCCTAACATTCTTCAACTATTTTCTGTCAAGAGCTGATTTTTTGCTTAAAAAAACTCCAATTGCTTTATTAAATTCATAAGAAATTAAATTTTTGTGGATTTCCATTTGCTAAATTGTTGTCGAATAAAATTTTCTAACTTTCGACCATTTTGTTTTCGAAGTAGGGAGTACCAAATTTTCTTCAATCGAAATCAAATCCGAAGTGAATAGAATGAAACTCGAACAACGAATCTGTTCTACTCGAAAATTTCTTAGAGAGTACGAGTACGAATCACTCAAAAGCGGACACGTTTTGTTAAGAAAAGAACTACAAAACACCGGCGCCGCTGCTCCACATCTACGCTATTCGTTTACTATGGGTAGATAAACTTTCAGTTCATTGGTTCATTTTGCATAACTTCCTGCAATGTCTTGCTTAAAATGTCCAAAGTTATAATTTAACGTTTAAAATGCAATTTATGCTAAATAGCGAACATTTTAAGCAGGTGAACCATGAAGAATTTTATAAAACGTGGTGCATATGAAATGAAGAAACCCCTGTGGGACTGCCGAATGAACTTACTACATGCAAAATTTTATTTAAATTGTAACATTGAATGTCCTAGGCACTCACCATTGTAACCAATTTGAAATAGTGATAAAGGATAGCGAATATAAAAATCCCTGGACTTCCTTGTTCGAATTTTTAAGATTGTTAAATCAGCCAATCAATGCTAGGGATGCAAATTTTTTTCATCTTAGCCATCGGTATAGGATTTTACAATGCCGAGATTCCAAGATTAGCTCTTTAATGTGGGTATTCGCTCTCCCACCCAAGTTGGGGTTGAAAAAAAATTTTAAAAAATGGTTTAAGAAACTATCTGATTTCACAATATATATAAAAAAAATAGGATTTTTTATATTTTGTTCTTCACTTAAGTGATAGTTGTTTCAGTAATACTCGTAACAAAGAAAAATCTTACAGGTCCCTTTTTTGTATGAAAGTTTTGAACTTTTTAAGAGCAGAAATTTTCTTTATACAATTTTCAAAGTTTATTATTGAGGTAAGCACAATTCTTATGAAAAAAAAAATTTTCTCAAAAGAAGATGTGTTTATCCAAACGATAAATTTTAAATTGGGTGAGAAAATGGCACTTTTGTTAAGTTTAAAGACAATGTTAATTCAGTTGTTGTTATAGAATATGATACAATTCAGACCTGTTAAGTAGTGATTACTAATCGTAATGAATACCGCTTTGATTGAAGATTTTTTTGTGTAAGTCTACTTATGACTGATTACCCATTGTTTTCGGTTTTTAATGATTATTAAAAAAAAAAAACAAAAAAAAATATGTTTTATTTTGTTTTGTTGTTTTTCCGACAGGGTGAATGATTGATGTATATTGGAACGATTTTTCGTCATCCCTTGTCAAATTTGGTTTTGAGACAAACCGGTTTCGGCGTTGTGCCATCATCACTGTCGATTTTCGTTCTGTCTCAAAACCAAATTTGACAAGGGATGACGAAAAATCGTTCCAATATACATCAAAAAAAAATATGATTTTTTATGATTACTAAAATAAAATCGAGAAAATCAAAAATAACGAAAAAAAAATATTTTTGTATTACTATTGCCTAATCATTTTTGATTTCTTTGATTATTGATTGGCATTGTTGCTGACAAAAATAAGCACACACGGCAAAACAATCCAAAATAATAAAAATAAAAAACAAAGAAAAAGTCAAAATTAATTGAAAATAATAACCAAAAAATTTTTTTTTCCAGTGGTAATCACTTAGTAATTGAGGATTTATTAAAACAATCAAAATAATCATTATTGATTGAAAAACCCTTTCAATCAATCTTTTACTCAATTCTAATAGGAATTTAACAGGTCTAATACAATTAAATTAAAAAATCGAATATTGAATACATAAATGGATAATTTTCGATACTGGTAGCGGTAGACCCGACAGTTTCTTGTTAGTTGCTAGAAAGGCTTACGTTACTTTAACCCTACAAAGCTAACATTCGCTCACTCTCTATAAAACCTAACCATTCGTCGATTCGACGAACATTCTTTAAAATAATTATTTCTAATATAGTTATTTAATTTTTGGTTTGATTTATTGTACGCATATGTGTACCAGTTTGTAATGCTCGAAATAAAACGTTTTTTTTATAATTTTGGAACACTTCAGATACATTTGTTTAAGTCTTTTAAAAAGGAAGTCTTCAACAGAGACAGAAAATGTTCAATAGCGTATTCGTCGAATCGACATGGTTACGTGTCTAGGGTTATGTAAGTAAAGAATCAACAACAATTATTCAAAATTATTGCATGCAAACAAAAAAATTAAGCTAATTTTCATAAATAAATCACACAAATTTAGCTTTTAGTAGCATATTTCCCATCCCGAAAATCCCGGGATTTCTTTCTTACTATCACGGAACTTTCGGCTCCTAAAAAAGCACTGGATGGCATCCCTAATCAATACATATCTACTACTTCCATCGTGACATGCGAACTTCGTTTTTTGTCCACGAAATTATTGCTTGCGTGTTAGTCTCTTTATTTTTACGCCTCAAAGTGAATCGTATATGTATGTTGATGTCGTGTTAAATTCACATTAAACTTCTTATGGCAGCTACTTAATATTTTCTCTTGTCGCATAAAAGAAGCTCTAGCTTTCTCGTTTGGAGTTATAATAATTAAGTTCCACCTGCGTCTTTTCCATACAAATATGAAAAATAAAAAAACTTATGGATTTGTTTGTATATTTGTCTATTTATAAGAGAGTTTAGATATTGCTGTAGAGCATAGTATATACGATGTTCCTTGTGATATTAAAGCCTTTCTCTACACCAACTGTGGAGCAGACTACGTTTGATCGACCGCTGGTGAGATTGGTTAAAGCTACAGCTACTGAGTGGAGACGTTGTAGACTCTCTTCATTTTTATGAGAAGTCAAACGCCACTTTGTCCCTGTCCCCCTTAATATATCGGATTTTAGATCGAGTGGCTGGCATCCATTATAGGAGAGGCTCACTTGAATAATAAAAGCGATACCATAAGTCGTTAATGACTTTAATAATCGCGACGTTCCAACAATATAATTCCGAATAAGAGTAACCTCGAACCCGCTTGAGTCAACCGGAGTACGGAGTTATTCAATACCAAAGTACATATGGCTAGTTTCAGAAACGTTGAACTCGTTGATTCTAATAAGCCATGTTTTCCAATGAGTTTTGCAGATCGCCTGTAATCCTATCTGTTGCGGAGCGCACTACAGGTGTGCCTATCACTTCAGGTACCCAGACCGAGTATTAATATGGCCCGGTACCCGGATAATGCTTATTCCGTAAAAAATTTGGTCAATGGAGAGTATAGCCAGACGTTTCCAGATCAAAATCGAATAAACCACGGTTATGCTCAGAATCTTAAAGCCGATTGGATTTCCAAGCAAATATTAAGTTCCCTATTAGTAGTAGCGCTAGATACTAGCCTTTAACACTGCTAGCCGTATCAAGTGCGTTTCACCAGACAAGCAGCCTCCCCTTTTGACGAGGTCCCCAGCTTTTTCCGAATGGGCCTCTGCAGCAGTACCAATTCTACATTAGGCTTCCAATATTCCTGTTACATAAACTAGCGGTACTCTCGCGATCTGAGGGCAATCACCTTATATCTTATGGTGAACAGAACGAGTTCCGTTTGGACAGCCAATAAATTTGACATTCCGCCAATTTGTAGGAAAGGAAAGAGTTGCTAAGCCTTAGACTCGTGAAAGTTTTATTCGTTTAAAAAAATGTATATATATAAATATATATGTATATAAATATGTATTTCCTAACTATTCCTTCTCATTTAAATGTATCTTCTAAATTAACTTTCTAATAATTTTCTTTCATTTCTTTACAGTACTTTGATTTCTCCGATATAGCCGAAGATGCCGCACGCCAGTTTACCGAATTTATCACAACTAAATTTGGCAGCTCCGGTCCACCATCACCTCAGTCCATCACATCAGACTTGCGTGACGAGCTCCGCCGTCGTGCCAATGGCATTGCCAGTTATGCGCTGAACGAAGATGAGAATTTGTTGGCATTTGCGATAGCAGCGCCAAGCATACAAACGGTTGTGGTCAAGTTCAGGGATGATGTCACTGTAAGTAGCTTTTCTTCCAATATTACTATATGTTTCAATTATATTTTTCATTTTTGTTAGATACCACCGGATCAGATACACAGTAAAACATTTCTCGGTTCCTATTGGCGTGAATTGGGTGTGGCGTGGAATAGCACAGAAGGCACACAGGAGTGGGGCGCACCATTCCGGGATTGCAATTTGTTGAAAAGACGTTGGTTGTGGCCATTTCGTGTGACATTTAGTGAAAATAAAATAAAGTGAGTTAAGCAAACATGGCTTGGAATTAATGACTGAGTCTGGGTTAAACTTAATCTTTCAGAATCGGAGCTGCTGCTTTTATTGCTGCGGACGAGGACGTTTGCAACGAAGGACTCGAGGAGGTGTTTGGACGTAAACATGGGTAGGTTAAAAAGCAAAATTTTATAATAATTTCGCATAAATTAGCAATAATTTTTGTTGTCAGCTGTGATCTCAATACCACATTTTGTTTGCTTACCGAAAATAAACCTGCCGCCACAAGAGATGTCTACACATGCATCTGTCGTGAATCTTACTATTTGCCAAACTCTACGCTACAAGGCTTTCGTGGTGATATTGTCGAAGCATCAGAGGGGTATGGAAACTATTCATGCATACCCTGTCCGGAAGGCTGTTCAGCATGTGATCTACATGCCGTCTGCTCATTGGGTGAACCAACGGAAGTTGTGTCAATGGAAAGCTTATTAAACGTGTCCGTGGGATCAGTGTTGGGCGCTTGTATGCTTTGCTGTATAGTATTGAGCGTGATTGTGTTTCGGCAGAGGAAGTGTAAGGTAAGTGAGTTTTGGAATGTAGAAAGAAGAAGAATAACAATAAAACTAGCAAGTAAAAGAGATTATTAAAAAAATATATAAAATTTTTAATTTAAATTCAGGAAGATAAAGATAAGGTATAAAATATAAGAAATAAAATAAAGTATAAAAGATAATAGACAAAAGATAAATAGACAGCAGATAAAATCTGAACGTTAAACGATAAAATATAATATATAAAATATAAAATACCAAACATAAAAAATAAAAAAGTAAAAAAATAATAAAAAGCAAATTATAAAAAATAAAAGATGTAAGTTAAAAGTAAAAACATAACAAGTAGATAATAGTAGAAAGATAAAAGATAAGAGATAAAAGAAGAGATATAAATGATAATAGATAAAATATAAAAAAATAAAAGATGAAAGTTAAAAGGTAAAAGAGATAAATAAAAGAACCATGAAAAAAAAATTTATGGAAAAAACATATATAAGGATAATATATTAAAGTTAAAAGATAAAAAAATAATAGATAATAGACAAACAATAAAAGATAAACGCTGAAATATAAAATAATAGAGATAAACGTTAAAAGCAAAATACAAAATACAAAACATGTAAAATAACAGGTAAAAAAAAATAAGAGGCAAATTATAAAAGATGTAAGTGGAAAGTTAGTACTAGTAGAAAGATAATAGATAATATATAGAGAATAAAAGAATAAAGGTAAAACACATAGATGAAAGATACATGATTTAAAATAAATGGAGAAAAAAATATACATGAAGTTAATATTTTAAAGTTAAAACATAAAAAATTAATAGATAAACGATAAAAGATAAGCGCTGAAATATAAAATAAAAAGGATAAATGTTAAAAAATAAACGTTAAAAATAAAAGATGAACGTTAAAAGATAAAATATAAAATACAAAACATGTAAGATAAAAAGGTTAAAAAAAATAACAGGCAAACTATAAAAAATGTAAGTTAAAAGTTTAAAGATAAAAAGTTATTAGTAGTAGAAAGATAATAAATAGATAATATATAAAAAAATAAAAGATAAAATTTAAAATACATAGATACAAGATATATGATATATGATACAAATATAATGGGAAAAGATAAAGTATAAGAGATAATATTAACGTTAAAAGATATAAAAAATACAACGTTGACGATATCGATAGCAGAAAATCTCAGGATTTTATGCATTCTCAAATTAAATCTGTACATTTCTGCAGGCAATCGCTTCAGGCATGTGGACTGTGCTGGAAACCATTTTATTAGGAATCATATTACTATATGCATCGGTAAGTAAAATATTTTAAAAAGCGGGTTTTCTAATTTTTGTCTATCTGTCGGTATGTTTGTTCGCGCATCACTCAAAAATCCCTTTATAGAACTGATTTCAATCTTTACGGATGTATTTTTAGATGCTTTTTGCAAAGTTTAAGATCCATTTTATCAAGCGGAAATATTTTGTTCCCTCTGTATAGAGTGAAGACTGTATGAGATGGCTCACAAAATGTGTATGTATTAACTGAAATTGGAACAGGTCGATGTTTATCACGTCAAAATGCATATGGTATTCTTAATAAGAGCAATATAAGCCAAAGAATTAGTCTTTAAATTTCTGGAAATCCGTATGTATGTGTGTTTGTATGCACATCACTATATAACTACTACATGGAATGCAATAGTTTCCTCTTGGATGTATTGCTGGAAGTTGAACTATAAATACTGTGAAAAGGCAAGACCGCCTATCCAGCATGCTGACAAATTACTCATTCCAAGAGTTTTAGGTATTTAATAGGAAAAATTTCCATCAAGTCGTACTTGCAACGCTTATTCTTCTAACCCAACTCATGCCTTTTATGCAAGTAATTAAATAGTTGTTTATACTATGAGCTTCTTAAAGAGGTGTATTATACGCGGTTTTGCACCTTGCACGGCGGTATGTACGTATGTATCATATGGCTGTAAGTTGTCGACAAGAATTTATATATTACCTCAACGTTCTAACAACTCGCACGCAAAACTTTAATCCTCAGCTATCTCTATTTCTTTCTCCCCATCTGCTACCTCTTTCTTCTTTGCCACTTCAACTTTAGAGAACTTCTAGTGACTAATAAAAGATTCCCATTACCCATATTTGCACACATTTACCCTTAATGGGAAATTTACAATTCCACAAGTGTTCATATTGTGGCATGTGGCCGAGTCAGACATGCGTCATTATTTATTTACTTTGGCTTTGATGGGCTTACTCACTCATCCCATGCTTGTAAAAAAAGAACTAGAGAATAAAAACTTACACAACAGCAAAGTAAATAAAAAAAGCGAAATAAAGTTGTTTACTGAGTTCGTTGATCAAAGCTTAGTCCTGCAAATATCCATCCTTACATGTGATTTCACAATCAAATGTGAATAGGCGATTACTTTGGGCAGGAGCGTCCCACAGTAAGTGATTGATGAACTATGACCTTGTGAAGAGCCGACTGAAGTGCAACGAATTGTTCAGCACACTTCTACATTGCATTGTGTAGCCCACAAGAGTGTTTACTATCTGCTAGAGATGTTACATGACTTTCAATTCTGTTCTAAAAGTTCAGACTTTCCGCTGCATTTAGACCCCTGACTCCGATTTCAGTTCTGTTTGTTTTGTTTTTATTTATGGGCAATTAAAAGCTCGAAATTGAAAAGTTCATTTAGCCTCTTTTCTCAAACGCACAGAAAATGCTAAGCCATCTCATTGTCCTCCAATCAGGAAGGGAAGATTTCGTGGCATGTAAAGTGCCCTGTCAACAATCTCACAAGTTGTCTGCAATCCATACTGCTCAATGAGAGCAGACACCTAGCAACAACTTCTGAGGTTAATAGCTGCCCACCTGCAGCCCCTCGGTGCCTCCTAGTCACGACTAAGCTAAGTAAACACAAAATCTGTGGCTGTGGTTTTCATGGCCGACACATTGAGTACTAAAACCGGTTGCAAGCACATCAATGTATGTTCAAAGTCCACCCTGACCAAATGATCACATGTCTCATTCCCAAGTACTAACGGGCGACCCAGCGACCAGAGTAAAGTAAGCCTAAAATATATGGGAACATAATGAAGCCTTTTCACCTTTTCTCCAGAATATAGTTCATTAGTTTGAGAACTATGAATACCTCAGCTTATAAGCCTCAAGCATACTCCCCAAGAGAAAGGTGATGTTCGTTGCCATTTTCTTCACCGAACACCCCAGCGCCTTTCACTCAGTTTTGAAGGGGGCAGTAAAGTTTCTAGAATGTGTGAGTTCGGTCTTCATATACCTATATGCAACTGTCCCCGTCTCATCCTGTGTAAACTACTACCTACTAGTTTGCGCTTTCTACAAACTTCCAGTATATAAAAACAATTACCTAGACCAACTAGTCAGGCACTTGTCCCTGAGCATAGCTGCTTATTTCACCTCTGACCTACATCTTCTTATTTGAATTCTTAACAAATTGACATTAGTTGAAAGTAAGGTACCTCATACTATATAAATTTTATTTTCCCCATCCAGGTTGCCATCCATTTCTTTCCCGCCACCACTGAACGTTGCCTACTCGAACCTTGGCTACGTGAACTTGGCTTCATTACCTGCTACGGTGCAATCATATTAAAACTCTATCGTCATCTCGTCGATTTTCGTACACGTAAAGCACATCGTTGGGTCTTACGTGACATCGATTTATTAAAATATTTGGGCACGATGGTATTTGCGGTTACATGTTATATGGCCGCCTTCACTGCCGCCGCACTCGATTTGATCGATGTATCACAATTGGACTCATTGCGTGAACAACGCACCAACACATGCATTCCGCTCAAGTGGGAATATGTGACGCAAGTTAGTGAAGTGCTGATACTTTGCTTTGGTTTGCATTTGGCATTCGCAAGTCGTAATGCCAATACACAATTTAGGGTGAGTATGCCAGCATGAGAGAGAGCGAGATACAACAAAAAAATAAATGTTTTTCTTTTCGTTTCAGGAAAGGCAGTTCCTTGTCGCCACATTGGCTATCGAATATGTTGTGTCGAGCGCATTTTATGTCCTGCGTTTTTTCTATTTACCCGAAATGAGTCCGAGCGCTATTTTCTTGGCTCTATTTCTACGTTCACAATTGACCAACACAATGGCGTTGGGTTTGATATTTGTGCCAAAATTATGGTATCAGCATAAGCAGGTGAGTCGTCAAGCAGAGGATGAATTTGGTGGTATTGAAAATGATGATGGTCATAATGAAGTTGTTGAAGAAGATGAAGCAGAAATTGTATGTTAAGTTTTTTTTAGTATTTTTTTCTTACTTTTAAATTAAGTTTTATTTATTCATCATCAACAAGTTAAAACCAATAAAAGTGAAGTAACTTATTTTAAAAATTTTCAAAACAAAAATGTGTTAACAAAGTTTTGTCTGGTTTATTGTCAAATTAAGAAAAGTGAAATGAATGCCGGAAAAGGGTTAATGAAAATAATCCAATTGACATTTAGAAAAACCGAAACTCATTACACAAAAGGGGCAAATGTTGCTAAAGAAAGGTTCGGAGTTATTCAGAAAAGGACAAATTTACTTCAGAAAAGGTTCAACAAACACACAAACTAAGTAAAAAAGTTTAAAGTATTTCATAAATGGACAAATGAAGTTCAAAAAGGGTTCAAAGTCCTTTAGGATGGGACAAATATACTCCAGTAAAGGCCAAATGAAATTCAGAATATGTTCCAAGTGTTTCAAAAAAGGACAAACAATGCCTTTCATAAAGACCAAAGGGAGCTCAGGAAGTTTTCAGACAAAACGGATTTTAAAAAAGGGCCAATTGAAATTAAAAACTGCCAAATGTATTCAAGAAAAATCCAAATGAAATTCAGGAAAGTTTAAAAGCATTTCAGAAGAACAATTTTATTTGAGAAAAGTGCAAATTTCTTCATAAAAGACCAAATGAAATTCAAAAAAGAGCCAAAGTATATCAGAAATGCCAAAAGAGATTCCGAAAAGTTTTCTCAAAATATTTCAAAGAATGGAAAACTTCCAGTACACGTATAGGCATTGTCAGGGTTCGTAACGGTTATGCCTATTTTAATAAAAGTCAAAATTTAAAAGTTATCTCAAATCAAGAGACTTTTTTCATAAAGGTAATAAAATAAAAATAAGTTCAGATAAGTATTCTCTCATACAGAGATTTTGCTACCTGACTTTTTGAATTGAATTTTTGAAAATAACTTATAAGTAGGTACTTTGCAAGTAAAATCTAAGGTTTGCAGTAGCTCCAGCTTAAAGGGCATCCAACGTGGACACATTTACGGCCCGTTGTGATACCTGAAAGGATTTCAATTAACTTCTTAATAACAACTATTCAAGCTCTGTTATTACTACTCTTCTCTTATAATCAGTCTGAAGGTCGTCTGACTTTAACAAAGCCTTTGGATTTATTTACGGCTAAACGTATTCATATGAAAGCTTAAAAGCTTAGCTTGTTACCAAAAACTTTTACTAAAAACTTTTAACAGAGAAGCTTTTTTTGAGTTCACCCATAAGCTTGAATACGAAAACCTTTAATATTCTGCTTTCTGCTTTATTTATCAATGCTTTCAATGGTACTTCTTTAAGCTATTGCGTTGCAATCCTTTTTGAGTGTCATCTTATAAAGCTTTCTTAAACTGAGCGAGTTATTGATTCTGCTTTTGTGTGTATAAATTTTGAAGAAAGCTTATGCAAAGTGTAAATTTTTAATAGTAAATAGTTCAAGCAATGTGAAAGCTCAAAAGCTGCTTTCGAATGCTTTGCTTGCGTTACCAAAAAGCTTTCCAAAGGGAAGCTTTTTCGGAATTCACCTGTGAGCTTGAAACGAAAACACTTTAAAACATTGCAATCTGCTTTATTTATCAATGCTTTCAATGGTAATTCTAAAAGCTATTTCGATACAATCCTCTCTGGGTGCCACCTTATAAAGCTTTCTCAAACTTAGCTTGTTATTGACTCTGCTTTCTCTGTTGAAATTTTGAAGAAAGCTTATGCAAAGTGTAAGTTTTTGTATGTTTACTAGTTAATAGTTTAACAAATGTCTGAACGCTTTCACGCATAGTACTTTCTCTATGTCAAAAGCTTCCCTCAAAAAGCTTCATAAAGATTGATTGCTTGAAAGTTTTCAATTTAATTTTTGTTAACATAGGCAGTTTTTTAGCTATTTCTCAAGCTATGTTTATTGTTGGCACAGCGGTAAAAGCTGCTAAGCACAATTCTGCCTCAAGTCTACGTTTTAATGCTGACAGGAGTTTACTATGCATGGTAGTAAAAAATATCTTATTTAATATTTAGAATCGCTAGAAGGTACTCATAACTCAAACAAAATTTAAAAAGGTGCATACATTTCCAACACATTTTGAAATTTTTAAGGTTGAGTTTTTATTCAATTCAGTTCTTTGCTTCTACTGTAAAGTTTTATTCAAATTGTGTTAGCAACTTTTACCGCAATGGTGCCGATACGAAATTTAAAATTTTTTTTTTTGCAGTATTCAGGCTTTAATACAATGTAACAAAATAGACCCCAATCGTTTTAACTGTAAAAAGACGTCAACATAAATTTAAGTGGAAACGACTTTTGTTTATCAAATTCTTTGTATTTATTAGATGAAAAATTTTATTTCAGTTTTTTGTACGCTTTAGCCATGTATGTATGTAATTAGCTATTAAATAATATTTAAACTATAAATAAAATAAAACTGTATATATTAATTCTTAAATACTTAAATATGCTTATAATTTAATAAAATAAATAAAACATACTAACATGACAAATGAAGTCGAGCTATGAAGTTGCTGCAAGTGTTCTGAGTGCGTTCGTTTTTTTTTTTTTCATTTTGAAGTGCCATAACATTCGTGTCATCTTTTTCTCCTCATTTATTTATCTTCCGTTAATGTCTGAAGATGTATTCTATCACTGCTATGGAAAATGCATGCAATTGTATTAATTATTATTGAATGCAAATAGATGCCCTGTAGAAATAATGTAAATTATTGCAAGAAAGATAGGAAAGACAAAGCACCCATTACTTTAAAGATCACATGCATTCTAATATTTCATGAAAACAAGAAAAACGAGTAGTTTATGGAAAGATTTATGGATGCTGTGTTATGACGACGGCGTTTAGTGAAAGAGTTTTAATCCCCCAACTATGTTTAGTGTCCCTATCGACACCGGGATTTTGGCAGCAAATAAAGAGGGAGGCCCCATTTAGGTTGGAAACCAGTGGAGAATGATGGCTTTGCGGAACCTAATGATGATACTATCATCATGATAGTAGTCCCGCTGTACTGTATTTACATATACTATTGGGCAGTAGACAATTAACTTGGTGTTCTCGCTTAAGTTCAGTAAGTCGGAGCGTCTTCGTCACATTTGTTGTTGAACAGTATGCCCATTCTTTCGGGGTGGTTTGGCGCAGTGGCCAGTGTCCCGTCAACGTTGCTGTAATTCTATAGATTTCTTCCCTTGATCTGTTCAGCAATTTTTCTGTTCTCTGTTGGTTGTAGCTTGGCCAAGTTTGTTTAGTGATCTTACAGGCATTAGTGAAGCGCCAGCCGCAAACCGCCAGTTCCTTGAACCCGCTAAATATGTATCTTTTAATGGCTGCGATTGGTGGATGAATCATCACTGCCTCAGTGGCGATAACTTTCGCCATTTCGTCTACCTTCGTATTGTCCTAAATATGCTTATGGCCTAGAACCCATACGCATGTGATATTTGAGATGTTTGTAGCCGCACACAGCATCTTCTTGCAGCTGCTTACAGCCTTAGAGGATGCGGTGGGGTATTCAAGCGTCATGAGCGCTGCTTGAATGTATGTGTAGAAATGTGTGTAGCTTCCTTCCACTGAGACTTCAGTCAAAGAACCAAAGACCCTTTCTATCCCTGGAACTTCAGCTTGAAAGATACTAGCTGTATCTGGAAGAAGAACTGTGAGCGGTACATTTAGTTGCTCTGAAAACACTCCAGCTCCTACCCCATAGTGCATTTTTTAAAACGTCGATGTAGAACGAAAGTTATTCATCATCACTTACTCTGTATTTCCGCCAGTCTTTTCTTGCGGGAAACTTCACCTAAAATTTACTGTCCAAATTCAACATGGGTATGTGATAGACTGTCGTTGACGAAAAACACAACGGAAAGTTGACGGATGATACCACCACCATACTGCCTCGATTCAGGGTCTAATCTAGCAGTGGGAGTCATCAGAATAACTGAAGCGGGATACAGCTCGTTCATTTTGCGTGAAATGTTTAGAACTCATACAATAATTTGATAAGTTCATGGGCGTAGGCAGAGTGCAGTAGGTGGAGGGCCCACTTTACAAGGTCAGATTTAAAGAAAACGTCATAGACTTCTCAATGCCGACGTCAATACAATAATTGGATATGTTGATGTCAACTCCTAAGAAGTAAGTTCGATAAAAAAAAGTTAAAAACAAATTATAGTTTAATGATAAATTTAACTAAACATTAATAAAAATTAGTTGTTCATATGGATATAAATTTAAAAAAAATTAATATTATTATTGAGAAAAAATATATCAGACCCTAAAAACCACCCCACACATTTTTCAATAAATTTTTTTGTTTATTTCTTTTTACATTTATTTTTATAGTAACAACTATTTTTGACTTTTTAGTTTAATATATATTTAAATCGTGTTACTCATTTTTTTCTTAAACTATATTTATTTCATCAAGTGTAAAGCGTAAAGATAAAGAACCTATTTTTATTGTTTTTTACTAAGTAATTATTTAATAATTTTTTTTTACTTCTTTAGTTTAGTGATTGTATATAGCATGTCGAATTTATATCGCCTTAAGTGCGTCGTTAATCAGGATTATTTTTGTCATCTGTTTACCCTTTAGCATGCGTTAATTTTATTTAAAAATATCGCTCGTTTCACAGCCTGCGTTTTTCTCATCCGCATGTTTATTTACTAAATGTCGTTGGCTTGGAGTGTAAATCAGCTCAGTTCATTTTTATTATTGATGTAGTTCGATAGAGCCGCACTAGACCTGTCAAATAACGATTAATAATGTTAATGATTACCGGTTTAATTGGTTATATTATCTTAAAAAGCAATTGTTGATTAATTATTGTTGTTTCCATAATTCAAATCCATTGAAAAAAAAGAAATCACAAAACAATTATATTTAGGATTTTTAAGAATATCAAAACTAATCAAAAGTCATCGTTATTTTTGACCTTTTTAATTACTACATACATATTTCATGCAATTATACTAAGAAAAGCCACGGTGCGTTAGACAAAAAAAAAAAGGAAAATACTGAGAAACAATAAAAAACACAAAAACATTTATTACCTTTTTTTGATTTGTTTTTTGTTTTTTTCAATTGATTTAAATTATGGAAACAATGGTAACTAATTGAAAATCGTCAAACAATTGAAATATTAATTTTTGATCAACATACGCGTCTAATCAATGGATTAATCCTAACTGAACAGATCTGGGCCCGAAAAATCAGTAAAACAACTTTCTACGCGCCTAACGAAAATTTTTGAAATTATTGACTGCCATGTATATTTTTTTTATTTGACAGATTTACACTCTCAGCCGACGATACAAATTTAAATATTTAGAGGAGTTTCTTCTTTTCTTTTGCTGCTACAAAGTTTAAGCATGCCTACCTTAACTGTTTACCCTACAACAAAATTTCTCTTAAAACAAAGATCAGTTTCCTCTCGTGAAAATTCTACTGACTATTACTACTACAATAATGTGAATAAAATTTAGGGTTCTTGCAAGGAAACAAAAAAATCTATATGTATATATGTATTTATAAATATTTTAAAAACAAACTTCTAAACTACTATTAACAAACCTGAAAATCTATTTTCTAAACCATACCCATTGTGTTTAATCTCTTTGATCAACAATCAACAAAATACTCTTTCCTACACTTTTTAATATGTTTTATAATTTTAAATTTTTGGTTAATAACTTCGATTGATACTTGTTTTTCTCTGTATAACAAATAGACATCATAAATATTTGGTTTTGGTGACCCCGAAACTTCAGCTCCTAACATTTTGTACTAGAACAACACATCTAGCAGCACTCTATTACAAAATGTGTGCTTTATTGACCTTGTTTTCGAATACATATCAGGTATTAGAAATTGGCATGCAGAAAACAGTTTCCTAGTTCATCCAAAAAATTTTTTAAAAAAGAATCCGATGAACTCAAAAAGTGGAGCGACAAAACTATAGCACCATCAAATATTTATAGGACAAATTCAGTCTTTTTCATGATGTCCGTTTCTCTTTATGACAGATTAACATCGTGTTGGGCATTGAGTATGTTAATTAAGCAAGGTATCTTCGGAAATATTTTTCGACGCCACTTCAACTTGTCCGAATCATTATTTAGCCAATAGAAGCCAAATCAAGAAGAATTAAAATTTTTTGTTGTCTGTCCATCTCTCTTTATGTTTGGTCGCGCATCATTAAAAAACTGCTGATTAGAAATGAAAACAACTTTTACTGTTGTATTACTAGATGTTCAACTTAAAACGTAAGATATTCTTCGTTTCGATAACTCGAGCGGTTTCGGAGTTATGGACCAATATGTGGACCAAGGTGGCCCAAAATAAGTTAGTACAATATGGGTATCAAACTAAGTAACTAAGTTTTATATCTTATCAGGTACTGATTAAAATCGGACTCAGTCTATTATAAATTCTGAGAAGCAGCGAAGCGTGGCCGGGTTTACTAGTTCTTTGATAAAACTTCTTACTTAAACAAGAAGAAATATTTTTAATCCACGAACGATTGCCCGCTTGTTACTATTCGGTGTTTTTCGTGAGCTATTTACTTCTCTGTACAGTGCTTAGACAGCCGTTTGAAGGAAAAAACGTTTGTAGTACGCTAAAAAAGGACATGAAAAATGTTAAAAAATTTTGCAGTAGTATCCATTACTATACATGAGGTCAAGGCCAAGAATAATAATTTTCATATACATTTTTTTTTTTTTATTAATTTAATTAATTAATTAAAGTTTTTAATTGAATTGAAAAAAAAAATTTTTAATGCAACCTTTTATATTGAATTCTAATTCTAATTCTTTGCCTTGAGCTCATTTGAAGTCATGGAAACTTTAAAATGTATAGGCCGTTAAATTTTTGGTACACAAAACTTTTCTGTACTATTTGTTGATTTACTTTGATTAAATTCTTGTAAAATTCTTTCTCGAAGTATCAAGAACTTATTTCGTTTAGACTTCTACGGATCATCCAACCTAGTTTAATGGCTATATGAAAGAAGGAAAATATTTATTTAAATGTTTGGAAATATATAGCCTTAAAAGTGCAATTAACGTTTTTTAATGGGCCATGAAACCAGTTCAATAAAAATAAATACAAAATTGAAAACCTGCACAAAGAATTTTATTTAATCATATTTAGCAGAGGGACTTTTGATGTTTTAGTTTTGTCGTACACTGTATGTATAGCTGTGTTCAATATAATAATAGTGAAATTAAAATGGATATCGTTCGACTAAAAAAAAAGAAGGAAGCTATGATTCTAATAATTTTTATTTAAAATATATAACTAACTTTCCCATACTTTGTGTGAACTTTGAAATTTCTTTTTATGTGGTTTATGTTATGAAATTCGCTATATTAAAAGAAAGTTATCAAAAACCCAGCTTCTTTTTTTTCGTCGAACGATATCCAATTTAATTTCACTACTATTATATTGAACACAACTGTACATGGAAAACAGTTTTCAATTTTTATGTAAATAGGCGATATGGCGGTACATCGATCGACTACCATCTCTAGTGCATACGCCCTTTTTAAATTCTGAATAGCCCTTAAAAAAGAACACTGAATTTAAAATTTGTTATTCCTCCAAATTTTGTAATTTTACATGCTTTTCAAATTCGAATTCAATACAAAATAGTATTTTGTGCAATAATATCATAAAAATCACATGTAAATCCATGCAGCGGTGTTACACCTCCAATAAATCCAAAATCTCTACATTTCGAAAACATTTTTTGTGAATAAAATATTGGTGTTTATCGGCAACAGTTTTTAGCGTAATTTGGCTTAGTCTTTTAAGTAAATAAAAATGTTCGATATTAAACAAAATAATTGCATATATAGAGATATCTTACGCAGCAGTCGTCTATCACACTTAACTCTCACAACCTCTCTCACTCTCTTTCAAACTCGTCATTCATCCATATTTTTGATTTTACTATACTTTTACATCTATTAGTCTCCTTACTCTCTTTTTTTGTTGTTGCTATGTTGTTGTTTTTTTTGTTAGTTTTGAGTACCAACCTATCTTTGTGTGTTTTGGCGGTGTTTGTTGCAAATTCATAGCTTGCAGGTCCCCTTGCCCATGAATCTATCAATACGTTTACCTGTGGATGCTTTCAAGGTCAACGATCCACAACGCCTGGGCGGTGGTTATGCTGGTCTATGTTTGGGTGATCCTGATATTGGTGAATTAACCATAGCCGAAATGAGCCCAGAAGATATACGTGCTGAACTTAAAAGGTAGGCAAATGGTATGCTAAATTTTATGAATTTTTATGAAATTTGGGTTACAATGATAATTTAGAAATTTAATTACTCTCAATTACAAAAATTAAATATGAATAATGATTTTCGATCATAGCTTGTAAATTTTTAAACAAAGTAGTATATTTTTAGTTCCATTACTTGAGAGTAATGCAATTTTTAAATCCTTCCCACTGCCCACATCTACTATTAAGTAATAATCAAAAGAAAATCAAATCTGATTTGTAAATATCTTCCTTTTACATTTTTTAGACTGTATACACAACTTGAAATTTTAAAAAATAAAACTTTACGTCAAGACAATCCGCATATAAGTAAACGACGTGGTGGACGAAAGGCAGGGCATCGTCGCTTCTCATTACAAGTAAGTTCAACACCGAATAAATTACCCTAAATATAACAACTTTTTTCCATTAACACTTTAGTCAACTCAAAATTTCATTTCAACAACTACTACTTTTACTTTTTCTACACCCGTAATTTTCCGTTTCCCTTACCTTTTCAGTTACCAAACCCATTTTCATTTTTATTTCCTTTCCTCTCCTTTTTTCCTTTACCTTTATTTTCCAATCCTCTTTCACTTCCCTTTACTCTTTCTCTCCATCTCCCTAGCTATTCTCTTCTCCCTCTCGCATACCCTCTCTCTTTCGCTAAATATCCCTTTAACTCTCGCTCTCATTCTGCTCCCCTATTTCCACTTATTCTCTTTCTTCACTACTTCCCTCTCACTCTTATTATTTTTTCCCATTTCCGCACATTCTTACGGCCCCTTTTTCTTACGTTTCTCTTCTTCCCGCCCTTCCTCTTCTTCTGAACCATTTTTAATAAAATCTTAAAATTGAATTTCACATGTCACCCGTGGTATCTCCGAACCCACGATTAGGTCAATACTTACGATACATTTTCAAAGCTGAAAACGACCAACCTTTCCCCGATATCTACTAACTTATTCTAGGATAACTCAGAAGTAGTAGCAACAATGTTTGTTAAAGAAACTCAATTTCTCATCATGTGTATATATCATAGTAAATACGATTATTTCATACTATTCATGGTTATGTTCGCGTACTCGATTTCCATTAAGATCCAAATTGTCATTTTGCGGCGTTCGTGTACGCATAAATATGAAAACTTGTGGAACGTGAGAGAGTAGATTTTCAAGTTTTTGCTAGAATCGTGCTACCTTACATGTATTCTCTCTGTGTGACGTGTTGGTTGTTAGTTTTCTATTATTTCTATACTGGAGAATATGCGAACATACCTAACCTATCTCATTTTATTCTAATAATAAATCGTTATTAGTTACATTGAGTTTGAGCATTTTTCTTAGTTACGATTAAAATGTTTCAAAACTTAGTATTATTTCTGTTGAGTTTTTTAGTTAAGGCGAAATCTATTTGATATGTAGACATATTTATTCGTATAACTCTATGAAGGCATTAATAACACCTTTTAATGTTCCGAAATTATTTGCTATAAATGTAAAAAGAAAAAATATATACGCTTATAAATAACTCATAGATGGAACTGCAAGGAACCTTATACACCTTTAGATGTGTATATTATAGATACTATGTATATTTTTGTAATCATTATGTAAAAAACAATATACAATATACAATATATATGTGTTCATTATTAATTTATCGTAAACGTTTTCGTTACTAAATTGGATACATTGTAGAAGAAAGGAAGCAAAGATAAGGTAAGGACCGAAGTAAACACAGAACCTCTTAGTCTACTCTCTCCCTCTCCTGTGTAGATACAAAACTATATAATCGTCATAATCGTTAACACTTAGATCCTCTAATATTCCCGTACTTAACTAACTAGAGTGTCGTACAATAAAACTACTATCTCCTTTTCTGGTCTCTCTATTGTACCATATATGTGCGTAATAAATATATTCCGATCTCATTGTAAACTCTGTCCGTGTACGTAGACACTGTTAAAAAACTATAGCGCTTATTAGAAGTATTTTTGTTGTTACTTAAAGTACAAATGAACCGCTCCGCTCTTTTTTGAAACAAAGAACACCAAATCGTACTCTGGTTCTCTATAGATATAACCAATTTCTTGAACAAGAAATAACTAATTTTCGTCAAACTTAAACTTTTTATAATGGAAGCCGAAGTCGGAACTTAGGGTCAAACCAACATTAATTTTGAAGAACGAAACTAAATCCCGGACCGCAAGGAACGAGATCCAAAATAAAGTCGGTTGAACGAAAACAAGTCGGAGCTGAAATGAAAACCAGACCGAAACGAATCTAAATCAAACGAATATTAATTTGAAAGAAAGAAAACGAAACTGCAACGAAGCCGAAGACGGAACGATTTCAAACTGAAAGCAATATTAATTTGAAAAAACCGAAAGCAAAACAGGACCCGTAGTCGAAAATGCAACGCAGTCGAAACCGAGGCCAATACTGCAACCGGAAGCAGAACGTAATTGGAAATTAAACCAATACTAATTTGGAAAAATGAAAGCGAAACCAAAACTACTACTCTAGTGACATTCGGTCATCTTTCTTCAATGATTTTCGTATAGCTAACAACATTTTTGACAAAAAAAAATGTTTTAAAGTAAACAATTTTTGTGTGACCGAATTTCACTACAGTGTTAATTGCTGGTTTGTACCAACAATTGTTGTTGATTTGAATTTTTAAAACAAAATTAAAGTCAGAATAAAAAAGTAATACTTTTAAAGAACAAAAGCGAGGCCGCCATCGAAACCGAAAACAATTAAAATTTCAAATTTTTTTTTTTTATTTTTTTGTGAAATACTTTTTTTTTTGAAATTATGTGAACCTCCATCGAAAGTTTATCAAGTGCGAGAATATTTTGTGTACCCTCTTTTAAAGTAGTGAGTTGCAGTCATTAGTGCGTACGTATCAACAAAGGTTTAAAGCGCTACAGTTATTTTACTGATCATATATGTATGTTTGTATATTTCCTTCCATATTGAAGTACCCTCTATTTGATTGTATGTACTCGTTTATGAATTCCTAATCGTTTTCGAAATGTGTGAAATCGAATAGTTAGGTCAAAACTAAATACAAAATAATTTCGACAGCTTTTAGAAGGATCTACTAAACAAAAAATGCAATTCAACATAAGTTACAAGTTAGGGGCGTACAATTTGTTGATTTTCAACCCAACTGATGATGACCAACTATCTGAAGGGAGCTACTAGCTAACTATAAAAGCATTGATCCAATTTCGATAAAACAACTTGTTCTACGAGCCGGAATTACTCGAGTTTTAAAGGCAGACCGGCCAAAATTTGAGCTGTTGTTTTGGAATTTTTTAAGCTTTTTAATATGGCAGGTAACATTAAAGTTGGTATGAATACCAAACAGCTGAAATACACTCGAAGTACTTGACGATCACTGAATTTAAAAAAAATGCTCTAAATTATTTTGATGTTACATGCTCTGTGACTTGGACCTGGACCATTCGGTATAGTAGGCAAGTACGCTACTAACTGTGCTTCCGTATTAACGTGCTGTCTGTCAAGCAAATAAAACAGCAAATAGCGCTGCCCGAGAGCCAGTAGCGTGTAGCCTTGATACTATACGTGTATAAGGGTATTGAGTAGCAATGCATTATGTAACTACCTATGAACACACCTTAACACTCTAAAACTGATAGGGACAAATCAATAGACCCCATAAGCATTTTTGTTTGCAATACATTTGAATCTCATTTAATATCAAATCCGTTTTCCTCTTTCCAACATTGATTTTTAACTTGATTATCCAGCAAAAGGGAACATTTTTGATATGAAAATATATTTATTTCTCCACTTGAAAAAAAAACTGGATTCTGACTTGAGTTCCATCAATATTTTCCAACTAAAATCAAACTTCACATTTTACTTTTTGGTTAGGCATTTCACTAATTATTAAAACACAATGCGCAATATAATATACATAATTAACATTATAAATACCAACTTTCGTCACACAAATATATATATTTTTATCTCCTTCCTTTTTTATTGTTTTGTCAAACAATTTTCGCTCCCTCACATGTTTTGATTGACTTTTTATGTCAGATATGACAGAAAATACGAGTGCTGGACCCTCACTCTGTAGTTCTTTTCGAAACAAAATTTGTTTGCTTTCGAGTGATTCGAACTTTGTAAGAAATTTTCGAGTAGAACGCATTCGTTGTTCGAGTTCCATTCTTATTCAATTATTATTTTTTTCATCAAGAAATCATTTTTATCGCAGAAAGAGTTAAGCAATCCCTGTTGACAGAAAATAATTGAAGAATTCTATGTAAAAAATTGGAAAAATTCGAGAAAACTAAATTTTTACAGATTACAAGTATTTACATATTTAAAAAAATAAAATTTTATTTAATAAAAATAAAATAAAATAATTAAAATTACTTGTGCAAGCACTTACGTTCAAACCTGCAACCGCACGCGTGGTAGTCGAGATTCTTATCATCTGCGTTACTGCGACATGTTAAACTGCGCTGCCTAATACTGCACTTGAGATTTATGCAAAGTGTTTTTGTATTTTGCTTTGCGCTTGAAATTTTTGAAGCAGTGATGCCTACTATTATGGAATATTTTCTAAAGTAAATTCTAACGACCCTGTAAAAAACGTTGGAGTACTCCAACACTTATCCTCATTCATATAAAAAAGGTGGTCCAATTTACATGGCAATGTCCGGTGATTGGATCACCTAATCCTATTCGGAGTACCATTTACTTTGCTTCTGAATAGTCTATAGAGCACCTACGTTGGAGTACTTTGAAAATGCTGCCAAAAGATTACTCTATAGAGTATTCTAGACGAAAGCGAGAAGGGAGTATGTGTTTGAGGACCACCTACTCCCGATCTCGCTTTGCTGTTGAATACTCTATAGAGTAATCCCATGGGAGTATTTTGAGAGTACTCTCACGTAGGTGGTCTCTATAGAGTATTCAAAAGCAAAGAAACGGAGTACTCCGAGATGGATTAGGTGATCCAATCACCGGACATTGCCATGTAAATTGGACCACCTTTTTTATATGAATGAGGACATGTGTTGGAGTACTCTGATACTCCTTTAGGAGTATTCTATGGAGTATGAAACGAAGTATTTCCGTATTTTGCAGGGGAACTACAGAGTGCTTATATATATTAGAATCGCTTTTTGCTTTCGAGTAGAATAGCCTTTCGAATAGAACGTTTGTAAAATTTGCAGGAGCACTTTAAAAATGAACTCCAATGGTTTTCAAACTGAAATCGAACTTTGGAAAAAAAAATGTTCAACCTCAAGTGGAGAAACAAGTTGGAAATCACTATACAAATTTAGACATTTCTCAAACACCGAAATTGGCTTTATGCATATTGGGAATGTTTAGTTTATACAATGTACTAGTAAAAAGAGAAATGCATGAAAACGCATGTATTCGTAATTGTTGCTCTGTATCTCCCTTACGGCATGACTTTTGCACTTCGCTTTTTTAATCATCATTAGAATATTAAAATGCATCCCTGCATAAATATCATGAACACTTACTAAGTATTCTTATCGTGAAAACAAAACAAAAACAATTTATTTTTTAAATGTTTGTTACAAATTTTAAACTATCTTTTCCATCTCACAGGCTCTCAGTGCCAAACATCGTAGCAATAAACATCATCAAGATATCGAAATTACTGAAGCCGAACCATCACGTACACCTGAGGACTCAGTTTGTAGTGTGGAGGGACCGACCGATGCAGAAATGTCCGGTGTTTCACATTCCATGCTTTCACATTCAGCGATTTCGCATTCCATGGTATCGCATTCGAAGTGAAATAGAAAAAAATGGATAACCTGGGTGTGAAAAAAGTGTTGATAAAAATTTAAAGTTAAAGAAAAAGTAATAAAATAAAGAGTTGTTAATAATGGAAAATGTTTATAATGCAACCAATTTTAAACTGCTAAAAAAGTTAAATTGTACGTTTACATTTGAGTAACGGAAGCCAATAAATTGTGTAAATATATAGGAAATACAGTTACTTTATGGGTAAATAAAAATAATATAAAGCTGTAAGCATACTTGTGTAAGTCGAAAAGAGGTTATGTTTCGAACTTTTACTTTATTAAGATTTGAAATCTAGTTAAAAGTACGTTTGAAATAAGTTTTTACGATTTTGTACACTTTTTATGAATAACTTGTATCGTTTTGTTTTACAATATAATTACAAATATAAGTATATGCTAAAGAGTGTATGAAAAAACCAAAGAGCGAGGTACACCCCCTTTATACATTTTCTTTGAAATGCAGCTTCGTAAAAATATGTTTTTTGGTCACCCTAGACCCCGCCTTTTTACACTTTTTGTCATATCTTCATACTATAGTGATGACGTTTAATAAAATTTAAGGATCGCTAAAAAACTTAGTTATTAGGTCATCCAAAAACAATGCTATTAACATTGATAAAGCGTAAAATTATAAAAATTACATACTTTTCAGCATTACAAATAAGCTTAACAGACGGTTGAAAGACTTGTTATGCTAAATTCTTTTTTTTTTTCACCAACCACTTTCTACTTCTATAAGTTACCTGTGTCAATATTCAGTAATCATTTTATACAGTAGAAGGCTCATATAAGAAATTATATCTACGAAAAAAATCCCGTAAGATTTATAGAAATTTAACCAAAGTCGGGTTTGAAAAATTTTTTCGAAACGCCGCGGACACCCTTAATATTAATATATTGAGTAAATAATATTTAAATACTTAGTTTGGAAGAGAAAATAAGCAACATTTCTGAGTTGGTATTTATACCTTTTTTAGATTGTTAATGAAAAGATCAGGGCCCGAATCACAGCAATCGTAAACGAGCGAAATTTTTATAATTTTATGATTTTTGCATCGCGGCACTCGCTAGCGAGCGAAATTGCCAAGAATTTGTAATTTTGTCATTAGATAGGGAGCGAGTGCCCATACGTATCGAGCGATTCAATTCGTTGGAGCCAATATTTTGAAAAAATAGCAAAATATAACGGCAATAGCTAAAATGTAGGTTACCTTTTCTTTTATTAATTCTATTATAGACATAATTAATGATTTTAGGACAAATGTGAAAAAAATAAACCGGCGCCAAAAAAAATTAGCTGAGTATATTCATGATGCAGCATCAAGACTTTGCCAATAATAGAATACCCAATTGGGCCCAGGGCCCAAATCACTGCAGTCGTAAACGAGCGAAATTTTTATAATTTTATGATTTTTGAATCGTGGCACTCGCGTGTGGATAGGGTAAACCTATAAATGATTTACGTTTATTATTTATTTAATCGGTACCAAAATTTTTCTCTTATGCTGCTTTAGGTAAATCCAAAGGATGGATTTTGGCGCGAACTCCGCACCCCTTATTACTTTTTGGTGATGTTTCTCGTGTGAATCTGACGAGGTTGAGTAAAAAATTACACAGGGTTCATTCTAAAACCAGAAAAAATTTTATTTCATTAATTTCTTTACAAATGTAAAGTAGATTTAAATATTAACCTCCGATTTCAATACAAATCTCTTTTTTCTGTTTATTTCCGCTTTTCTTACATTTCAATCAGAGAAGAGACAGAGAACTAACATTGATTTTTAACTTGAAATCAATTAGAGCAACAGTCCTTTCTAAGGCAAAGGGGAACATTTTTGATATGATAATATTCTTTTTTCTCCACTTGAACATTTCTTCACAAAACATAGAATTCCGACTTCTATTTCATCAATATTTTCTAAATGAAATCAAACTTCACATTTGACTTTTGTAAGGTATTTCCCTAATTATTAAGTCACAATACGCAATATAAAATAACTAATAAAATATATATGTTTTTAATTCTTCTCTATGTAATAAAAAATGTTGGCAATTTTACGTTCGCTCACGTGTTTTTATTAATTTTTGATGTCAAATATGACTGAAAATACGAGTGTTGCCATGTGTAAAAATTGAAGGTGAACTTTAACTTTAAACATTTACAATGAACGTAAAAACCAAGGATAGTGGGGAACACTAAACCATCAATTATCGGGTAGGTAATTCACCACTGGAAAAATTCGCGCTTAAGTCGCGAGTTTTAATGCTTTTGACACTTTTATTCACAATTAAACGTTTTTGTAACTTCAACTATAATTTTTTGTGTAAATATTCAATTAAAACACAAATATTCAATTAAAGCAATTTACACGCAGGTACAGTGGTGAATTACCTACCATCGATTTGACAGCGTCCACTTGCATTCGCTGTTGGGCCTTCCTATGGTTATACATTCTTTGACATTTCTCAAACATCGAAAAAAAGTTGGACTTATGCATATTGGGCACATTACGAAGAATGGAAAAATCAAAGTAGAACTTATTTTTAAAACTTGAAATTTCCAGATGCAGAGATCGAATTGCTGGCCTCTCCTATTTAGCCCAAGTACTTACGCATTATGCCTGAAGGTATTTAAACTATTTTCATTTAATAACCAATAAAATTTAATTGAATTGGAAGAATCTACTAATTGAATTATAATTGTTTGGTATACTTTGGACTATTTCATCCGAAATCTGCCAAAGGACAGTTCCTATTTTTTCTATGTCTTTTATTCCGTGGAATGTGTCAACATTTTTACCACGTTTATATTAAGTACCTTTGTTGTTTGTCCCCGCATCTCTATATTAAGTATTTTTAGGTAACTTCCCGTTGAGCTAGACACTTGGAACAGAGTTCAAAATGAAATTCATTATCATTTTGATATCCACTTATTTCTTTAAACAAGCGAACTGGCTCCTTATCTCATAAATTAATGAGTTACAATATCGTATTATTGGCTAAAAATGAACTGATCATCTTAGACTATTTAAATATTTCGAGGGTTTTAAAATTGTAGTTCGAATTTTCTTCACAGTTGATAACTAGCAGTACGTTGGGTCTGACTATAAGAAAGTGATCTATTTACCTATCAGACCAGGGACTGTCTCCAAAAACTTTGCCGCACCACACATGTAATTTCGTTTCACACGAAGAGAGTCTCGCTCTTACTTGTTTTAGGTATAGTGTACACAACACTATAGTTTTTAGTGAGTTTTAGCATTGTTTTAGTGTACTCAGCTATTAAATACTATTGCAAATTTGACCACTGTTTACCCTATTACATTGTAGGTAATCTGTTATATAGATCGAAGAACGAACTATGGACATGTGTATGCATATTATAGATATTAAAACAAAATATATAAATTAGTACAAAAAGATTATTTGTACACAAAAATCAAAACGAAAGAAGTTATAAATTACATGCAAATATGCATTAATAAGCAGCAAAGCCCACCTCTATAGGAAACAATGAAAACATTTACTTTAGTATGGTGCTGAAATCAAAGTTACAACGTTTTACAAGTTACAACGTTTTATTGTTACAGTAAATGCAAGCACTTTTTAAAAACTCCAAATCAAAAGCACAAATCTGAAGGCATAAAAGTTTATACCATACAAAAAAATTTAATATTGACTTATAATATATTAAGGTATGCATTTAAATTACGTAGAAAAGGTTAATAAGCAGTATAAAATAATAAAAGTTATCATAAAAATTTTCATTTTCGCAAAATTTCCCCTCAAAATAGTGCACAAGGTATATCAGTTATATTTAGAAAGACTTACCGCGCTAAATATGTTATTCTCTATGTGGTCTACTTTTAGGCGCCTAAAAATGAAATTGCGCCTAAAATTGGTTTTTAAATATTTCTGCTATATTTAAGAAAAATGTGCAAAATTTATAACTATCGAGATCAGCTACTTTACTACGAAGTATTTCCACAATATATTTCAAAACATACTTATAAAAACGCATTATTGCATATGTGACCTAGTGTTAGGCGCATGAAAAATCAAAGCGTGCAACCTTTTTGTTTTTCAATACTCATTTACAAACTAACAACTAACTTGCATTACTTTTGTTCCTCAACAAAGCGCCTATACGTATATTTAAAGTTACTAATTTTAAATTCCTCCGCTGTATTCTTTACGCCTGAAAACATATATTATACAGGCCCAACTTAAAGTCGAGCTCGATTTTAACCAAAATAACATTTTTTTGAGAGATGTTCCATATACACATATGTTCGAATTAACTTAGAGTCGACTTTATTTCGGCTATTACTAGGGTCATACATGTTATGAATATAAATATTTGTATTTAAGTTGGTTCAAGTACTTTACTTTACTTTACATTAGTGAATTCATCAATACAATAGGGTAGCCCATAAATACTAAGGCTTTTTTTATTAAGCTACAGGAAGTTGTCTTTCGACATTCTAACTAAAATTCGAAAAAAGTGGGTTGGTATTACTCTCACGTGGTTCCTCCCTAGATTTGAGCAGAATAAATTTCACCTACTCTCTGCGAAAGCAGGCTATCTAAGTAATTATTTTTCGTTATTCTGCATACATCTTTTACTGAATATATCACACAAAATGTTGATCAATTATAAATGTGTATTTGATAGTCTAAGAAGATTCAATGAACGTTTTGCGGCAATATTTAGTCAAAAGATCTCCTCATTCACACTATGTTACTCAGGTTTGAGAGAAAATTCAGAATAGAATTGGGAGACAAAGTAATTTTGGACGCTTGCAAGTTTGACAAATTCAACCAGGATTGAGTAATTGTTTGGTATGCCGACCACTCTAAAGCTCCAGAAGGGATTGGAGTGGGAGTATGTGGCATCACACCAACACATTCACACCTCTGGCAAAATTTTACCAATATCTAGTCATAGGAACCAGAGTGCTTGGAGAGATAAAGCAGACTAGAATCACGCAACAACATCCGATTAGCCATTTGGGGGTACACATTTTACATAATAATGAAAAATACAGAATGTAGTCTTTATTACAGTAATAGAAGCAGTATTTATATTTTTTCTCTATCTGTTTGTGCGCGCATCACTCAAAAACCGCTTAATATAATTGAATGAAATTTTCACCAAATTGTATCTAGATGTCCAGCTTAAAGTTAAGAATCCATTTTACCGCAAGAAATGTTTAATTACTACTGTACACAGTGGTGGCAACAAAAGTAGGCTCAAAATATTTTTACGCTATATGTAGAACAGTCAGATCATTACACATAGTAAATGTTATGCAAAGTTGCAAATGGGCAATGCAATGAATTAATAATTACTTTAATTTCTGTCTGTTGGTATGTATGTCGTATCACTAAAAAAGTACCACATGGATTTTCTTCGTTTCTTCGCCAGTGACGTCTTGAGATCTATCTTAAAATATCGAATACATTTGGGGGCTTAACAAACCCACACACGACAGTGGATGTCTAATAAACTTCATAAAAACAAATGTTGGAACCTTCGCTAGAACCACAGGACACAAATAAAATTTAAAAAAAAATTATTGACGTTTTATTTCGAATGTCGACTGACAGCAATGGCGCTTTACATTAAAAAATATAAGGGTATTTATGGTGTAACTTATAAAAAAAAAAATTATTTTAAGAAAGATAGGCATACTATTAAGCTTACAGACGCAAAATATACAATACTTATAAAAATAAATAATAATAGCGCTGAAAATATACACAAATATGTATATCTGTAGAATAACTCAAAAAGCCAAATGTACTTACTCAAAAAAAGTGTTGTAAATTGGAGCTTATAGTCTTAATTATTACAAATAAATAAATGTGCAACTCGGCCGATATCGGCATTTTTTTATTCTTGACGTATCCATTTCAAAAACCTTTCTCTTCTATTCTACAAACGTTTTCAAACAAAACTTTCCCTGCAAGCTCTTCTCTGTATTATTTTAAATGTAATATTTTAAAAATTTGTAAATTTACAGGCAATATTGTTGTAATGTCGTATATAAAAAGTAAAAGGCTAATACTCATATAAACTTATAGAAAATAATTGTTGCATAATTTTAGTAGTAACAAAAAGTAAAAAAATAAATATAATTGTAAATAATTCAAAAGAAAGATGAATGCACACAGTTTTATATTGAGTTTGTTTTAAAAATATTAAGATATATTTTTTATTAATAGACATCTTAATACCATAATGATTTCGAAAACAATTCCGAAATGGTCACAAAATAATCTTTACAAAGTAACATAGTCCCTATATTATCCTAAAAAGATAGAAGTTGGAACTCGAAATAAACTTGAAATTGGCAAAAATATGATAGAAATAAGTTATACTTGGTGCTTCAATAATCAAAACCAACAAAACTTGTCATGACTTTCAATTTGACGTAAGTTAGCCTAGGAGTGCATATCTCGAATAACTTATTATTTAGGCGGTTTTTAAAATATTTTGTAAACTGACGCCTAAAAGTATGTTACAATCAAAATCTATGAGGTTAGTTATGAACTAAATAATTTCATTGCAATGTACGGACACATTTTGCAAAAGTGAATTATTTGGTTCAAAGGTAATTTGCCGAAATTGCATAAGTCTGAACATGATCCGTTGTATTTCAAACCAATCCTAACTTTTCAGACTATCCTATAATAATTAAAGTATACTCAAAATCTAAGTAAATAGTTCATTGATTTCATTATAGCAATTGCATATAAAGCACACAATTTTACACATCATCTTCAAAACTATACCCTGTTTAAATATTTTTCGAATAGCAAAATCTTCAAAATAATCACTAAGACAAGTTCTGCTGTAAAAGCAGTTAGGGAATTTCGCTGCATATCGGATAGTCAAAAAGAGGACTGAAGCCTTTTTCATCTTTTTCCACTCGTAGACATTCAAGCGAGAGAAAATTTCAAGGTTTATTGAAATTGCCCATTTGTATTGCCCAGTTCAAATCTGAAAATCATCATGAGTCACAAACGAAGTGATGATAAATAAATATTGAAAGCGAGTTCCTGTAAATAACGCCTACCAGTTTTATCAAAATGCCGACAACTGTCAATAGGTTCACGAGTGATAACTTTGATAGTTAAAAAAACGAACGAACGTACTCACGATAGTTTAAAACTGGAGATGGTCCAACCATCGATAGTTTCGAACTTTCAAACTAGCAATTCTCACGATAGTATCACAAAGTCAAAAAGAATCGGTGATTCATATGTTCATGGAAATTACTAGTTCTACTTACCGAACTAAGTATGATGAGTGAGTATTGAAAGTCTAAAAACTTTAACTTCCGATAGTTTGCCAACAATAATTGGTTACGAGGAATTTAAAAAGTGTTTTTGGTTATATGATCGTTTTATAACTATTACACAATTTCAGAAGAGAGCCCAAGTTTTAATATATTACTAGCCTGTTTTTATTCGTAAGTACTAAACAAAATATAAATAAAAAAACTAAGCTGATTTTTTTATTTCGGAATTTCCATTGTTTTGTTGTTGTTGTTGTTGTTTTCAATACAAAAAATAGGCAAGCAGAATATATTTTATTTAGCATAGAGATGACGAATAAAAAACGGTCATTATAAAACATTATTATGTATATTGACAAATTGTTTTCAAATGCATAGCTTAGGTGAAATTCGTGCAGGTATTAAAAATACGCACATAAATATATATGTAACAATAATGAAATAAACAAACAACAGTTTAGAGAAAAAAATTAATAATAAGCACACGGGCATTTAGCTTATAAAACCTTTAAGTGTGCATACTTAGTACATACATGATATCTCACAACTAGACCTAAAAGGAGCCAATTGCAACATTACGATTTTTAAAGTATGTAAACTAAGGGGTTGTTTGTTTTATTCAAGGTTAACAGATGTTTATAATCGGATTGATCAAAGCTCCACTACTCAACGAGCAAAGACTTTGTAAAAAATAAAGTTGCCATCGTTTCAAGTGAGAGAGGCAGTTAGTTTTTCACTTGTTCTGCGCGAAGTGCTTTTTGAATTGAAAACTGTTTAGGTCCAGTTGTGTTTTATGTACCAACATACATATATACATGTGATTGCAATATAATAATAAAGTTTGAACATAAGCCGAAAAGAAAAAAGTCCATATTTGAGAAAATAAGAAAAATTAAAAAATTAAAAGAAGATTATCTTAAGCAATATATAACTATAAAAACAACAACTTCTTTAGAACCTCAATCACGCCCACTTTCAACACCAGTATACAGTCTTTGTCTTCAAACCTTAAGATTATTTAGATTCATATCAGAATTCTTATATACAAGGGAACAATTCTTCATAAATCTGAGGCAATAGCCAACAATAATAATAACTACAGATTAAGATATTACACTGCGACCTAAAGATATATTGAGTCCTCGTCATGCTCTCCTAGCATAGTCGATTTATATTCATGCACTTTAGTCCTGGAAGTCCGTGGATCTTTAGTCTCATTCTCGATATAGCGTTGCATTCCTACAGTCTGCGGTCACATTCTCAGTTTTACAGAACTGGCACAAGCCGCCTCATCAGATACCTAATTTGTGCATTTAGGTCTCGAACCTATGACGGCCTTTGAGAACTCCTAAGATTGTACATGGATAGGCTAATTATTGCTTTGTAGACGGCGTAATGTTGGGTATTATTAACTTCCAAAATTACTTTTGTTCTGACACAATCTGACGGTGTAACGCCCGTGTTCCTTTCTCAGTTTAGTTTTCTCCTTCTCATATCCTCTTTTAGTGTGTGTGAAACTATGGGTAGCTCACTAGTTTGCTTGCTGTGTTATACCCCGAGTAGCCTGGAATCCAAGTTATACGGACTTTGTTGTGTGAGCCTAAGCTGTTTAGCCTCTTCACTCACTTACGCACTAGTGCGGATTTTACCTTTGGTCTTGACTTTAGTTTGACTATCACAACAGCCCGAATCCCATTGTTAGAACTTTTCAGTACAGGATTAACATTGTTTGGACCCACACAGCCACCATGTCCAATGTTGTTGTTTTGTTGTTTTTAGCTACAAAAACACTCCCCGAAGGTATTGAGGAGTGTTATCGAAAGTAAGACTCCTTTGCCGAACATGCTCGACTGTGGCGGCAGTGATTTTTCTTAAATCGAATATATCCGATCCCAACACATAACTCCTTTGTTTTTATACCTTTCACGATGAAGTGATTCGATTTAACCTTATCCGTCCATTCGTCCGTGGGTCTGTTTGAAAGCAAACTATTCCCTTGTTTTAGGGATATCTGGCTCAGATTGGGTATGCTTCTTATATTTTATGTAACCAATGTATCATATAGCTCTCATAAAATCGATTATTCCGATAAACGGGCTTTGGGTTATCGTACAATTAAACAGCTATGGACATACAATTTTGCACTTATCATATGAAAATTAGTAGGATTGGACCAATACAAATATCGCCCGCAAACAACGGTTTGTCCCGATAAAAAGAGTTTGATCTTTATATCTTTCAATTAATGAAGTAAAAACGTCAAATTTGACAACGCTATCCTGCAACTCTTTAACCCACATCTGAATTTTTCCTTTCGACCCTTTCTAAGAGAAGTGAAAGGTCGTCTTAACTTATCAAGTAAATTTTTTGTTTCTATATCTTTTTGCACTACGATGATTGATATTTACAAGTGTTATATATGTACGTTTGCATATATAACTACTAAAAATAAATAGAAATATAATTAAATATTCATATGTGTCTAAGTAAATTTACACAAAACGTATGTATGTATGTGTAAAAATATGTGCTTGTATAAACGCATGTAAATAAAATATATAAATAAATAACTACTTTATATACATACAAATATAGTACATATACATCTCTAGTGTAGAAACTATTTAAGTAAACAAAAAAAAAAATGAATAATGACAAAGTGAAATATTGAAGCATTAAAGATTTAAATATAACTCAAAAAATTACTTGAATGGTTTAATTTTATTAGAATGTAAATTTAACAAAAAAGTAAGTATAGCGTTTTTTCTTACACTTAGAACTCAAGGAACAAAATAATTTTTGTTCGAGAGCATCAGACGCTCATCTCAGGCAAGTATTAAATAACACAGAATCTAGGCATCAATCATCTTTTCACATAAGGAAAAAGCCTTCGGGATTTTGGTGTTATAACAACAACAACAGGCGCGTGTCTTAAAATAAAACATCATTTCATTTTAAAACAAATCTCAATCTCTTTCGCTATATAATCTGGCTGTTCTAGAATTGGATCGAAATTGATACGCACTGGATTAAATTTCCGATTCGGATTTCCCATCGAAATCGATAAATTCGAACATAACAGAAATCCTATTCGAACTGTCAAAACTCAGCGGTTTTTGCTGTGTTCATTGTAAATCAAAAAATTCAAAAAAAACTTACTAATACGGCAAACAAAAAAATTGTCGGATTTATTTAAACTAATATTGCTGATAAATTGGAACACAAAACACCAAATACGGTGAAAAAATTGATTCGATTTTACGCTTATGGCGGTCACATTACACTACAAGAACCTAAAGAGTTAAATTTTGGAGCCCAAGTAGATATTTATTGTTAACTATAGAAAGACAAACAATTCAAAATTTATCTTCCTGGCTCTTTAAAAATTGTTCTTGTGCAATTTAAAAGTTTGGGGGCCAAAGAATTTGACATTTTCACGTCAAACTAAATGCTCTATTGACTTGGAAATACGAATACATAGATCGGAAAAACGTTCATTTATTTTTGAGCAGAAAGCTTAAAGTTTGGTGATCATTAAAACTATCTCAATAGAACAAACACACTGTACAATAGAACGTATCATGGCGTATGAAGAAAAAAAGTTGAAAATATCGAGGTTTTCAAAAAAGGACAAAAAAAACTGTAAAAACAGTCAAATTCGGGTTTTCTTTGTAATTTCTATGTCACATGATCAATATTTATCATGACATTTGTATCGCTATCCATATTGATGGATCGCAAACGAATGCCAAAAATGAATGACACGAATTTCGTTGCGGTACAATACCATATCGATAATATTGTCCGTCGATACCGGTAATATGTACTCGATATTTTGATACCGATACTTTTTGGCATCGATTATTTAAAACCCTTTATCGGTTGAAATTTTTATCAGATCCAAATTTTTTCACAATTGCCTTTTAAATTATTTACATTTTTCTTAGGAAGAAGTCAATACTTTTTAAAGAAATGCAACAGCTTTGAGATGCCATTTAAAACATTAAAGTTGAAATTTGTACAGGGCGTGCGGAAATAAGCATTGAAACAGAAACAATGAAAAAAGATTATTAATTAAGCGCTTTATGTTACCAGCTGATGTTCAGGGCAATTAATTTGATAACACTCTCAATGAACTCGGTAAAAATAGCTGAAACTAGACTTAACTGCCTACTTAATTCCGATATGCCATAGAATTCCAATTGAAACATAACATGCCTATTTTAAGGTAAATTTTTTTGTAAATTTTACTATCGAGACTTTGAGTATCAGGTTTTTTTGTTTCGACACTAGTGGGTACTTGATACTTGTGCAGTGATACTTTAAATGCTTACGATACTTTACATTCGATATCGTGTCCCTGCGAAAGAATATACAAAACGGGCATATTTAGTTATATTATTAATTTTTTTACTAAACATAAATTAAAAAGACCAAAAAAATACAACCCATGCTAACGTATCACGAAAATTTATGTTACACCGTCTATAAATATTGTGATCCGTGGATCACGTCAGTAAATATTGACCGTACAACATATGATTATGTTTAATGTTCGATTTTCTAAATTGATATTTCAGTAATAATATAATTACTTTATTTTTAATTTATTTTTTAATACACAGTGTTGGTTTGAAATAAATTTTAATAAAAGCTCAAGCTTAGGTTAACATCCTTAAAACAATATATCACTCATTGAAATCAAAGGTCAAATAGAAAAGTTATAAGGGGAAAAGCAAATATCATTGTTTTCAGAGGGTTTTGTTAAAAAATTCTAATTTTTAAAATCATTCGAACACGGGGGAACATTTTAAACTTTTTTTCTCTAAACTTTCAAAGTGATTTTCAACATTTTTCTCCAGATGAGCTTGAAGATTTTTTCCACAGTTTGATTCTAGTTTGAGAACCATTGGAGTTTATTTTGAGTAAGTTGAGGCAACTTTGTTTTCCAGTCATCTTCGTATAAACAGGGGTCGAATTACGTTATACGTTCCGTGATCGAAAGCGAATTTAAAAATCACAATAACTCTAAACCCATAATGCGGAATGACGGCATACGTGAGCAATTGGTGGGAAGTACCGGTCGGACTGTTTACGATCACGGAACGTATGTCGTAATTCGGCCCCAGAATTTGTTGAAATCAAACAAATCAAATATATATCTTTTTATTTCTTTCTACGTGTTTAGCGATGTGTAAAAATTGCAAAAAAAACATTCGGCGGTAGAATTATGAAAGAGCAAACCAACAAACACACAAAATTAACCAAACTTAAATTACTGATTTCTACTTACCACAGCTTACGTAATTCGACCTGAGGGTTTTATTGCATGGTGACGGAAGCATATCTCACTGCAAATCAAATTTTTGCAAAAAAATAAAAAAAAGAAACAATGCAGTCAATTTTTTCTACTGAAATATTTTATTAAATTATTGCTCGCACATTTTTACATGTACAGTTTTTTTGTAGTTAATTTTTTTTTGTTCTTTTATTTATGTATAGTATCTTTGTTTTTCCTTTCTAAGTAGTAGTTTTATATTCTTTTTTCTTCTTCTTACTTTTACAATGATTTTAATAATATACACTTTTTAAGTATTTATTATATACTAAGTATGCACACAATTTGATTTTGAATATTTTTTTTTTGTTTGCTATAATAGTTAAGTAAACATTATGATTGTGTGCATGTAATTAAATATATATATATATATGTATATAGTATGTATATATAATTTTTGATTTTGCCATAAGCTAATTACACATACATACTTCAGTTGCAAATGGTGTTGATTAATCGATATTTTTTGTTTCCAATGTGTATGCTTTTAATTTTTTTTTTAGTTTGCAATTGTTGTGGGTATTTGTAACAAATACTACAAGTGAGTTTTCAAAATGGCGCTCTAATTGTGCTTAAGTTGCGCTGTTCATAATTCCTTTTAATTTGATCTGATTTGTTTTTTTTTTCTGTTGTTTTTTTGACTGTTTTTTTTTTCTTTTTTTAGTATTTTGCTTGTTTTTTGTCTTTTTTGTTTATTTCTTAACTAGATTTTATGCTTGCATTTTAACAGTAAATTGGTGCAGTTGTGTAAGTTGCCTAGTCTGTTGTTGGTGTTTTTTAATTTCATGTTGTTTTACTTTTGTTTTTTTTTCTTTGTATCACTACTAATTTTATGCATTTGACATTTAGTTATTGTTTTTTTTTTTAAGAATATAGTTTTACATGTTAAGACTTCACTACGTTTTGGTATTTATTTTTTGAGTTCATTATTTTGTTATTAAAATATTTTTGTGTAAGCTTAACAAACGTAGTATATTATTTTTCTAATATTCTCAGATAGTTTATAATGTTATATTTTAATGGGGAGAGCGTTAGAAAAAATTTTTTTTTTGCATCTCAACTGGCTTTGAAACCAGAAGTGAAGATGTTAACACTATTTATACATAAGAAAAATCAACAACAAAAATATATAAATAAAACAGAATAACGGTTTAGTATTAATTAAAATTTAAATTTGAAGAGGGGATCACATACGTTGATTTTTTTATTTTTAAATTAGGTGGACAGGACTGACCAGTAATGACATCATATAGACTGATAGCACTCGCAGTGTAGCCTTTTGGACCTGTTTTTAATATCGTAGGGTAATGAGACACCTAGAGACCAAATACAGATAGCATGAGACGTGAGTGGCACATATTAAAGCAAGTTAGATTGTTGAAATGATCCGAAGTTTCGATTGGAGTGAAACAAAACAGTTTTCGTAACAGTTGGGCTCGTACCAGAAGGTGCCATTACTAAAGCGTACCATGGTATACTAAGGGCCGCTTTCATAAAAGCCGGTAAACGCTAACGGGGTTTTAATTGACGTTTTTTAAACGGTTAGCTGTCAAATTTACCACCGATTAGCGTTTACCAGCTTTTATGAAAGCGGCCCTAAGAGTTCGATCACCGGAACAGGTAACAGAAATAAAACTTAAGAAAAGAAGTTTACAAAAAAAATTCTGCCTGGAAAAGAGTTCAGCAAAAGTTCAACAGCATGAGAAAGAGCTATTTGCACTTGCGACTTGAGTAAGAGTTTAGTTCTCAATTGAGACTGAACGAAATTTTTATTGGGTATCTAGTTTTTTCAAACATAGCCCTAAAATCTGTAATTAAATATTATGAAAAAGACATGTAACTCTCAAAGGTGTGTCGTCAACGAAAACGAATTAAACAAGAAAAGCACCCCCCAGTTTTGGCAGCACAGAATGCGCCGATTGCAAGAATCTAACATATCTTTAAGGTTAGATTAGCTTTTGCAGAATACTGCATGCCTGAAACTTTTTTAAGCAGTAATATTCAGTTAGTTTTCAGCAATTTTCTCTTCTAAAATTCTTCCCAAAACGCAGAAGTACATTTTAGTTATTATATATATTTCTTTAGTGTGCTAAAAGTGTATAAATTTACATAAAAATGTTGTAGTGTATTCACAATCTACTTTTGCTTTTTCTTAAATTTTTTTATATTTTTGGATGTTTTTGTATTTTTTATTTTATTTTTTTTTTTGGATTTTTTCTTAAAGTTTTGTTTAAACTGATTTGCTGCTTTGTTGCAAGAGTATATCCTTCCATCATCGTTTTTTTTTCTTAATAATAGCGTATTTAGCATAATTTAAGTGTATTTAGTTGCTGTTTTTCCTCTTTCTATAATTTGTTTGACTTTTTGTTAGTTTTGTTGCATTTAAAATTTCACTTACAAACTAGTTTACAAATATTTTCTTTTTCTGCTTAGTATTTATTGCACATTGCATAAAAAAATAAACGCAAGCACGCTATTGGTATGCAATTTTCTAATGTTCTTCTGTTTTTATTGTTGTTTAGTATAAAGCTGTTAAAATTGTTATTTTTTTTTTCATTTATAAAAAGCGTTGCAATCTCTCTAGTTCTAAAATAATTTAAAATTCGAAACTTAAGCTCATATTAATTTATTTTTGTTGTTAGTTAAAAAAACAGTCAAATTTAATCTCAAAAATTAAGTTTTTTATGCATTTCTAAAGAAGCAATAAAAACGTACAAATAACAAATTTTTTTTAAGTGACATTTTCATAGAAATTTTTAAATATGAGCTTTATAAAATTTTTTTTATTTTTTATGAATATAGAATATAGAGTTTTACAATAAAAAAATATTTTTTAAAGCATGTGATAGTAATTAGGGTGGAGCGAAACCCTTTTTTTGATTTCTAAGCTAAGAGCTAAACTTTGCAGTTCATCCAGTAAAAAGACATAGGATTTTTTTATCAGATAAATTAAATAAAATTTTTTAATTAATTAAAAATCTCTAAAAATTATTAGACATTTAGCGGTATCAAACTGAAATTGAAAATGATTCAGCCAAACTTTTTACTTCAAGTAAACAAATTTTATTATCTTTTTAACGAAATAGATATTCATCTGGAAGCCTTATACTTTATTGGATTATGAACGGATCGTACGGTATAATAAATATACTTTTTTTATATTCAAAGTCAGCATATTTTGGTTCAAAAATATGTTCAACTCAAAACAAAAAAAAAGTAGATTAGGATGAAGCTAGTTGCTGCAAGTTGTGTTATTTTGTTATATAGTCGATTGAAATAGATATTTATAAGCCTTTTTTTTTAATTTATTATAAAATTTAAGAAATTTTTTTTTTATTTTGAGTGTCTTCTATTTACATTCATGTCTTCTTAGCTGCTGAAAAAAATTTAACGCTAGATTTTTGGCCATTCATAGATGCGGATTGAACAGAGTGCCCCTACATGAAACAGTTAAATTACTTCTTCTCATTGGAAATCGTTATAGAAATTATGCTTTCCAAGGTCTTCTACAACCAAATATTTTAGAAAGCGAAAAAACGTTTGCTAAATTTAGCCGTTCATTATTTACCTTTTAAATTATAAATACAGCGCTTGTTAACACTTCATACTAAGTGGCTATTGGCTTATCTCACGTCATTCAATTAGGTGACAACCCCGTTAAAATATACTAAGTGGCAACACATAAGTTCACCCAAATGGAGCTAGCATTTTTTCCAGGTAATAGCGGATATGCAAAAGAGTTTAGTAGGCAACCCAAGGTGGTAACCCTACTTCAAAATACTTTTCGTTGAAATACTACACCTTTCTATATCTTTGGTTTGATGTCCAGGTGGCAACCTTGTATAAAAAATATTCAATCTGGCAACACATATCAAATTTTAAATTGGTTGAGGCGTTTTAGAGGATATGAAAACCAAAAGTATTTGAGTTATCACAAAATTTAAATTCGAGATTTAATATTCAATATCTGGTCATCTCTACAATAAACGGATACACCGAGTTTTTAGTCATAATGGAAGCTGGAACGCCAAGGACCTCAAAAGAGAAGAAGGCATAATTTCTGGCCACTCTAGTATACATACATACCTAGAAAGTGAGCTTGAGTCTTCGAAGTTTCGAATAAGCCTGTTAACAACAACAACAACAAGTTTCGAATAACGGTAAGTTAAACCACACTATTAAAGTTAAATTGAGAAGACACCCCATGGCAGTAGTTACGAGCCTGAATCAGAAAACATTTAAATTGATGTTGGCTAAGAAAGTTTCTATTTTATTTTATGTAAAAATTTCAAAAAATCTTGATTACAAGATTGCCCCATTTGTCAGAGTTGATTGGAAGCAACGCCCTACCTCAGAAATTTTTTCAAAAATACCCTCTCGCAGGTGAAAATGTATTGAGTGGCCATTTTCCATCAAGCCGACAGACGAGATGGAGTGTTTTCATGGAAGAGTTTTCACTCAGGCGTCCACATATTAATCTAATAGTAGCGGCATGTAAATATAATTTATCTCTTAAATTTCTTTTGAAATATTGGATCGTATGTTTTAAATACGATCGAACCTATTTTTGATTTCAAAAAAAATTGCGATCCATTTGCTATCGTTTGCCATACATACATATATCAAGTATGTTTGTGAGTCCGTGAAAGTATTCGACCACAACTGTTGACACAACGTCAACGTTAGAAACGACGCAAAAGAAGAACTTAAATAAGACGGTAGAATTATGCCTCTATTTATGAAAAAATTATATATTTGACGTTCGATTTTCATTAAAAAAAGTTGCAGTATTTTTACAAAAAATACAAAACTTAAATTAGAACTGTTTGAAAACAAAATATTCTATTACACTTAAATAAATGGAAAACTAATAATAAGGAACTTTTATATTGATCGCTTTTATTTCTTTAGTTTATATACAATTTTCATGCCTATTTCTTAAATTTTTTGTTTACTTAAAAAAAGAACTTTCGAGTTATAAAATATAAAAACTAACAAAAGATTATGCAAAGAAGTAAACACTTTATTTTAATTGTATATTGTTACATAATTTTTTTCATACAAATATTTGAGAACAAGTAAAATTTTTAAAAAATACATTTTCAAACGAAAATTAAAAACAAATTATATTCATAAAAAATTGTCTTAGTATAAAAAAGTATGGAGCATTCACGTGGGCCTTGTTATAAGCTTAGCTGGTTATGTGCTCATATTTTTTAACCCAGTTTTCAAAAACAAAATACAGTTTAGAGTACTAATTTTAAAACAGATAACCAAAATGCCGTGAATGCCTCAATAGTTTTTACTTTTTAACTTGATTATTTCCTTTTGGATATTGTTTAACACAAAATAATTAAATATTTTCGCCGCATTAAACTCGTTTTATACCATCATTATACACAAGCGCAATAAAGGTAATAAAAAAAATTATAATTAGTGCTTTTCACATGCTTTACAAGAAAATAAAAAAATATTTAAATTTATGTTTTATTGAAAATTTCGTTTAATAAATGAAATTAATTTTTAATGAACTGTTACTTGCTTATTATTAAGTTGCTACAAATGTATATTATATACAGTATGTATGTTTATGGGTGTTTTTCACACCTTTTTAAAAAATCAACACAAATAAGAAATGCTTTTATAAAACTAACACAAAAACAAAAACATACAAAGCAAAGCCTTTTGCAAAATTTAAAAAGTGACAGTTTTTAAGTTGATATCAACACAGCTCGCTTATGTACGAAACAAGCAGCAATGCTAAATTTGATTATAAAATATACATAAATATTAATTATAAAGTTTTGTTTTTATTTTTAAATGAATTTTAAAAAAATATATTAATTATTATTAGAATAAGACCTGATGAAATATTAAACATTGTTAGCATCACTATTGTATATACATATCCATACATTACTTCGGTTAGTTTAATGTTAAAATGTTCAAATATCAATTTTTTGTTTGAACTGTTGCATTTTTAATAAACTACTCGTATAATTAGACGGTGGTAATCCCACATTTTCACTAAACTTTTTAGCACTAATAGATTATATAGTTTAAGACTTTTTTTTTTTTGTTTTTTATTTGGTTTTTATGCTTACATTAATATATGTATTTTCCTTTGCTTTTGAGTTTTGTCATTTTGGTACCCCGGATTTACATGATTTGAATTTTTTAGCGCTATTTTACCAGGACTCTCTGTTGCTTTATTGCAGCTAATATTTTTTTTTCTTTAATCTGTACATTGATAACGTCGACTAAGTTGAAGAATGTCGTATTGCAGCTGCCGCTTCAAAAACGCCTTATTTTACAAAATGTTTGAAGAACGTTCTCTTTCAAACGTTTTTTGAAAAACGTCCAATATCAGATTTTTTTAAAACGCCTTATTAGAATTTAGTTATTTAATTCACTTCGGGATAGGGAATAGTTTAAAAAAAACTCTGAGATAAGGAGTTCCTGAAACAAATTCTGAGATAGGAAGTTTTTCAATCGTTTACTGAGATGGTGCGTTTTCGTACCCGCAACTGACAAGAGGTAATCTCACAATCAGTCGACGATATTTTAGGGTGGAGCGAACAACATGTTTTTAAAGCTTTTCTACAATTAAAAAGAAAAATTAAAAAAAAAAAAACAAATTATTTATTACAAAAACTTTTTATTCTTAATTTAAAATTTTCATCAAATAGAACATTACACTTCAATTAAAAAATAATAAATATAAAAAAAAAAATTTGAAAAATTCTTTTTTAATTTTGATCGCATTAATTTTTAAACTGGTTCACCCTAATGTGTACACAATTTTTGTTGTTGGGTCTGCATTACCACCATACAACCTATTCTTAAGAAAATGCAATCTCTATGTAAAAAAATAGCTTGAATTGAAAGACAATATTGTTCGGGGACCTTAACAGTTCATTTGTATTTTTGTTTTTTAAAAAAAGTTTATTTTAAATTTTTTCACATTTACAAATAAAAATTAAAATTCGACCAATATTGCTTATTTAATTTTTAAAATTTTTTTTTTTGCTAAAATTAAGCTATACATTTATTTTTGTAGTCATAAATAAAATTCAACTTGAAAATTTTAGATGGGTTTTCATAAAAATATTTAAAATTTGTCGAATTAATTGAAATTTCAATTGTGTTTAAAATGTTTATTTAAAATACATCAAAGTACTATATCCTACAAGACCGCTGAGGATTTTATAAGTACATATGTATAAAAGCATTTTGATTGTTTTTGTTCAGCCTTAGCAATAATCTGTTCCATGTTTTTGAGCACGTCTTTACTAAGGCTCAAAGTACGTCCTAATGAGCTAGCAAACTGCTTAGTCCTTAGAGCTTAAAACTTAAGTTCAAAGAACTTATATTTGCCTTATAAATTGCTCACTAAAATGGCTTCATTAAAAAATGTATCTACCCGATAAATACACAATTTTGTTTACAAAAGATGTTTCATGGTACATTGTAATTTTTACATGATAAAGCGGTTAAGATGCGTAAGAATTTATGCACAAAGTGATTTGCAGCATCTTGCAGGGTACATATTTAGATAGTTTCCAAGATTGTCTTTCAATATAAAATTTTTCAAAATCACATACGACGAATAGCAACCAATAGGAGACGCCGTAGGTTTGTCAACGTTTAACTATTTAGAGACGTTTTCCTATATAAACGTAAAGTGGTATCTACCCGGCAAACAATTTGTATGTTTAGATAAGAAAACGGCGTTTAAACTGTTGATTGTTAAATAAATATTTTTATAACTTCAATAATCAAAATTTATTTTCGACTAAGATTTCAAGTTCATTTTTTATTATTTAAAATGTTCGAACTTTTTTAAAGAAGTTGATAAAATAAATAAAATATTATTTTAAATGAGATAATTTTTTTAGTACAAAAATTAATTCCAATTTTCGGTTAACACTTTTTAGCTTATTTTTACTGTTGAATTTTATTTAAAAATTCTTTTACGAAGAATAGAACATTGGAGATTAAAATCATCAAATATTAAACGACTTTTAGAAAAAAATGTGGACAAAAAGTTAAGTCTCGGCAAATATTTATGTTTACTATATTCTTACATATCGAGCGCTAACAGCCATTTTAGTGTAAAAAACAAAAATAAAATTTTACAGGAAAAGGTTTTTTAGTTTACAAAAATACAAAATTGTAAGGCATAATTATCTTTGCTTTATTTTTGTAATGGTACATATTACAGTTGTAATATTTTATGAGCTGGTTTAATCTATTAAAATACTGATTTTCAAAACTTTTTTTGTTACGCCAAAATTGAGGTTAGGATTTGATATATCGGATATACATTTTCTTCCTTTTTGACTGTTCTTGTTAAGAATGTACTTTTTCGATACAAATAGTATATTAATACAAGATTTTTTTTGCCTAAAATGCCTTCAATGGTGATTTCTTGTTTCTTACCTTTTAGGATCAACATTTTTGTATTACTTTATTTACTTTACAAAATTTAACTAAATGAAATAAGTAACCATGCGCTAACAAGAGTACATTCTTGCAATCGGGAGTTTTTAATTGAAATTTGACGTTGATTTGAAACTGTTTTTTAAGAGTTTTAAGATCTAGGAGAAATAATATTTTAAAAAACAATTTCTAAAATAACTGTTTTTTGCGGTCCCTGAATTTTTTTTAATTTTCTTTCAAATCGCACATTTTTATTTGACATGCGTGTTGTACTTGCATTTTCTGGCATGCTGTTGTTTTTTTTATTTATTTTACGCCATTTTTTTGCGTATAACACAATCTCTTTGTTTTCAATTGATTGGCTTTGCAAAAGTTAACGCTGCAGACCAATCGAATGAAGTACAAAGTCGAGTTCTTTGTTTGTTGTAACTTCTACTGCTTGCTGTATTTGGTGTTGTGGCTGCAATTGTTGTATTTGTTGTTGTTGCTGTAGTTGGTGTAAATGGTCTTGTTGTTGTTGGTGTTGATTAATTGATAAGTTGATTGTTCTGTCATTTGTTATTTCTGCTACTGAGGCTGTTGTTGTATCTGAAGCCAACGCTACAGTTGTAATCGTCGTCGTCGTTGTCGTCGCCATATCCGCCAACTTCTCGGCACTCATGATAGTGACCTTTGACTCTACCTCGTCTCCACCCTTCTCCTCGTCCACCGTCTCCACCTTCGTGGTATCATTCAGCCAAGACTATGTTAACAAACGGCCACGGCTACCTTTGCCTATTGGTCTTCCCTAGAGTGGATGCAACTTGGTTGTATGTACCGTTAGAGCGCTACGCTGTGTAAAACGCTTGTCACAATATGGGCAGGTATACGGTTTTTCACCCGTATGTGTGCGTATATGTTTGGTGAGGTAATCCTTGACACTAAAACGTTTCTCACAATAGACACAGTGAAAGGGTTTCTCACCTGTTCGTCCCGTTTCAACATTATAGTGCACGCAATGTGAATGCATCATGTGTCAAAAAGAAAATAAAAAGAGAATTAAAACAAAATTCATTAGTTGTGATGAGACAATGTGAATAGGTATGCGTTCAGCTGCTTGGCCGGCAACACCAATGATTTGTTGAACTGCAAAAGCAGCTGCATAAAAAAGAACAGAACAAATGAATAATAAATATGTATCTAGTATATAGAATATTATAAATAAGAATAAAATAATAGTTCTATTAAAGATACTAAATATATTTACAGTCAGTCAAAGTGAAAACGAGAGGAAATATTTTTTCAATTTGCATAATATTTTTGAGGTTAATCTTTTTTTTTTTACTTTATAAAAAATATAAGAAAACTCAAACGGTAGTTTCATTATAGATTTAAAACAAAAACACTGGTGTGCAACAAAATCCTCCTTCACAAAATTATAATATGAATATAAAGATTTTGATGTTGATAATGTAGCGATATTTCGCCCTGCCTAAACGGCAAGTGTCTTACTGAGTATTGCCATCAATCTCTTGTAAGAGGATTCCGACACTTTACCTCAAGTCTGTCTAGTTAGATACTTTTGGTGTCCACGCTCATTCCAGTTTTAGTAAATTAATTTAAGTCATGCTTTTCTTACTGGATTGAAAATAGGATATACCAAGTTTTTTGTTTTATACGTGAGTGGGACAGTCGCGCCACAGATAAACATTACAAAGTAAAAACTTGGTCGCAAAGAAAAGACTAAACACCTGAACCTTTAGAAACAAAGGGTTTTTGTAGAACTTCACATATTATTAGGACTCATGGAAAAGCTAACAGCCAAGAAATCATTCAATAGCTGCTTATAAAGCTTATGGGAGTAATAGGTCATATAAAGTACATTTTTAGGCCTCGCACGTCGATTTCTTTTCTGGACATCTTTGAGCTGTATCAGTGGAAGATGGTAAAAGGTTTGATACACTTTGAATTTTGCGAAAAAATGGAGGAGAAAAACCCCTTTTTGTTGCAGATCAGTGAATTCACTCTAAAATTTAAAAAATGCTTGGTTTTAACTTTTCAAAAATGGTTATCAAACTGCGAAAATTTGTTTATCTACAGTTTCGGAGCTCTATTAATCCTAGTAAAATAATAACAATAGCTTAGCACGATATTATGGCCGAACTTATCTCCCGAATCGTGGTGTGTTATTTAATTGGTGGGACCTCCGCCTCCGAACGGCATCGCTTAACACTCGAATGTTTGCTCGGAGGAGCCACAGGGATTTATAAACGATTTTTTCTAAAGTTGAAGATACAAAAAGTACATTAAAAATTATACCGTAGAAACCCCTTAGAAATCGACAAGTAAAAGATCATACAAAAATTATACAAAAATAATTGGTGAAAACTTTTGAAATTATTTTGTTGTATTCTCACACAGTGGATGGATTGGTCCCAGTTTCAAAGCCAACTAAAATTCAATAACATTAAAATTCGTTATTATATCATTAACGATTTCTTGCCAATAAAAATCCTTAAAAAAATTTTATTTTGAGTTAACGAGGATGGGTTACAATGTTTGAATTAAAAAAAATAAGTACACTCTTTTGTAGCTTTGCACTTTTCTTTGTACTCCAAAAAATTTTATTTAATTTAATAAAAATATATATGTAAACCCGATAAATTGAAAATGAACTGTTCCATGTACACTTTGAGTAACTGTATGTGCATGGGGTTGTTCAACAAATCAATGTCTTAGCTCTGGCATTTGCAGAAAATTTAACAAAAAAAATCAAATTGTTTTTGTAATTCTTCAATAATAACAATACTACAAATACATTTGATGAGATGGAGGGAATGCGATATTGTTGTGATGTAGGTGGAGGCTTTTTAGTTGCTGCAGTAGGCGGACCAAAAAACGTAATGTTTAATAAGCTAGTGCTTCTAACTGATGCAATTTTGCTGCTAACAAATTTCTCAAGTGAGAGCAGTGACGCTAATATGATGGACAGTTGTATATTCTTGTCACTTTCGTTGCTAGGCTCCATTTAGGCTTTGAAGATTATTGCTTACATTGCTTAAGCCGGAGCACCGTGATACTAGTCTTGGGCGTTTCAGACGTTGTCGAATTGCACCTCCGAGACTGCTCATAGAGTTCTGGCTTAACTTGTCAAATGTACTTTAGAATTCTTAACTACTTTAATTTATGTATAAAGTCTTATTCTAGTATTTCATTATTCTTAAAATGCTATATCGAACCGAATGATCAGAAAAGGCTTACGACTTCTGACAGTTCAATATATTATTGCAGTATTTGTGAGGCGTTCTCTTCTACAGCGTGATCGAGTCTAATGTGCTTACTTTTATATTTTGTTGCTTTAATTTCTCATATACTTGGACATCAACTTCGAAAATTATTTTCGAGTATGCTACTAGATACTAATTATATTCCCGGCTATCGCAACCTTTTATACTTGGCGGTTCATTCTAGCGGGATCTAGAACTTAGGTTATAAACATGAAACTTTTTTTTTTAAATTGTCCATCATATCGCGCATTGCTAGCATCCTTTTTCTTTAAATTTTTAGTATATTTTCTTTTTTGCAATGCAAATGAGCAAATAATGAGATGAGATTTAATTAGATATTTGTCATGGATGTGTGCAACAATAATTTGCAATAGCATTTAAAGATAAATAAAACATAATTCGCATACAAAAACTTTAAATATTTTAGAGTATTTTTTTTTTTTTTTGATTGCATTTATAAACAGATAGCTGAGCGGAGAATAGTTTCTGAATTTGTATCTGGTTGTTGATTTTGTGATTTAATTTTTAAAAATTGATTTGGTTCTAAAGTGGTTTTGATTTTGGTTTTGCGAGTGGATTTGACTGATTGATTGAACTGAACTGAGTTTGAGCTGATTGATTGACTGATTGATTGATTGATTTTTTGCAAAATATACTATATTCTCTCACCCGTGTGAGTTGTTAAATGTTTGTTCAGGTAGTCCTTTACAGTGAATTGCCTGCCACAATATCCACATCTAAAGGGTTTCTCACCTGTATGAATGCGCGTGTGTTGTTTGAGGGTGTTCGATTGGGTGAATGACTTGCCGCAGTAGGTGCACGTGTATGGGCGTTCTTTGGGCGTAACGCTGTTTTGGACGATGTAAAACGTAGATGGTTAACAAAGAAAAAACAGAATATTATTTAGTTAATTTTTTATCACATAAAATAATATTCAAAATAAAAGTTCTATTTTAAACAAAAAAAAAACTCTGCATAAAGAAACGATTAAGTCTTGCTTGGGGCCAGGGTTAGTAGCAAAAATAAATTATTAGCTGTGTTCAACTGAAAGTAACTACATAATAGAATCGATATATAGGGGAAACAAGAATTTATCAATTATACACCATAAAAACGAATCCAGGCCGCTTACCCCGTTGTTCGAATTGAAACGAATTGGAAAGCACATTTTTATTTTACCGAATATTAGCTAATTTCTATTACTTCGAACAGCGGAGTATTCAATTGAAATCCTAATCGTAAACTTCTTGCAGGGCATAAAATAAATTAAAGGTTAAAAAAAACATTTAAGAACTACATATAATGAAAGCAAAGATCGAAATTTCGTATGATGTTCTCTGTAAAACTCATTAAGTTTTTGCTTTGTACGCGTATGCAACACACGAAATATCGCTCATGACCTTCATGACATGTGTATATACATATATCGAAATATGTATATAAATAAACAAATTATTAGTTAAAAACATATAATATAGTCTATATTTATGTATATATGAATGTGCAATGATTTACTCTGCTTCGCCACTATGGATCTTGCGGTGCATCGCTAGGGTCCCCGGTGTTTTGAAGGTTTTCGGACATTCAGGACATTTATGACGTATTTTATTGATCTCGTTGGCAGCTGTAGCTGTTGATCCGTTACCTCCTGTTGTACCACTCGCATTGGCTCCTGCTGCTACTGCTTCTGCCGTGCTAACTACAACGCTCGTGGCACCGGGTGGTGGTGGTTGTTGTATGGTGAAAACTGGAACTGTATCTATATCACCATTAGCATCGCTAATGCCAATTGGTTCTTCTTTTATTATCACATGTGGATGGCCTTCAGTATTGCCATTGCTTCCTTTATTTAATTTTACAGTTAAGGGTGGTACTTTTAATTGAGTCGGTTGCTGTTGTGCTTGCGATTGTGTTTGCTGGGCTTGTTGTTGCTGCTGCTGCTGTTGCTCAAGCAATTCAGATTGTGCCTGCCTTTGGCGTTCTAACATTTCTGATTGTTGCTGCAGCCGATGTTGATGTTGCTGTGATTGTGCAGCAGCCTGTTGCTGCTGTTGATGTTGCTGTTGATGCCGCTGTTGTTGTTGTTGCTGTTGTTGTTGTTGCTGACTTTGCCTAGATGTCAATTCTTCTGGTGGTATAGTATTCATTTCTTCGGGTGGTATGGAAGGCATCTCCTCTGGTGTTTGTGGCGGTTCAGGCTGATCCATATACGGTGGCTGCTGTGCAACAGTCATATTCGACGCAGTACATACCGAACCGCAATGCATACACTTAAATTCATCACCTTCATGCAATGTCACCGATGATATGCCATAAATACCACATGCCATACAACGCGCCAAAAATGCTGTGGTCTGATGTATGATGCGATGATGTTCGTCCAATTCTTGCGCCGAACCAAACTTTTCGTCACAGCTCAAGCAGGGATAATCGATTTTCATGGGATCACTAACTGGCACACTCGGCTGTGACACACCTCCTAACAAAAGGCCACCGGCGGTGCCAATGCCACCACCTCCACCAATCATACCTGTCGAAATGCCGTGGCATAACTGCATATGCTCCTGTGCATGTTGGGGCCTATCGAATTGTTGGCCGCACATTGGACAAAAGCTTGCTGTTGTGATAACACCGCCATCCATGGCCAAATTGGGTAAAAATGATTGCTTCAATGTGTCCATAGCACTACTTGCTGATGTGATTGTAGCAGATGATATGTGTGCCAATGGTCTGGACAACCGAAGTTCCTGTGTTGTAGAGGATGACTTCAACATAATTTCAAAATCTTTTGTTAAAGGCTTCAAGCAATGTAATGATGAATATTTTTGCAACAAAGATGCAGTTGTATGTATATGATGAAATGCGTTTTTAGCATAAAGCACGATTCGATTAGCGTTCAGGCGTACACAAAATGATGTGACGTAGGCGAGGCAAGAGCAGATGTGGTAAGCGCAGAGCAGCACCGATGTATCTTTGTGTGATTAATATTCTGCCCGTGTACCTGACTGCAAAAAGCTTGCAATTGCCGCGCAGCAATATATTTTGCATCTAAATTAAATAAAAAAGCAAAGTGTTAATTTGCGTAGCCGATTTTCAACTTCACAATGGTTTTCCATTTGTCTTTCGTTTCACAATGAATAATTTTTTGTTTTACATTTTTTGCAATTATTTCTTTGACTCCTACTCTATGTCACTGTTTCTCCCCCGTGTTCATGCTATCCTCTAACGCGATCTTTTTTCGTTTTGTCGTTGTACGTGGTCGTCGTAGCTACTAATTCCAATTTCGGAATTTCACTTTTTCATCACTTTCGCATTTTCGGACGCAATTTTGTCACTCCGCGCTTCTGCTTTTTTTTTACATAGCGACAAATGCTTTTGCTATTTCTGCTGCTGCTGTTTTAGCTGTCTACTCATCCACCGTTTGCCCCCCAAAAGCTAAGGGTACACTGATTTAACTCCCTCCTTCCACACCACTAATGCTCTGCTGCTGCTCTGTGAGACTGATGCCCCAGCACACACTTACATACAAACATACAGACGGTGACCGTCTTCGCCTCCGTTGATTCACTGCTTCCACACACAGGCCCAGGTAAATTTTTGCTCCTACACTTGATATAATTTGTTTTTCATCCTATTTGTATAGCTGATTTATATCAGTTTGAAGCTTTTGATGGTAATTTTGCCCTTGAGCAGCTAAATAAAAACACAAATTACTGATAGAAATTGAATACACCAGAAGGTGAAAATCTCCTCCGTGAAGTGATGAAAACTTTTTGAGTTCTTCTTTGTTCTGTCAAACTTACGGCGTTGCCAACGCAAAACTGTGATTTAAAAGAAGTTTATTGAAATTTTTAGGGCCGTTTGTAAAAGCAGGTTAATGCTAACCTTGCTTCAATAGATGTCATCGCTGATTAGCTTTAACCGGCTTTTATGAAAGTGGCCCTTAAGGCCGTTTACTCAATGTTTGGCGATGATAAACTTTGTCATATGATAAGCTAATCATAGATTGGCTTAGAATGACAATTTAGTTTGGTAATTCTATACTACAGCACGTAACTCACCCCTGCGGGTTAGGGCTTTAGAATATGCCCGAGGTAGGCATACCGGTCGTAAGAGGCGACTAATATGCACAAAGGTAATGACATGCGACTCGATGGTTGATCTACGGATATGATGCCTCTCACCTCTCATTACCCACTTTATCCTTCCTTACGGAAGGAGGGGTGAAATGACCTAGAAGGTTTAACTGGTCATAAATCGCTACCGCGACAGTCGGGCAGTACGCAAGGGAGTACCGGAGCGTACCGGGTTCAAATCCGGCCAAGGACTGTTAATTCGACAACACTCCCCAAAACCTTCGGGGAGTGTTTTTGTCGTTACAACAACAACAACAACAGCACGTAACTGCTAATATACGTCCAAAAATCTCGGGAATTAAATAATTAAATAACTTCTTTCAGTGAAAAGTTATTAGCAAAAAACCCAAAAATGGCCTAGGTCCGATCCCAAATAGGAGGCTTGATCCAAGATATTTATGTGCAGAACACCTTTCTGCGTAGGCGGCCTTCGGCCGCACTTCAAAAAAATAACCCTTAGCCGGTCCAACACCGGCTACACGGTCTACAGTATTTCTGCGCAGAACACACTTTTTGCGCTTTTCGGTACACCCTTATCTGTGATTACAACAACCACATGAAAATGACAGAAAATTTTCAACTTTGATTGCAAATATCTCTGAAAAGACATAAAATATGGAACTTCCGCGTTCGGATTATTGATACGGATGTTAAAACCCGTCGTTTGATATATTTCCCGAGATTTTTGGACGTATATTAGCAGTTACGTGCTGTCGTATAGAATTACCTTTAGTTTACACAAAGGTGTGATTAAGTTATCATGATTAGGGGCCGTTTTCTCAACGTCCGGTTAACGCTAATCATCAGTTAAACTGACAGAAGTTCCTTGGTTATCTGTCAAACAAAGTGATGGTTGGCGTAAACCGGATATTGAAAAACGGTCCTAAGTTGGTCAATATGAATGCTTTTGGAAAAAATTCACAAAAGTTGCATTGTCAACTCATAAAAAGTGATAGATGCATATTGGTATACAAATTATGATTGTGATATTTCTTTATGTTGATATTATTACATTTTTATCACAAAGTTAGATTTTTATAAAATTAACGCCTTGGACCATACCCAGCATTAACACCAACAATGATGTCTGTTTAAAAATCCAGCGAAGAATTACCCTTACCAATAAATGTTACTTTGCACTTAGTAAGCAAGGTATTCTTGTCGGAGCCAACCTATGGAAGCACAGGATGAGGGAGGGCCCCACTCCCTAGTAGTAGTAGTAGTATTTATTAGTATCATTCAAATTTCTTTTTACAATTTTAAGTTAAAATCTTAAAAAAAAAAAATTACAATTTAAAAATTAAATAACATTTCCTTCATGATTAAACAACTATATATGGTTGTCGCAAGCATACAGCTTAAGTCCTTTGCAAAATATTGATTCTCTTGCTGCTGTGGTTCTTCGGAAATTCAGTCTAAAGTCATCTGCGTTGCGTAGTATTCGAGTTTGTTGTGTATCCCGGACATATGCGACACTTTCAGTTAAGTACTGTGGTGCCATTTTGTGCTTCATTTTAAAAACAGTTAGCAGGGAGCACATTTTCGGCCTATGGCTTATGCTTATCCATTTCAGCGTATTAAGCATTGTTTGTGTTGGGGTAAAGCGGCTGCATTTTAGAATGCACCGCATGCCCTTCTTTTGGAGCTTTTGGAGTCTATCTGTTTGCGTAGCTTTACAGCATGTGTATATTATTGAAGCACAATACTCAAAATGAGGTTTTATTATAACATTATATATATTTATTGCTCACACGGTGTCTATTTGGCTACGAATTATCTTTAGGAGGCCTATTTATACCTTTCATGAACATGAAATGGTTACGATGTTTGTATATGAGAAGGATAATAGATAGACCTACCAATAAGTATACCGATGAGCTGAGTTGATTTAGCCATGTTAGTCAGTCCGTCCGTCCGTCTGCCTGTTTGAACGTAAACTAGTCCCTCAGTTTAAGAGATACCTCGATGAAATTAGGTAAGAGACAGCCATTATCATTATGTAAAGCATTAATCATTTGTCGGAACCACGGGTCGAACTACGTTACACGTTCCGTGATGGAAAGCGAATTTTTAAATCAGAATAGCTTTAAGCCCATAATGCGGAATGATGGCATACGTGAGCAATTGGCTGGAAGTAACGGTTGGTTCAATTATGCATTATTACTCTTTTAAAAAGTTGGACAGTTTCAAAGTTATCGTGACTTGAAAACCGGTTTACGATCACGGAACGGATGTCGTAATTCGGCCCCAGCATGATCGGGCCAATACAACGCATAGCTCCCATACAATTGATTGTTCCGATGAACTGGGTTTGGCCTATAACTGTTGCAATTAAAAAGTTAGGAACGTAAAATTTTGCAGTTTTAGTACATATTATATATTTAATGTGTGTAGTGAAAATCACCCAGATCGGACCAATATAACATAGAGCTCCCATATAATCGATAGCTTCGATAAATGGGGTTTGGGCTATAAATTTTGCAATTAAAAAGCCAGGAACGCAAAACTTTGCAGGTTTGGTACATATTATATAAATAGTGTAGTGAAAATCACCCAGATCGGGCCAACATAACATATTGTGGCGATTATTCTCAAGCATGTACCATCCCTAACTCAATAACACTCCCACCACTAGTTAACACACAACTGAGATAACGATGGCTACGCTTATGCATGCAAGCGTGTAACTAGGAAGAGGAAGAGAGATGGCGCGAGTGTTTGCGAATACGATGCAAAGAGGAGATGCTAATAAATAAGACCGACCCTTCCAGAACACGAAAAGCGAACAACCAAGAAAGTTCTCGGTGCGTAGGCAAGCACCCTGTTGGACTATATAAGGCGGTGACCAAGCAAGGCAGGTTGATCAGTTTGTATTCAAGTATTGTACAGTGAACTACTGTGGAGTAACCAAACTCGGGAATTTGTATTGCGTTTATTACTAGTAAATAAAACTAGCTATTACTTACATTATCTGTGCGTGTGTTTATTCGACTTTATAGTGATCGAACCCAGGATTGATAATTAAGGAATCATCGAATACGTCACAATTGGTGTCAGAAGCGGTATTGTTGAATAAATACCAGTGAATTTAAGGATAACAAGGACATGGCGAAGCTGAATGAATTAAAGATTCAGCAACTCAAAAATGAGTTGGAACAACGGGGACTGAACACTACAGGCAATAAATCAGAGTTACAGTCACGATTGCGAGAGGCTATGGAAGCAGAAGGAATCAACGTTGATGATCATGTTTTTCATCTTGTCGAGGAGGCACCGACAAAAATGGAAGAAAGAAAGGAGTCTTCGAATCCAGTAGCAACCGTCGACACAAACATGATATTGGCTGTATTAACTCAGATGTCGACTAAAATGGAAGAACAGAAAACTTACATGGCATCTCAGTTGGAAGAACAGAAGACTTGCATGGCATCTCAGATTTCAGCTCAACTAGATGAAACGAAGGCATACATGAGATCTCAAATGGAAGAACAGAAGGCATATATCTCATCGCAGTTGGAAGAACAGGAAGCAAAGGTGTCATCGAAACTAGAAGTGCAAGATGCAAAAATTGCACAATTGCAGGATAAAATCGATGCTGAGGTAGATGCATTGAGAGGTCGTATCCAGGAATTGCAACTAAATCGTCCATCTGCTTTAGCGAATACGCCCAAGGTAAAATCACCTTCCTTTGATGGTTCTGTTCCATTCCAGGTATTTAAGCTGCAATTTGAGAAGACGGCTGCGGTGAATAATTGGTGCACTGAAGATAAAGTTGCAGCACTATTCGTGGCATTGAAGGGACCTGCAGCAGAAATCTTACAGACTATTCCCGAGTCCGAAAGGAACAGTTATGATGCATTGATGGGTGCGGTTGAGAGACGCTATGGTAGCGAACATCGAAAGCAGATATACCAAATAGAGCTACAGAATCGCTTCCAGAAACCCAATGAGACTTTGCAGGAATTTGCATCGGATATCGAGAGGTTGGCCCATCTAGCAAACGCAGACGCACCCGTAGAATACACGGAAAGGGTAAAAATCCAAAGCTTTATAAATGGAATACGTGACGTGGAGACGAAGCGAGCCACATATGCAAATCCCAAGAGATCATTTGCTGAGACGGTAGCTCATGCTCTAACGCAGGAAACAGCCTCGCTATTAAGTAAACCTGCATACAAGGCTCATCGTGTAGAAGTGGAAACTCCGGCTTGGGTAGACAAAATTTTGGAATCGTTGAACGGAGTACAGAAAAAAAGTGATGGTGCCATTAAATGCTTTAAGTGCGGAAAACCAGGTCACATAGCACGTTATTGCGGCACTGGCTCCAGTAATCCTGGCAATTTAAGTGGAAGTAAACGCAAAGCTGGAGAAGATGAGCAAGATGAATGCCCTATAATCTCTGTGTCACAACTCGAACGGAAAGCGGGTAATGTTACTGTTGAAGGCAACGTGGACGGGAAAGAGCGCTTGCTGACTGTGGATACGGGTGCATCACATTCCATCATTCGGAGTGACTTGGTCAGCGGGAAGGTGAGACTATTGCGGAAAGCTAAATTGTGGACAGTAACTGGTGAAAGCAAGCAAGTCCTGGGAGAGGTGACATGTAAGATTGTGATTGGGAATGTAGCTACTTATCACAACTTCTTGGTAGCGAATATTGTCGACGAAGTCATCATTGGCGTTGACTTCTTGGCTGAGAGAGACATTCACATCAACGTAAGGAACAGGGTTATGACTTACAACGGCCAAGAAGTTCCTCTGGTCTTTGGACACAATAGTGGCTATACCACCAAGGGAGTGATCTTGAAGATGAAGCAACAGAAGCCTCGTAAAGCACCGGTAGCTCCTCGACCAAAGGCTTTCATGGACAGGTGCCTCCTGAAGAAGATTCGGCAAGGCCAGGAGGAAGATCCAGATTTGGCACGTGTGTAAGGAATAAAGGAAAACAAACAGCCAAGACGAGGAGAGATGATTAGAGAGAGTCGCATCGCAAAAGCATACTGGACACAATGGAGTAATTTGAAGCTAATATCTGGGTGTTTGCATCGGATATGGGAAAGTGAAGATGGCCGGAATCATCGAGCACTTATTGTTGTTCCCAAGGCAAGAATTCCAGATGTTATCAAAGCGTCGCATAGTTGCCCAGATGGAAGGCACATGGGAATAAAGAAAACGCTGCAAGAGGTAGAGCGGCGGTTCTATTGGATCGGTTGCAAACAAACTGTGAGGAAATGGATTACTAAGTGTGCAGGGTGTGCTGAGGATAAAAGACGAACATCTGGTGGTCATGTTCCGAGGAAGCAACGCAACTTAGTGGATAATGTGAACCAGTGCAATGGGCATGAGAGAACGGAACGGAATCCTGAAGAAACGAGCTGCAGGAATGTTTGCCGGCTACCACTGGGAACGAAAGTGAAGGCACTAATCCATTCGGGATTAAGAACGGACAAAATGGTTGGAATATGTGACACTGCAATACATTGTGGGAATCTCTGCAGGAGAGGATTGATGTCGGAGTTTCAATCACTGGAGGAAATGAGGTTTGGTAAAGCAGTGCCAACCATTGAGCGTCTAGCAGCGTTTGGTTTGGGAAATGTGTCTGATCGGGACGATCAGACTTAGGTGGAGGGCAGTGTGGCGATTATTCTCAAGCATGTACCATCCCTAACTCAATAACACTCCCACCACTAGTTAACACACAACTGAGATAACGATGGCTACGCTTATGCATGCAAGCGTGTAACTAGGAAGAGGAAGAGAGATGGCGCGAGTGTTTGCGAATACGATGCAAAGAGGAGATGCTAATAAATAAGACCGACCCTTCCAGAACACGAAAAGCGAACAACCAAGAAAGTTCTCGGTGCGTAGGCAAGCACCCTGTTGGACTATATAAGGCGGTGACCAAGCAAGGCAGGTTGATCAGTTTGTATTCAAGTATTGTACAGTGAACTACTGTGGAGTAACCAAACTCGGGAATTTGTATTGCGTTTATTACTAGTAAATAAAACTAGCTATTACTTACATTATCTGTGCGTGTGTTTATTCGACTTTATAGTGATCGAACCCAGGATTGATAATTAAGGAATCATCGAATTCGTCACAATATGGCTCCCATATAATCGATAGTTTCGATAAATGGGTCTTGGGCTATAAATTTTGAAATTTAAAAAGGTATGAAAACCAAATTTTGCATATAATCGATTTTTCCGATAAATTGGGTTTGGGCTATGTATCTTTAAATTAACAGTTTTGCAGAGATTATACTAATTGTGAGTACGGATCGGACACTTAAAACCGTGATGCGTATTCATGAAAGGTATAAAGTCTTCGGCACAGTCGAAGACAGCCCTTTCCTTACTTGTTTTTTTTACCGATTTTTTACATATGTCGTCTAAATGGTCTTTTAATTTTATTTGAGCGTCAATTATTAGGCCCAAGTATTTTATGTTCGTCACGTTTTCGATAACTTTATCATTAATTTGTACTGTAACATTTTCTCGGGTGTTAAACACCATCATTTTTGTAGTTTGTTCGTTTAATTTCAATTTGTTCATATTAAGCCATTTATTTATTCGTTCGATATCACTTGTTATTTTACGCTTGCCTTGCAGTACCCTAACAAACAACAATGCACCTAGCACTGAACCTTGCGTGACACCGAGTTCCACTTCCAGACTTTCGGAAACTGACCCGTTCACTTTAGTTTTTTGAAATCTTTGATATAGGAAGGATCTAAACCAATTGATCTCATTCCCCTCTACGCCATACATGTATAGTTTTTGCAACAAAATATCTCTTTCGATCGTTTTGAAAGCCCTTTTAAAGTCTAGAAATATAGCTATTACTTTTTGCTTGGACTCGTTACTTTTTAATTCGTCCATTACGTAGTGTACTGCGCTTTCGCATAAGTGATTTCTTCGAAAACCTGATGGGTATTTGGAGAACAAATTATTATTTTCTATATAATTCTGCAACTGCTTCTTTACTATACTTTCTAATAACTTTGCTATTGTTTTAAGACCATTTATCGGTCTATACTCTTCACATTTTATCGTGCTTTTTATTTTTTCAACTGGTGTCACAATCGTTATAATTATGTAGAATAACATTAAGGGCCGGTTTCACCAACGCGACTAAGACTAAAACTAAGTCGTGACTTAAGTTAGCACGGATTCGAGACTAACTTAATTTTGGGTTTCACCAACTGAGCGACTTAAATAATTTTGAGCACAACAACCCGATCAGATGTTTTATGCATAGTAGTATTTTTGCTTACCAGACAACTCTGAGCATCCCAATACCCCAGTGCGAAAAGGGCATGTATGGCCATACAAGAAGGAATGTATTGATCTTACACCCATTTCTCTTTAGTTGGAAGGTACTAAAATTAGCGCTTAATTGAAAACGATAGTTTCGTAATGGTTGCATGCTAGAAAACAAGCGTTCACATGCATCTACGCTTACCCTGTTAAAGTCAAACATGGTGAAGTTTCCGACTGGGGCGTTGCACAAAACAAATTAGCAACATTACTGACATTTAGGTTTTGAACCACAGCAACACTGCTTAGTCGAGAATAAGTCAGCTGGCAAGTTGACTAAGTTGTGACTAAGCTAAGTTAGGTGGTGAAACTGAAAAAGTGAAAATCGCTACTTAACTAAGTTAAGTCGAGTTGGTGAAACCGGGCCTTAGAGTTATTTTATCACAGTCAGCCTTATGTGTTAGACTTCTTGAAATCTGAATTTGGTTTGAGTTCTCGTAATCACATTCGTATATTGCACCTCCTGTATAGAGTCCCTTATATTAATTACACTATTTATAAAATATGCGTTAAATTTATTGGCTATATCGTAGTTATAATCGATTTTTTCACCATCAAATTTCACTGTCTTTATGTTATTTGTTTTTTGTTTCAGCACCAGGGATTCTATATTGCTCCACATTTTCTTTTGGTTTTTTGATCTACCGATTTTGTTCATTACAAATTTATTTTTAGCACTGGTAATACTAGCTTTCTAAATGTTTCTGATTTCTTTATACTGGGGCCCATGATTTAATGATTTATATGGTTGACGCGAACGGCCAACAACACGAAATTACCGTTTGACGTCGGTGAATTCTTATGTCAAAATGCACATGTGAGAGGGAACGCGCAAAAACGATTCGCCTATTTTCTAAGCTTTTCACGTATAACACACACATAAATCACACATTTTCTTAAAATGTTATCACAAAGCACTCGTTAAATATCAATTCACAGCGAATTTTTATTAAAAATAAATAAAACACGAAGCGAACTCAATAGCTTTTCCAAGAACTGTAAGCATAGAATGTAAGAAGAAAAAAAGATATGATAGTTTGACATAAGGTGTGGATGAGGAAGAAGAAGACGCTATGTCAGTTGAAGCGACCATATAAATTATTTGATCATGCTGGGGCCACATATAATTAACGTTTTGGACTTGTAGAGAAAATAAAATTGTTTTAACCTTTGTTTGATTCTCATTTAGAGCAGCCCTAATTTTCTGTCAAAAACTGAAACAGGTTTGTGAACATGCATCATCCGTTAGAACCAGTACTGTGCTTTAAATTTGTTTAGAGATTAAAAATAAGGGCAAATTTTTAGCCTTAAGGCTGGTATGCTATCAGCGCAGAAGACTGCGTTTTTCAATGTTATTTTGAAAGTTATCAAAAACCTAGGCTGAAACAACCGATTACATGTTTGGACGAAGAATAAAACAAGGGGTGCCGCAAGGTGGTGTTCTCTCTCCCCTTTTGTTTAACTTCTATATTTCGAGACTTCCCCCCACCAGAGGGAGTTCCCATTGTTTGCTACGCTGACGACTGCACGATAATGGCCTCGGGCAAGGGTCCCTCCATTGACGAACTCTGTACTAGAATCAACAGTTACCTCCGTGACCTTTCCAGCTTCTTCACCGAGCGTAATCTGACCCTATCTCCTACTAAATCGATGGCTACCCTGTTTACTACATGGAATGCGCAGATGGGGCAAGAGTTAAATGTCCACGTAGACGGAGTACCTTTACCTACTGTCAACCACCCGAAAATCTTGGGGACAAAGAAACATTGCTTGCTACATATAAGGCTATTGGCAGACCGGTTATTGACTACGCTGCGCTCATATGGTCACCCAACCTTGCTGACACCAATTGGAGGAAATTGCAAGTCTGCCAAAACACCGCCATCAGAACTGCTACGGGATGTCGGCTTATGTCATCCGAGTCTCACCTCCATCAAGAGGCAAAATCCCTCAATGTTCAAGGGCACGCGGAACTCTTGAGTAGACAGTTCCTTCCTGTCATAAACCCAGTCATCCGGCCCGCCCCCCAGAGACATCTTCGTAAGCACTAGGATGAGATCCCACACCACATCTCTTTGCAGTTTGATCTGCGGAACCATAGGCGTTCTCTAAATGACTTCCACACTGAGTCGGTAGATCGGCCTGTGAATCCCGTTATCAGTACTCAGCCACCTGAATTGGCTGAATAGGAGCGTGTACTTCCGAGGGAGACTAGACCCATGCTAGCACAAGTCGCTCTGGATATTGTAATAGGTTAAACTCTTACTTATCCAGGCTGAACCCCAACATACCAAACACATGCCCCCTCATGATACCAAAGATCTCTTCTCCTGTTCAGTCGAACCTACTCTTCTAACACCTACATCACTCTGGTCCAACCCTGTGGAAACTGCGCGTTTCCTCAGACTTCCGTTAGAAGAGCCTGATGACAATTTAGTGATCGAGCCCATTGGGCAGGGCGAAGCACTGTTAACAAAAACACCATGTTTGGAGAAAATACGAAAATAATAAAGACTCGACTAAGTTGGAGGATGACTTGAACTCCCTGGCATGCATTGATACACAACGGCCAAAATCGCCTAGGTGGTTAAGCACTAATAAATGACGATAATGAAGGTTTTAAAGCAATTTACTATGCAATATGCACATTTTTATTTCTGAAACCGATGTTAGCCGGCCTGGAGCGGATCCGTATCTGAACAGGCAATTCTTGCTGGAATGTTGCAAACCACATCTTGTTGTTTGTAAGGACAAAACCCCTCCCCGAAACCTTGACGAAATGGTAGTCCTTTCCCGTATATGAAACCGGCACTCTTGAGGTACATACCCGTTTGTCGCATTAGCTATTTGGTATGACCAGTGACCTTCTAGGTCTTGTCACCCCTTCCACCGTAGCCACATCTTAACTGCAATCGCTTGAAGACGAACCGCATACTAGACATATCCGCAAGCACTATTATGAGATTTGTCAAAACATAAAAATGGCATTAGATTCAAGGGTGTGCGGGCTGCTCCCTGCCAGTGAATTCCGTCATACGCAACATTCCTAAAAAAATTATAATTGATACCATTTAAGTTAACAAAGGCGGATCACATGTTTCGTAGTTGACCAAGCCTATGCCCAAACCTGAAACAAAAGCCGGAATCCAATCCCTACCCAAAAGACTTCGACGAGTGTTATTGCTGTAAATAACTAAACAAATTAAGTGAAATCCACTCTAATATTTTACGAATGTCTTCTATAAACAAAGTTTTCTTTCGAATTTCTTTATTTACATGTTGAAAGAAAAGAGGAAGTCGTTTGCCAGTGGTTTGGGTTTTATAAGCCTCTTATGATCAGCATGTCTCACCACCCTAAGTAAATAAGAGGGTTAAACGTTACACAAATTTTTAAAAGAAATACAAGAGAGAATTTAAGTAATTTTAATTTATTATAAAACCCTTTCATGTTAGATGTTGACACGAAGTTGGAAATAGGATCTGAAAAATAAAAATTCATGTTGTAGACCAATTTATTTTATTCTTTACATAAGTTTAGGTAAGTTTTTCAAATACTCGGTTCAGTTATGGTAATACCAAAGTTCATTCAGCAAAAGTCTGACGTATAAATTAACTCGTCACTGTATCAGAAAAACCACTATTTTAGTTGAAATCCGATATTACCAAGTACCTTAAAATTAAGCTCTCAACAAGCAGACACCACCAGCTTGTTTAATTTTGTCTTCAGCCTTCTTTGAGAAATATTTAGCTTTCACAATCACGGGCTGCTTTGGCAGATGTCCCCGGCCCAACAATTTGTAATAACCCTGCAAAAGAAGGAAAGTAAAGTGAAAATATTTTCACTACTTTGAATTGCCTCTAATCGGCTACTGATTTCAAAATGTCTGTATAATCTGAAAGGCTTTCGCTACATGGGGAGAGCAATTGTACGGTCGCATTCAGTCCGCCCGACGCCTTAGTATGTATCTTCATGTAAAACAGAAATTCAAAATCGGTAATTCTATACGACGGTACGTAACTGCTAATATACGTCCAATAATATCGGGAAAGGTATCAAACGACGCGTTTTGTCCTCTGTATCAACAATCTAAAAGCCGATATTCGATATTTTATGTCTGTCTAGAGAAATTTGCAATTAAAGTTGGAAATGTTCTGTAATTTTCATGTAGTTGTTGTAATCACAGATTAAGGTGTACTGAAAAGTGTGTTCTGTGCAGAAACGCTGTGGACCGCGTAGCCGGTGTTGGACCGGATAAGGGTTATTTTACACTGAAGTGTTCTGCACATAAATACCTTGGATGACGTCCCCTATTTGGGATCTGACCTGGGTTATTTTCTGGTTTTTTGAAAATAACTTTTATTATACCGAGGTCAAAACGCGTCGTTTGATACGTTTCTCGATATTTTTGGACGTACATTAGCAGTTACATACGGTCGTATAGAATTACCTCAAAATCTACAAATACTTACGAATTGCACTAAATCGATAACTGGCGCCTTTTTGCTTTTCTCTTTCTGTAGTTCGGCAAATTTATCAGCACCAACCAGAGACCACAATTTGTCCAAGTTAATGGTTGGGCAGAATTTATGTTGACGGCGTAAATGGAAGTTTCTCATACCAACTTTACCGAAATAGCCAGGATGGTATTTGTCGAAGTTGATGCGATGATGGTGCATACCACCAGCATTACCGCGACCACCAGGATGCTTACGGTGCTTGCCAATACGACCATGCCCATGGCTCACATGACCACGGAGCTTTCTGGTCTTCTTCCTTTTGATGTTTGACTGTAATTAGATACATGAAATAATTTAATACACGTGTTTCTTGGATTTCAGTTTCGACAAATTTACAATATGGCTGCCACAATTTTGAGGTTATAAACATTTAAAAAAAATTCTCTTATGCACTATCGAAGTCAGAATTTTACAATTTATTTAAAACTATGTATATTTACTTATTATTTCAAGGTTCCAAAATATTCGACACCTTTAAATGCTTTTTATAACAAGCGAAAAACTTAAATTGTGACTGCCAAACATGCTACGACGTCCACTCACCATCTTGATATTTTACGAAAGAAAGATATAGACGAAGTTGGCTGCTCATGTTGATTGTCATTGCGGAAGTGTGATTTCAGTGCGCTATTTCTTCCATTACAGGGGTGCATTTCGTTAACACCTTTTTACGTTATTCAACATAGCCGCCAAGTACAACGCACAAGCTTACTTGCGCCAATGACTGATTTGCACTAGGATTTGCGTGGTGTATGTCGTGGTTTTGCAAGTTGCGCAAAGAACTGTGCTAAAATCAAAAGAATTTAGATTTTTACGCATGCCCACAAACATTTCGCAAGCCGAACTTCACCGCACATTTAGTTTCCGCATAATTGCTTTCGCATTGCAGCACCGCTTCCGAGGAAACCATGGCTTCAATTGGGGATTGTTTTAAGACATTAATATCACCTATTACTAACTGCACTGAGATGTCTAGTATAATACAAGGTGGCGCAAAAGTAAGCTTCCGATGTTTTTTGGCTGTAATTAAAAAAAAAATGAAAAACTTTGATTCTTCTTGTGGATTATTTTTATTTGGTCTTTTAATTTTTTTTACATCAAGTCGAGAATATGATGTCATGTAAATGGCCGCCGCCACAGTTGATTGTCATTTGAGCCCTTTTTATGCCATTTTCCATCACTTTGGCCAAAACTTCCGGCGATAGGTCCTGACATTCTTGACGGATATTGTCTTTAAGAGCTGCAAGAGTCTGAGGCTTGTTGACATAAACTCGCGACTTCAAAAAGCCCCACAAAAAGAAGTGGGGAGCGGTCAAATCAGGCGATCTTTCTGGCCAGTGCAAATCGCCAAAACAGGAGATTAGGCGCTCGGGAAATGCATCCTTCAGCATATCGGTTGTGGCACGTGCAGTGTGTGCTGTTGCACCGTCTTGTTGGAACCACATGTTTTCCAATCCCAATTCATCAAGTTGCGGCAAAAAGAACTCGTTGATCATTGCTCTGTAGCGCTCACCATTCACAGTTACCGTTTTGCCCGCGACGTCTTCGAAGAAAAAAGGTCCGATGACTCCTCCAGCGAAAACAGCACACCATACAGTGACTTTGAGCGGGTGTAATGGCTCTTCGTGGGTTACACGCGGATTTTCAGTGCCCCAGAAGCGAAAATTTTGCTTATTTACGTAGCCGCTAAGATGGAAATGGGCCTCATCACTCATGATTATTTTTGATGAAAAATCATCTTCCTCTTGGTGGTGATTAAGGATGGCTTGAGCGTATGTTAGACGCGATTGGCGGTCAGCAGCTAACAGCTGATGCACCATCTGGACTTTGTACGGAAACATCTTCAAATCTTGTACCAAAATTCGCTGTAAAGACCGTCGACTGATACCCATTTGCGTGGCACGTCGTATGGTCGATGTCGACGGCGCTTCCATGACATCCTCGGCTACAGCAGCAATATTCTCTGCAGAACGGCTACTCCGGGGTCTGCCACGCCTGGCAGAATCTCGTGTTGTGCCAGTCTCTTCGAGGCGAGCGGCTAAACGTCGCAGTGTTTCACCAGTAGGCGTTGGACGGCCAGGAAATCTGCTACGAAATTCACGTTGTGCCAAAGTCACCGACCAATTATTGGTCAAATAAATAGTCAGCAATATTCCGCGTTCTGGAGCAGTGTAGCGTAACATTATTTATTAACGTGTATTTCGCATGTGTTTACTATACAAATGTCAAAACAGAACTGACTTTAGGGGCCAATCGCAAAATTTATAGCATTTTCTGAGAGGAGGATTACTTTTGCGCCACCTTGTATAACCGACCTCGTCCTAAAATTGAGGATGTATGTTTTATAATGTCATAACCCCCTCCACAAGTCATACAAGATACTTTTTTTTAGATCGCGGTAAATATTTGCATAATAAAGATCTATGTGAACATGCTTTTAGCACAGACCGCTACGACCCACTCCGATATCAAATATTTCGATAATCAAAGTTGCACCATTTCTTTTGGAGCGATAAACCAAACAGTTGTCAAAAAGTTAACGGAATAACAAGTTTTAGTTAATTTTCCGCTTATTTTCAGCAAAATATTTATGCGTTTATTTAAAAATGGATATAACGCTGGAAACTGCACCATCGCCTCAAGATGATGCATTTGTACCCACAGCAGTATTGCGTGACAAAATAAGGCAATTCTCGCAGGTCCATCGTGAAGTGCTGCGTGCCAAGTCCAGAGATGCCTTACGTTTTGGCTTGGGTGAAATTCATGCACAAATTGAAGAGCTGAACAATATTACCGAAAAGGATGTGCTTGGTTTAGTAAAACGAATTAAAAGGCGTAAGCATGCTTCAGTAGAAGAAATGTATCGATTTAGCCATGCTTTTATCCAGAGCATCGATAGTATTAAGCTATTTGCTAAAGAACCCGGCGCTTTGCAAATTATTATAAAGGAACTTACCGGTAAGTTGTGAAAAAAGTCCTATGTTTAGTTTAATAATTCAGTGTTTGCCTACATTGCAGGCATAGATTCAGAGCGTCAAATTGGTGCTGTAGAGTGCCTTTGCAATTTATCACTTGGTGAAGCGCCAGTTTGTGAGAAAATAGCCACTATGGCGGGAAGTTACTTAGTCACCTATTTGGATAGCCTGGATGAACGTTTAAAGCGAACATCGCTCTGGACAATTGCCAATATAATAGCTACCAGCGCTAAAGCTGCACAAATCATAACGCAAATGGAAATAGTCACTAAACTGTGGAATCTTTATATTGATGATAGCGGTGACATGGATTTAACAAGCGATTACCGTGAAGATGCAGCATTATGCTTACAACTGTTAGTGGTACACAACAGAAACGTATTAAGAACAGAAGATTTAGATTTGATAAAGAATGGCATGTGCCAAAAGAAGCGTGACAGCATAGCTGGTGAATATCATTTACAATTTTTATTTCATAGCGAAGCTATAAATCCCATGAGAGAATTAAATATGGAACAAATCAAGTATTTGATCGATTATATTTTGGGTAATTTGTGCACCACTGTTGACTTCGCCAGCATTAGCAGCCGCCTAAGAATTCTCTATGGTATACGTTTGTTGGGGAATGTATTGGCATGCCAGCCGCATGCATTGAAGGTGTTGGTGCAACATTTAAAGGAAGTTTTCAGTGCAAATGTAGAGGATATGTTAAATAAAATTTTTGGATACCGGGAGAAAAAGCTAACACAGGAAGTGATTTATTTATTAAGGCAATCAATGTCACAGCAGGAAGGTGACAACCAGCCTTTATTAAGACTAGAAAATTTACATATTCCAAAATTCGACTGATGGTTCATTGGAAACGTTGAAATTGTTGCAGATATAAAATTGGAATAATAAAGAAATTGTTAGCTATGAAATATTTTACTAAAGAATCCGGTAAAGAATAATTTACTATAATTGCGCTGCCTATTTTATTGATTAAGATTCACAAAGTCTAAGTGAAATAAGTTAAATATAACACATCATTTATTAAAAATGTTATGAATACATACATTGATTATTCTGTTATAAATACATACAGTTCTTATATTTAAATTTAACTACTAGTTCCTGAGCCGGATTGTACATATTTATCGTGACATGATAAATGTACCACTTCTCCATTGGGATAACGCACAAAAGCGGGTGGATTTGTGAACCGTTTTTTACATTGTGGACAAACGGTGAACTCAGTAAGTATAACATATTTCTTTTCCTCAGCTTGTATCTCTCTCCTGACACGCTGAATTTCACCTTTAAGTAGCGCCACAGTGATTTCCTCCTCATGTTGTTTGGCAAGTTCGGTACGCAGTACTATTTGTAAATAATTCCATATTAATTCTGCAGGCATATCATCAGGCAATAACTGAAAAGAAAAAGTATCCATAGTCAAAGAAAAAGAAACGGGGTATTCAGGTATGTTCTGCATTTCAATCTCACTCTAAAAGCAATTTTACTGAATATTTATTAATGAATCTCTATTTATCATGATAAGACCCTAATACTGCCAGCAAGATTGAATGTTACTCAGTCAAAAAGTTTATGAGTTTTAAGTAACCAAAACGTTACGGCCAAGTTTTTGTTGTTGTAATGACAAAAACACTTCCGAAGATTTTGGGGAGTGCTGTCGAACTAACAGTCCTTCTCCCTTGAGACACTGGCCGACTGTCGTTGTAGCGATTTGATATGACAAGTGGCCCCTTCTAGGTCATGTCCCTCTCCATTCGTAGGGAAGGAGAGGTGGGTAGTGAGAGGTGAGATGTATCATATCTGTTGATCAAACATCGAGTTGCACGCCATTACCTTTGTGCATATTAGTCGCCTTTTACGACCGGTATGCCTACCTCGGGCATATTCTAAACCCCTAACCCGCAGGGAGAGCAAGTTTATTGTCCTATATATTTAAACTATATCATATTTACCGGTATTACAACATATGGACTAATTTTCTCCGCATACTTATTAAGCAATGTCAGTACGATTTCTTCATTGGGTCGCAGGAAATCTGGATGTAAAGCGACATTTTCATATGGTGGTTGACGTGATGGATTCAAAAGTGTTTTCATAAGTGTGCCGAAAATGTTTTTATCATCCTCATAATTTACTTCGCAATACTCAGCAGCCTTTTCTACATCACCCAATACCTGCACGTAAATTGCCAAAACTTGTTCGTGCTCTTTTAAACGTCCTAGTATTAAAGCGCGTTCTTCAAGCAACTCATTCGTGGGAAAATCTTTTAGTACTACTTCTGGTGAGTAATTTTGTGAGTTTTTCAAAAAGTCGCATAATTTTTCACGGAATTTCTTTAAATTTTCTTCTGCTTCACTGTTGAGTTTAGTCAATAGGATTATATTTTTTATAAATATTAAGTTAAACAAACCTTTTGTTTGGAGTTTCTTCACCTTTTTTCACTTCTTCCAGCAAGTTATGCACTTTTTCGCGATATTGTTTTGCTAGCACATTATGTAATAGCGTATTATTGTCTTTCCAAACATTGATGACATGCTCCAAATAGGGTATAACTAATGCCTTGTGACGGCTCAACAAAAAATCGAGTACATTGGCGCGTGGCAAATTTTCGACTTCAATGAAATTATCTGTGAAAATTCGTAATCCTTCTTCAGGCGCCTCTTTTAGCACCCAATCACAGAATTCAAAAATTAACGATAATTGGGGACCGCCTAATTGCTGTAGATATTTAATAGTACGATCATAACCATATAGGCTCGAACCCTCAACAGAGGATCGCGATTTTAACAATTCCAAAGCTTTCTTATGTTTGCCATTCATTTGATAAAGTATTATTAACTCAGATATTTTATCATGCTTCTTTAAAGTCTTCTCCGACTCTTCCAAATGGCATTGATTTAGACGGAGCAGTGGCGCAACTAGCGAGTCATTGGTCTGTAACGAAATTTATATTAATAATTTGAAATAGGCTTATGAAAAAAGTGCTGTGCGTCAACCTGTAGATAACATTTGAGCAATGTTGTATCAATAATGGAGAGCAACGACTTGGATGTACTTTTGGTGTCGCGTAGTTTGACCACTTCCTTTTGACGTGCCAAAGCCAGAAACTCTATTAAAGCTAAAAGCGCGTTTTCCATATCTTTTTCTTCCAGCTGCGGTGTTGGTGGTGCTGGTACAGCTGCCTCATTCGATTTGTTCCCCTGATCTTGCAGTAAATTCGGAAAAAGTCTTATAACGTCATATGGATCGGCGGCAGCCTTTTCAAATTCCTTCATCGAATCGGCAAACTGTTTATTAGCAAACAATTCACGCGCGAAACGCATGTGTATTTCACGTATTGTAGATGCTTTGATGTCCTCTGGCTCTTCGGATATATCCTAAAAGTGTTTAATTATTAAACCTTGCCTTTGCGAGTTTAGATATGCATGTTTGATTTCCCATACCGTCAAACCAATTGCCAGTTGAAATTTCTTTTGTTGCAGCAAAATTTGACGTTGTGTTGGTACATCCACCATTCGTATGCACCATAATTCTGATGTAGCCGCAGCAAATATAATACCTTTGCCAGAACGTACGAGCAACCGTGCTTTACTTAGCTCCGGTATACTTTGTACAAGTGTGTCCTTATTTATGCTGCTACCCTCAATACAACGCACCTCAATTGCGTCCGCAACGCGCCCAATCACGTAGGGTTCATCCCAAACTGAGATTACATTAAAAAAATTGAAAATTCGAAGTCAATTTATTCAATATCAAATAAATCCCACACTTAAGTGCATACCTATATCAAGCAGTGGACTACTATACAGCATCGGTTTTAGTTTATGTTTTATCTCAACATTGCCTATGGCTGCTTCCATAACGCTTTGTGCCTTAAATTTTTCATCACGTTTTTTTACATAGTCACTAGGATCAATAGCAACCAGATACTTATCTTTGGATACTCCCAACATATTATGTTTTATAACACAAATACAGGGATCCAGACTATGTTTTGATGAAGTTACAATTAAATCGTGCTTCTCTGGTTTACTTGCGAGCATCTACAGGTATGAAATTTAACTGATTTTTCTATGTATTTTTAACAAGCTTCCACTTACATTGTAAATAACATATTCGTCCTTAAACCCAATGCAAACTGCGTCATCAACCCAGCAGAGCGCCTTCGGCACATCTTTAAGGTCAATATTATATACAAATGTGTTTAATTTATCTTGTTTCCAGTAGAAAAACTGCAACTGGCGTTTAATCGCACAGCATACACCAATAACGGTAGTCATTTCACCAGTCGGCAGTCTTGTGGGCTACAAAAAAGAAACAAACTCTTAAATTATAAAGAACTGATGTTAAAAAAATCATAATGGCTAGAGGAAGTTTTCTATTTCCTTTCATGTTTAACATCAGAAGATTGACAATGAGGGATGAAAAGCGTCGTATCTACACCCGTAGACTTGGGTTTCACCACCGTTTGTGGCAACAAGAAAGACATGTGGCACTGGCCACCATCGGGTAGAAACCAACCCCGGTAGCCTGCTTAGGTAACATCGGTTCCAGATATTAAATCGGAAATTCATTCCTAAATGTTAACTCTCATGATATGAGTCATCATAAAACATATGACTCTCGCATTTACTCACCTTAACATCCAAAGCAAATAAAGTGCATCCTTTCGTAGCCATTGCACTGTGTATAAATGTAAAGTTACTGCCCACTTGACTAATATCGCAAACATGTACTATATTGTCCGTCAGCACAAAGAGCAGGTGTTCCGACGGTATTACTTGCATTTGGACAATCGCTTTCTTGCTAAAGTTCTTATTAAACATTAACATATCCACAGAACTATTCTCATCCACAGAATACATGATGAGTTGCCCACTACGTGTACCCAAGATAACATTGTTGCCTGTTCCAAAACAACAATAATGATTGTAAAATTTTGTTATATAGTTTTCACTAGGTGCTTCTTATTTTCCACTTACCATAGGCTGCAATTGATTCTATTTGCACACCCTGTTTAAGGATTCGATGTATATTATATGCCTCGTGCATTGTTTACAAAAATTATTTCCGGTTTTGCTCGAATTTGCAGTGAGGAAAATTAAATGCATTTGCGTTTGACGGATAAGTGCAATAGAGCGATACCCAAAATTCTTAGCGCTATCGTTTTCCAGTTATCGATTGTTTATAAATCACAAACATCGGTTGAATTTTCTGATTAAAATGATTTGGGTCGCGCTTCGCACCGCGTAAACGCCTTCATGCAAATATTTGAGCAACCGAAATTAAATTCTGTGCGTGGATTTCTTTAGACGTTAATTCAATGGAGGGGTAGGTATTTGTTTCCTTTAGGAGGCAACTGCTAAAACACGTCCAAAAATATCGGGAGAATTATCAAACAACGCCTTGACTTCGGTGTCAACAATCTGAAAGCGGATTTAAAATTTTTGGTTTCAGTGAAAAGTTATTCGCAAAAAACCCAAAAATTACCCAGGTCCGATCCCCAATAGGGGGCTTGATCCAAGGTATTTGTGTGCAGAACACCTTTCTGCGTAGGCGGCCTTCGGCCGCGCTTCCAAAAAAATAACCCTTAGCCGGTCCAACACCGGCTACGCGGTCCACAGTATTTCTGCGCAGAACACACTTTTTGCACTTTTCGGTTCACCCTAATCTGTGATTACAACAACCACATGAAAATGACAGAAAATTTTCAACTTTGATGGCAAATATCTCTTCACTGAAACAAAAACTCAAAAATCCGCTTCCGGATTATTGTTACCGTGGTCAAAACGCGTCTTTTGATACCTTTCCCGATAATTTCGGAAGTGTTTTAGCAGTTGTGGGTAATTGTTTCCTTTAGAAGGCAACTGCTAAAACATGTCCAAAAATATCGGGAGAGGTATCAAACAACGCCTTGACTTCGGTATCAACAATCTGAAAGCGGATTTAAAATTTTTGGTTTCAGTGAAAAGTTATTCGCAAAAAACACAAAAATTACCCAGGTCCGATCCCAAATAGGGGGCTTGATCCAAGGTATTTATGTGCAGAAAACGTTTATGCGTAGGCGGCCTTTGGCCGCGCTTCAAAAAATAACCCTTAGCGGGTCCAACACCGGCTATGCGGTTCACAGTATTTCTGCGCGGAACACACATCTGCACTTTTCAGTACACCCTAATCTGTGATTACAACAACCACATGAAAACAGAAAATTTGCAACTTTAATCACAAATTTCTCTGGATAGACATAAAATATTTATTTTCCACTTTCAGAATATTAATACAGAGGTCAAAACGCGTCGTTTGATACCTTTCCCGATATTATTGGACGTACATTAGCAATTACGTATGGTCGTATAGAATTACCATTAATTCAATGGAGGTTACATAGATACAAGTTGAATTTGTAATGAATTAAAATGAAAATTAATAATCACACCACATTTAAAATAATATTATTAATAAAATAGAATTCATGTAAAACTATTTTGGGCAGAGATACTCGTATCTCCAATATGTTCGTCAATGATCCATTGAAACAACTTTTATATATAAGTGGCCGTGGCTCTTAATCGATTACGTAAATTTTTTAATATATAATTTTATAATATATAACACGGCTATTATTTTTAAAACTGACTTAATCAAAAGTGGACGCCGCAGAATCAATCTAAATTTGCTATGCACTGAATAATCACTTTTTTGTGCTCTCCAAAATATTCTACTATACATAAAAAGTGGTCCTGGTAATGGCCCGATTTCGCCTGTTTTTAATAGGAATTTCAGATGAAGGACCGACGAACACTATAATTTTTGATATACGTATAGAATTCGTTAAAAAAAATGAATATACCATTGTACCATTTCGCAAGATGGTTGAAAACCTATTTTTTTATCAGATCTTTCTGAGGGGTATCAAAAGACGTGTTAACCCCCTGCGGGTTAAGGGTTTCGAATATGCCCGAGGTAGGCATACCGGTCGTAAGAGGCGACTAATATGCACAAAGGTAATGGCGTGCAACTCGATGGTTGATCTACGGATATGATGCTTCTCACCTCTCATTACCCATCTTATCCTTCCTTACGGAAGGAGGGGTGACATGGCCTAGAAGGTTTCACTGGTCAGAAATCGTTACCACGACAGTCGGGCAGTACCGGAGCGTACCAGGTTCAAATCTGGCCAAGGACTGTTAAATTGACAACACTCCCAAAACCTTCGGGGAGTGTTTTTGTCGTTACCACAAAAACAACAACAACGTGTTTTTACCTCACTTTTCATTAGGTGTTCTTGTGGAACTCGGGATATCCGCATAAACCATGGAGCAGTGATAAGGTTGTCTAATTTTGTCTGCTCACTGAACTTTTTTGATGACATTGGCCTATAGATTGTCAAAAAGAGATTCAAACAGCATAATGTAAACTAGCAAAATGTAAGCAATCGTGGTTTGCATTTTCAATTTTGTGTTTTTTCGAATGCTCCTGCTAAAAGCAAATGCATATATGAATATATTATTCAATAAGAATCACTTTTAAACCTTCTAACAAATGAATATTTCTTTTTTTTCTCTTCCGTTTATTCGTTAGCACCAGCCATTTGATTTTGACAATCTTTACGTCAGTATGTTGTTGCTGCACAGTTGACTTTACCTTATTCTTATACCATGCCATGGTTGAATTATGTAGAAACGGTATCATTTTGAAATATTTTGATGAAAAACTCTGCGTTAACTTCGATTAACACTATTTTTAACGCGTTTCCCTATTCACTAACTTTTAACCACACGAAAAGTGTTAGCTAACACTTTTTGTGTGGTTAGCTGTCGCGATTTATTTTCGAGGTGTTCACAATAGCTTTAATATATTTGCAAGTGTTTTAGCGTTTGGAAAAAGTAAAAAAATTAGTTTTTGTTTTTTGCATGTAATTTAGAGCTAAATACGTCTGAACACCAGTATTTCCACATTTTATCACCATCAAGAGTCAGATGTTTACAACGGGCTACAGTAGCCCGATTCTGTAACTTTTAACCACTCGCCGAGCGCTAAGCTTATCGCCAAATTTCGGCGTTTGTTCTTAACGAAAGTGCGATTCTGTAACTCTCCTTTAACGCCGCTAAACAGCTGACTCTTGATGGTGATAAAATATGGCAATACTTCTCTTTTCGCCGTATTTTGCACTAAATTACATGCAGAAAACTCAAAACTATTTTTTTTACTTTTTCCAAACGCTAAAACACTTGTAAATATATTTACTCTATTGTTAACACCTCGAAAATAATTTGCGACAGCTAACCACACATACATAACATAGCTAACACTTTTCGTGTGGTTAAAAGTTAGTGAATACGGAAAAGCGTTAAAAATGGTGTTAAGCGAAGTTAACGCTAACTCTTAACGAAAGTGCGATTCTGTAACTCTCCTTTAACGTCGCTAAACAGCTGACTCTTGATGGTGATAAAATATGGCAATACTTCTCTTTTCGCCGTATTTTGCACTAAATTACATGCAGAAAACTCAAAACTAATTTTTTTACTTTTTCCAAACGCTAAAACACTTGTAAATATATTAACGCTATTGTGAACACCTCGAAAATAATTCGCGACAGCTAACCACACAAAAAGTCTTAGCTAACACTTTTCGTGTGGTTAAAAGTTAGGGAATAGGGAAAAGCGTTAAAAATGGTGTTAAGCGAAGTTAACGCGTTGGCGTTAAAATAGTTACAGAATCGACCTACAGGACTACAATTTATCTGTTTTAGTCAAAAAATATCGGCTTACCCCAATATATTGTGACGAATTCGATGATTCCTTGATTATCAATCCTGGGTTCGATCACTATAAAGTCGAATAAACACACGCACAGATAATGTAAGTAATAGCTAGTTTTATTTACTAGTAATAAACGCAAAACAATTTTAAGAGTTTGATAACTTTACAGTAGTTCACTATTGAACGCTTGAAAATAAACTGATCAACCTGCCTTGCTTGGTCACCGCCTTATATAGTCCAACAGGGTGCTTGCCTACGCACCGAGAACTTTCTTGGTTGTTCGCTTTTCTTGTTCTGGAAGGGTCGGTGTTATTTATTGGCATCTCCTCTTTGCACCGTATTCGCAAACACTCGCGCCATCTCTCTTCCTCTTCTTAGTTACACGCTTGCATGCATAAGCGTAGCCATCGTTATCTCACCTGTGTTTAACTAGTGGTGGGAGTGTTATTGAGTTAGGGATGGTACATGCTTGAGAATAATCGCCACAATATCAAAGCTATCGACTCGCTTGCATCTCTGAATTTCTATATAAAACAGCTGATTGTGACGTAAAAAAATTATTTTTTTAACAAGATCAAAGAAAACCAGAAAAAATGTCCTTCACGGTTATGCAAAAATTATCCTTGCAGTGCTTAAAAGCAGATCAGCCTTTATTGAGTGAGTAATCAAAAAACAGTAAATACACTCACTAAAATTCAAATTTTAGCAACTATACGAAATGCGAGTAAAAAGACTGGAGGCAGCACGAGGAATAAGAAAGGACACCCAAGACCGAAACATCGTGGTTGGCGGGTACAAGACGGCCATTGGGTTTCAGAGGGCACTTTGCTGGCCACGCAGTTGACGACACGCTTTCATCCGGGCATGAATGTATGTTTGTGAATATAAAATAACCACTGTTGTATACATACGTGTTATCGCTGTTACAGGTTGGTTTTGGACGTAATGGCACACTCTTCGCTATGGAACATGGACGCGTATATGTAACTTGTGAATTATTGGATCCCAATTGGGATCATACATGGGTTCAAAAGAATTATGCCGGTCGTGAGGGTCAACCGATTTATAAGAAATTTTTTAATGTAATACCAGCACCACAGCACCAACGTTTTCGGTTGGTTGATGAGATTTAGAGATTAGAAATAAAATTAAATCAATGAAACTATTGTGTTTCACCTCTTACTTCCAATAACCACATTAGGTGGCACTGGTAACTCAAAACATTTTTTTATGAACAAATAAACAAGTTAAATTTTCGTATACCTCAAAGAGGCGTTGTTAAGTCAATTTATTCGAAAAATGTGAATACAGTAATTTTGATCGATTAACAGAGAATTATGCAGGATGAAGCAGCAAAGACAGAAAACTATTTTAGGCAAAACATAGAAAAACTGATAGCATTGCACAATTAAAATTATGTTTGTTTTATATGAAAGAACTTTTATCAAAGCGCTATATCACAAAATACTACATATATACATTAGTATGTATCTAAAGAATTGTATCTTAACTAAACAACAATATTTTGTTTGAATAAAATGGTTGGCTGTTACTAAATCTTTATAAAAAAAAAAAAAACAAAATAAGCCGAAGGGTCACTAAATAAAGCATATCGCAATCGATATTTGTCGGGGTTAATGAAAAAAGATATACAAAATAAAATATAGAAGTATGCATAAAACTGAGTAGCTTGGAATATATGGTAGTTGCGGCTAATCAGTTATATATGTGTGCTGACTATGCAAGACTGTATGTTTTCAATCATCGTCATCCTCAAATAACGCAATTATACGCTGATGCTCAGCTTCTCTTTCCACTTCATCCAATGATGTTGCAGCTGACGATACTGTTTGCATTTGCTTTGGAGCTGCTTGCTGGTTATGATTCATTGCATTGTGTATCTCCAGTGCAGCAAGTGTTTCGAAAAGCAAATTACATGGATTACAACGAGCACTAAACCCGCCGCCAACATGTGGTGGAGTGATGGGTATGGGCTTTAATATATCTCCATTAGTGGGTGACTGTCTACAATTGTCTGATATTGTTGTATTTAACAAATCTTTCCGCACTCTAATAAATGATTTATCTGGGGTAGCAGAAGCTGCGGTTTGCATGGAATTTAAATGCGTTGTTGTTGGTGACTCATTAGCCGCCTTTTGCAGCTTCTGCAGGAATGTAGCACGTGCAGTTACATCCTTACCATTATCGTTAACACCAGCAGTACCAACAACAATAGCTGCTGGTTTTTGTGTTGTGACATCAATATCAAATTCAAGATCTGATAGTGGCAAATTATTTGAGCTGCGACTCTGTGAACGTTCAATTTCATATAATATATTATTATCTATTGTTATTGGTGTATTAGTATTGCTGCGTCGTCCTTTGTTGGGTATTGTTCTAAATAAATTAATACCATCTATTATTGTGGTGTCATTAACTTCATTAGCAGCGTAATTTTTGTTGCTTATATGTGTATTTAGTAATAAATCAGTCAAGTTATTCATATTTTTTGGCAATTCATATTGTGTATGCAAAATTCTTTCTTCAGATAAACGTATATCTGTTGGTTGTGATGCAGCTGCAGCTGTTGATGATGCGGTAGAACTTTTGCGTGTATGCGCGTTTTCCAAACCACTACTACCATCACCATCACCTTTACTTTTGTTATTTATTATACTGTTATCGTTGTTGTTGTTTGGTAGCAGATCAGGTAAGAATATATCACCACAATTTGCTTTCTTCAACCATTCACAAGTCTTCCGTATACAAAATATCATGCGTCTTATAAATTCATGTGGCGATATACGTTTAGCACGCCGTAATGCCAAAAGGCGACAATTTTCCTCAATATATTCCAGAAATTTGTGCTCGATACATGTACTCATATGTTCAGTATATGAATCTTCAAACATGAAACGTCGAAAGCATGCACGACATTTACGCTCTTTACAACTTTCAGGTATATTAATTGTAATGGCATCACGCAAGTGCTCTATGTTCATTATATCATCTTCTTCGAAATTTTTTTCCGTGTAGGTAAACAAATTTGATTTGTCTCTAGCAGTTGTCGCATAATTTTCTTCACCTGAAGATGATTCTGTTTGAAAATCTTCCTCCATATAAGGATCGCTGTTTGTGCCACCTATGGCATTTTCATCATTATATAAATCAACATCATCTGCATTTCGGCTACTACGATGATATGAATTAAGTCCGGCATTTGTATCTTTATTGAAGAGTAAATTTAAATAACGCATTTGTTGTTCCATATTTTGTTGACTGGGTGGTTCATTAGCTGCTTGAAAATTATTATTCAACAATTGTTTACAAACTTTATTTTGATCTTGCGTATAATTTGTAGTATTAAGCAAATTCGTGTCATTATGCCGCTCAGTGCTAAAAATCAATTCGTCTGCTGTTGCCAAAACACTATCTTTATCGACATTTCTTTTGTTGCCACCAATTGTATTGTTCTTGTCATTTTGTTGTTCTAGCATTTGTACGGCTTTCAAACCCAAACTATTATTTATATACTGATCACGAAAGGATACTGCATGTTTCAGATAGGATATGCAAATTGCACAGATCTTGCACGGCATACCATCATCTTCGGTACACTGCGTATGCATGAAAGTAATTAGATTTTATTTTCCAAGTTTATAAAATACTATTCTCTCTCCCCTTACCTTTAATCCGGTTGTCTCCTCTAGCATAACATTGATGGGTTTTTGCCAATTTAAAAATTCATTTAAGTTGGCGTGCAAATATGCTGGTATTTTCTCGAACACTTCATATTCAGCTGGACTGGCACAAACACGACAAATACTATTCCAATTGGTCATCTCTAACATACATAAAAATACTTTCCTATAGTATTATTTTGTCAAGTGGCTATAACACTAGCGCCATTTGAAATTTTCAGTCAGCACAACTATTTATAAAATTTTCACTTGAAATAGGCCAAGCAAAGTGCAAATCCATTCGGTAAACAACCAAGAAATTTATTCAGTCGATAAAAGCGGCAGGCTGGCAGCTGGCATATTAGTGTTACCAGATCTACTGCAATCTTTTCGTTAGCCCTCTAGTGCATAAATTTTAGTTTGAGCTCGAAAAATTTATATAGACTATTTTCATATATCTAAACTCGAAAATGCAGATAATTTTTTTAATTTGATCTTTTAGTTTCCTGAAATAAGTCAAAAGGTGAGTGCAAGTTTTTAGATGGGTCCGGAAAGAAAATGTGCAAATATCCGGGTTGTGAATCAGAAACCCAATCATTTAGCGTAAAATATGAAGAAAATTTATGTAACTCTACAACAAAACAATGTTTTATGGAATCCCACACTAATACATAAAACCAACTTTTGAAATAAATCTTTAAAAACGTTTAAAATACGGAATATATTGCTGTTTTATTTGCATTAAATATGCAAGCACTAGTGCATGGATCCGCCACAAGGCGGGGCTAGTTTAATTTCATTTACGCACCTTTCTGCTAAAATTTTGTTCACGAAAGATTCTTAAAATATGTAAATAACACTGCTAAAATACGTATTATATTTTTTGTTTAACTCTCGGGCACTTTAAACAAATTAGAATTTTTTTTTCAAAAGCAAATACATCGGGTTTTAAATTTGTCAAAAATTTTACATTAATTAGATGACTATACACTAGACTAACCCATTTTACAGTATAAATTAAAACGCAAACACCTTTTAAGTCACTTAATGATTTTGCAATTTATTACTACAAAAGTAATAATAACAATACAATTGTTTCGGCACTCGCGTAGTGCCTTCTTCAGCTGATAGCGTTCAACTAGCCATTGACTAACATAAAACAATAAACAAACAAAGAGAGAAATTGCAGTAATCCCACAATTACATTAACAAAAAATATTTAAGTTTATCGGAAAGCTGCAAAAAGACTTGAGTACAGTGGACCAATATCCCTGTTAACAGCAACCTTTTTATTTACATAAATATGTAGGGATTCTAAGATATTTAATTTATTACTATTTGATTCAGATTTAATTAATTTGAAATCGTCTTCACTTATAGCATGTTTATTCTCAAGAGCATGTTCGGCTATTCCGCTTTTCGGTTCGATGTTCCTAATATATTTGAAATGCTCGTTCATCCTTGTGCGTATTGTCCGCGTTGACTGGCCTATGTATTTTGCCCCGCATATCTCTCCGTCGTCATTAAAATTAGAGCACGTCACTGAATAAACGCCCGGTTTATCCAAGCTGTGACACTTGTCTTTCGTCGATTTTAGCAAAGATTTCAAGTTATTATTACTCTTTGGGACAACTCTTACGTTTGTTTTACTAAGCAGTTTTTTAATATATTTAAAATAATGTTCATCATACGTCACGCTGCAAAACCGATATTCCTCTTTCTCTTTTCCCACTGTATCGAAGAATGAACTGCAATCTCTTCTTACTTTTTTATTTTGGTGTTTCCTTATTAGTTGTTGGATGCTGTTGGGGCAATACCCATGAATTTCAGCGATGCCAATTATTTTCTCTGTCTCTCTTTCAAATGCGCTGCTGCTGAGCGGAACGTTTACAAGACGATGAGCCATAGAGTTAAAAGCCGCTAGTTTGTGGGAGTAGTGATGGTTTGATTCAATAGGGAAGAAACGATCAGTCGTTGTTTGTTTTCGATAAATATCGAATTCGATAACGCCATCATTCTTATGTATTAATTTTAGATCAAGGAAAGGTAATTCCCTATTTTCTTCACATTCATAAGTGAACTGGATCGCACCATTAACTGAATTAAATAAATTAAGCGTGTCTACTATTTTGTCTTTATCAATAATGACCACGCAATCATCCACGTATCGACAATAGAATCGTGGGAACAAAGAACTTTCAATCAATCGGGTTTCGATAGTATTCATATATAAATTGCATAAAAATGGACTTATATTCAGACCCATAGGCAATCCTTCTATCTATCTATGGCGCGATATACAACAGGTATATCATCATAAACCTCCTAAGAGATTTTTGCGCCAAGCTTCTCTTCCAATTTGTAGTGTGCCGATTTGAATTTTCCCTACAAATTGGTGGGACCTACAGTTTTTTGCCGACTCCGAACGGCATCTACAAAGGAGACGAATTTTTTGCTGAGAAGCCTGTCATGGCAGAAATACACTCGGAGAGTTTGCCAAACCACTGCCGAGGGGCGACCCCGTTTTGAAAAACTTTTTTCAAATCACTTTTGATGTTACCTGTACCAGGGCTCGAACCATGGACTTTCGGTGTGGTAGGCCGGCAACACTACCTTCACACCACGGCGGTCGCCGTGTTTGTTCAAAAAATTCCCCTCTGAACTGGAAGTATGATTGATTGACACATAATAAAGTTAAATCAAATAAGGCATTGGCGACCGTCGGATTAAGATTTTGCTTATCAAGCCAAAAGCGTAGAGCGTCCAAAGCGCCCTTTTTTGGTACGCTGGAAAAATACGAACTGATATCGAATGACGCAAAACATTCGTTCGGATTCAGCCGGACATCTTTGATTCTTGAAATCAAATCTAATGAATTTTTAATGGAAAAATTGTCAAAGCTCTCCAGCTTGCTGAAGTATTTTCTCAACCATCCGACAATATTTGATATAGGGGAAGTATACCCAGCGATGATTGGTCTAAACTTATTACCCGGTTTATGCGCTTTATACAGGCCATATAGACAAGGAACCCGTACATACGACTAATGCATGTTGATGTCCCATCGGCGGCCAAACAAGTCAGCATACATTTTTCGTCGAGTAATAACCTTTTTTTTCATTTTTGGAAGAAAAAAAAAAAAAAAAAAGCACATAGTACGTGTCAGCTGACACCACTTGTATGCTAGAGTGCCATGTAAATGCAAACTCACCGACGTTCAACCTTTCCGTGTACTTGGAACGTTCCGTAGAAATCAAACAATATTTTATTTTTTCCTTATCGTAGTCTGGAATTGCGAACGTACCTAACATCGTCAAAGGTCATATCATCTGATACTGACAATGCCCATGATTTCGGGCCTAATACAAAGATTTATATAGCAATTGATTATGTAAGTTACCGTGACACTTTGTGTTACAGTCACTCACATTCACGTTTACCCGTTTGTAATACCAAACAAATTAACCTAAGACAGAAACTTTATTTCTTGGCACATATTTTCTTTAACAAGATGATACCTTGGCCAATTTTCACCGGAAACTCCTGATGCGCACTGACATATTGGAGTATTTAAATTTGATTGTTTTATCATTGCATACAACGCACCCTATGTGGTTTGTGTGTGTGTGCAGATTCGGAGTAAGTTGCGCTACTAGTAGACATATACTATGGTTGTCACTAATCAAACAGCTGCCCTTTTTAGGGTCGATAGATAAATTCAACTTTAACTGTAAAACGGGCCTTCCCAAACGTTTTATGGAAAATAGAGAAAAGCAAAATATATGACAGGCCTAAATATATATGCGAATTTATCTGGTGTCAAAGTCTGAGGAAAAGTGAGAAAAGGTTCTATGTAAATGTCCTCTCTTTACTGACAGTTCTTTGCAAGTTTTGTCGATGAAGACACCTAATTTAGGAATGACAGTATGTCTCTTGTACCTGTATCGGACTTAGATTCCGACTGTGACGAAGTACCTTATGGCAAAGTCCATGGCCCAACTATCAGGTCGTGGCACTTCGACAAACATACAGAGACACATACATTTTAAATGTATTTTGTTTTTGTATTCATCGATTTAATTTCAAAATCAAACTGAGAAACGGGTGTTCTGTCAAAATTTGAGATAAAAAGTAGAAATCTGCTGGTCTAATAACACGACTTGTTAGTTGGGCATGGTAAAATCAGTATCGTAAGATTTCTAGTTCGTGAGACGCAGTTGCTATTGAAAAACTAAACAACCCGTTTCTATGAGATTTTCATTTATTTCTGCGTTTTTATTTAACATTCCTTCCGCAAACTAATGATATTTTCAAGGAATGGTCGAATCGTGTGTTATAATCTTATTTACAATATAAGGCATTTGTTTTAAATTATTTAATAATTGGTCAACAAACATGATTAGCTCAGGCGACAAAGGGAGTTGAGCATGAAAAAAATATGAGATCCACATTTATATATAGTTCTGAGCTCAGAAAATCTTGTAGCTAATAAGGTTTAAGGTAAGGTTGTAACATTTCTCCACCCTTTTTAAACAATATAAACACTTCTTAAATTTATGACTGAATCTAAATATTCTTGAATATAATCGATTATCAGTGAACATGAAATTGTTAAACTAGTACATTTTTAGTCCAATTACCCACCGACGCACGTACGTAGTACGTGTCAGCTGACACGACCTGTCTTATGAGAGTGCAATGTTAACGAACACTCACCGACGTTAAAATTTTCCGTATACGTAGAACGTTCCGTAGAGATGAAAGAAATTTTGATTTTTTCCGTAAGAACGTGTCAGCTGATTGCTTTCTCATATGACAGTGTTGCCTATTCATATGTGTGTATGATGGTTATGGATCGTTAGCAGTTGCTTTGCAAAAATACCTCAAAATACCTTTTAAATATTCGTAATAATGTTGAAATAACCTGAAATTACGATATTAAGTTGTTGCTTTTAAATAAATTGACTGTTTATAATTATTTAATATTAATTTCGGACACTCATAAAATGAAAAATAAATGTTTCAAAAGTACACGTTTGAGTTAGCATGCATGAAAACTGATCAATGGCAACATTGTATTGAATGTAAACAACACAAAATGGCTCATTTCTCCGTTGGCGCCACGGGCATAAGATTCCCTCAAACGTACGTACGTACAGGATACGTAAACGTACGTTACACACGTCGGGGGGTAATTGGACTATTTGAATGGTTAGTCGATGAATGGCATTTGGTTCTTTTGTGAAATTATTAATCGATAACCAAATTATTACCAAAAGTCCTACTTCCACTTCTGCAAGCTTTTTTGAGTTCAAAACTATAAAAAAATGAATATATCATATTTTGAATTCTCAATTTCTTTTCCAGCTCCTGGCCTAGATCCGCAGGAAGGCCTGATAACAATTAAGATAACTTTGCGTAAAATGCAAACGTTCGATGCGTTGAATTTTAACTAAACAATATTACTAAATTTAAGGAGCTGTGGAATAACATTTTAACTAGCTACATGCATAAATACATTTGTATTTGTATATGAGTACTACAATTGAACATAATAATTGAGCTTAGTTTATACATGTCTAACATTTATTACTCTCCCGTTGCTATCGATGTGCTCGCCTTAGATATTGGTGGCACATTTGTATCTTCGTCATCCTGGACTTTCTCCTCATACGTATACTCATTTGGATCCTGATGTTGCAAGTGCATTGGATTGTAGCCAGCCTTATGCCCAGAAGTTAAATGATGTTGAATAGGTGCATTAGGATTTAATGGATCTTTTGTTTTATAGAGACTCATCAGTTCTTGTGCCAGCATATATTGCTCTTGCTCGGGGAAGTCATGTTCGCAATGGTGCTCGCCACAAATGCGGCATTCATAAATGTTGGGACGTACAGTATTCTTCAGACGCTAGATAGATAGAAAATTGTTTTGAAAATTAAGATACTACATATCAGTTTTTCAAAATACTCACCTCCATAAAAGTATGACCCTCAGCGCGCAATAAATTGATAATAGCATAACCAGGTATACAAATTAGCGAGAATGATGCAAACATCCAACCGATACCGTACGCCCAGTCCGGATACTTGTAGCGACCATTATGATAGCTGGGCTCTTCATAGTTAATTAAACTCAGTACCCAGATGGCCTACGAAAGACGGGAAGTTTAAAACCAGAAAATTTTTTCAACAATTATGAAACTTACAAAAAGCAGACATGGACCTAGCACCAACCAACATGTTTTGATATACAGGGTTGGCGCCTTTCCAGTCATCTGCTTGACATTTTTCGAAAGACGGCCAGTGCCATAAAACCAAGCTACCGCAATTAGTTGGCAGAACGCAAGGAACATGATCGATATAGAGGCGGCGTAATGGTCCATAAGTTGGAAGAAATATATGCCGCCCTTAAGGGAACAGAAATAAATTACATGTTACTAAAACTCCCAATTATTATATACCTGTATTAGATTTGGAAGACCAAAAAGAAATGAGACGAAGCACACAAATAACACTACCATCTCATGATAGCCCAAATGACGTTTAATCCAGTTAGGGAAACCATCTTGTATAGAAGTGACAACCACCTCAACAATAGCAAACTGCAAAAGAAAAAATAAATATGTGTAATATATGAGTTCTTTTACAGACTTTCTTCCTCTTCTTCACCTGTGAATTGAGACCCAAGCACAGCAGCATAAAGAAAAACATAACCGCCCACAGTTGCGCATATGGCATTTTTGCCATCGCTTGAGGATACACAACAAATATCAGCCCAGGTCCATCGCTGATCACGTTGCGCACATTCGTGTTTTGCTCCAACGCCAAATTACCCAGAGTCGCAAAGGCAAATACACCCACCAATAGACTAGTTAGCATATTTACCACGCTTACGGCAACTGCATCACGCACAATGTTATTATTGTATTTGTTGTAGCTCGCAAAAGAGATCATCGACCCGAAGGTGATGCCAAGTGAATTGAAATTTTGCGATGCAGCATTAATCCAGACATTGGCATTTTTTAGTTCAGACCAATTTGGTCGAAAGAAATAGCGTAGGCCGTCGTCAGCTCCTTCAAGCGTGACTGCTCGACCCATCAGTATAATGATAAGTATGAAAGGAAACGTGGCAGTGAAGTAGCGCACCTGGTGAAAAAGGTAAAGAAAGATCACACATTTTGAGCACTTGAACTTGTATAAAATGGATTTGTAATTTCTTTTTATAGTTTACCTTCGCCGATGATTTAATTGATTTCCATGTGGCAAAGTAGACCAACAACCAAGCACATATTAAGCAGACAAATAATTCCCAACGCATTGCGCCCGGATACTCAATTCCAGGACTTATTTGTAGTAATTTGTTCCTGGAAATAACAATAAGTAAGTGTCATTTCGCATAAATCATCAGTGGAATAAAATTTTCCGATTAAAATTTACTCAAAAAACTCCTCCGAGGGTGTGCGTGATGTATTTGGTGCTAAGACGCCAGTTCGTTGAGGTACCCAGCAGTCTGGTGTGTTCCATCTAACAATTATAAAAAATACTGAAAATTAAAAAGAACAAGTATAAGCTGTGATACATCATTTTATTCATAACTTAATTCTTCCAGCTAAAGGAAAGCTGAGTAAGGGTATAAAAGTCGAAAAAATTGATTTTGTAAAAACTATTACAACTTATTTCGTGCAACCCAAAATAAACCAATTGGAAATAGTTGTTCGCTCCCGACTAGTTAGTTAAATTTTTTTTATATTAATTTATAACCAAGACTCTTGACTGTTTTTGGTCTAGCTCAATTTTACAACTCTAAAATTATTTTTGCGTAAAAGTTATCGTATTTTTAATTTACCTGTTATCACAATTTATCCATGGCATATCTGTTTTGAATGATGCAAAAAAGTAATAAATTGAATATCCTATGATGACGCTATAATAAGTGGACATTAGGAAAGAGACAACCACGCTAGCGAGACCTGCGCCTGAAAGTAAAGAAATATTGTATAATATGCAAGCAAAATGTATGATTGTTGTCTGCTAATTTCGGCTCGCATCGATATAAGCCTAAAATTGAACCGAATCTTGGGGCAAGGAAACCATTGAGTTATCTGTCAAAAAAAAAAAAATCCGGCTAAAATCGTAACCGGACTTTGGGAGTTCGAATTCTCTTAAACCTTCACTATGACATTAGAACCAATCTAGCGGCGGAGTTTATTGTAATTTTCGGGCATGACATGAACACGCTACGTGATTGTAGGACAATGGTTTGAATCCATAATTTTTAATGCGATTAATTGATTATTTATGTTAATACTCGATTTCCAGTAAAGGTATTGAATTTTATTTTCTAAACTCCCCATGTTTATGATAATGTGTCAAAGTACAAATCCCTCCAAAAATTGTCTAAAATAAAGTATCCAACTACTTTGTAGAGTACTTTTTAAACAGCCCTTTTGTTATTTATAAGGTGTGAGTGGATTTTAGAATTAGCGATATCGATACCAGGCTTGCCAGTATTGGGGACTTTTTACAAACTTTGGCGACCAAATTAAGAAAATTGGCGATGGAAAATATTATGAAGCTTGAGTAAATTTTTTAGGTATAATTTTAACTCGTTTTTCATTCTTTATCTACACCTCGCCAATGCATCTTGCGAGAAAATGAAGTAGAAAGCAAACGAAAGTTTGGAGCAGATCAATACGCAGGATCTTTACTCGTATCATATGTTAAGAAAATTAATATGTGCATAGGCATACATACTAATGTTGTGTATTGACGCCAATTTTCTGGAGACTATGTCAACGAGTGTCGAAACACACTTTTGTCAAGAAGAGGGATACAGATTTCTTGATAAAAAATGTTGGCAATGACTTAGCGTACTGTCTTCCTGAGGAAGCAAATTTTGGCATGCTTTGTTATAAAGAGAGAAGTTAGTCGTTAAAGATTTCCAAAGGTGATGTAACTGTCCTTGAGAAGAAAGCTTTTGAATATATTAATATCCTTTGCAAAGAAATTGATAAACGGTTGCCAACAATTTTGAAAAATTTAAAGAAAATTCAGATTTTTTCTCTAATAAAAATCGACCAGAATCCAAAGATTTATCATGCCCGGTATACGACCGTACGTAAGTTCTAAAACACCTCCAAAAATATCGGGAAAGGTATCAAAAGACGTATTTTGACCTCGGTATCAATAATCCGAAAGCGAAAAAGAAATATTTTTTCAGTGAAAAGTTATTGCCAAAAAACCAAAAACTTGCCCAAGCCGGATCCCAAAGAGGGGGCCTGATCCATGTTATATATGTTCAGAAAACCTTTTAAATACATATGAGCGTTGAAAGAACATTGTAACATATGGTAAGCTTCAAATTTTGTTGGCGATTTTGGCGACTTTTAAGGGAGAATCTGGCGACATGTTTTTAAAAATACTGGCAACCCTTTTTCCAACCTGTATTTGAATAATAAATAAGTTGTAATTACATGTACATTGCTATTTAAAACAAAAAATGGTTTCCCTTTGTTTAGAAATAGGCCAACTATAGCAATCTAAACAAGCAAGCGCAAAAAATTTAATATTTTTGAACAAACTACATGCACATTTCCTCATTTTGTAGAGAGTTCATTAACAAGATTCTGGATTACCATAATTTTTTATTATTTAATAGAGTAGGTGTCAAATTTATTGCTTTTTTCACAACAAACAATAAAATATATATACATACTTACAAAATTATTACTGTTAAATTACCTAGCTCTATATGCTATTACAAACACGGTATAAGTGCAAATGAATTTATTCATACAAATACATACTAACGTATTTCATTTGTACTGCTTCAATTCCCTTGTCTAGACACTCAATAAGTATAGGTATTCATATATTAATATTGTAACCACTGAACAAATTGTAATTATTAGTGCAATCTTTAGTTCTGTAATGAGTGCGGAGGCGTGTAATAAAATGGTTTGTTTAGGTTTTAGATATATTAATGACATTTGAAAAGTATTTTGGAAAATATACACATATTTGAAGTCTATATTTATGTAAATTAATCGTGGTTTGTTCGTCACGCTAAAACTTGAAAACGACTGAACCAAATTGAATACTTCCTTTGGTTAGTTTGTTTGTAATCAATACGCGCAAGTTTAGGAAAAAAAAAAACGAAAATATTAAGGGGCATGGCACCTCCCGTACAAACTTGATTTTATGGGCGTATTATCTCCAAAAGGGTTTATGGTAGGGATCTGAAAAATGTTATGGCGATATTCAATATCAATAACATACTCACGGGGAAAAATGAGAGTTATCGGAGAAGGGGTCATGGTACTTCCCATACAAACTAAAAGGGTTCGTGCTAGGATATGAAAATTGGTTTGGAGATATACGGTATCAATACCATACTCACAGGAAAATAGTGGAAGTTATCAAAAACACACTTGATATTAATATTTTTTTCTTGACGGTTTATTAATATTGACAATTTATCAAGATGAAATAATCGGTTCCTTAATCGATATACAATTGAAATTGTGAGCAATCGCTAGTTTTCGATTAAAATGAAATGAACTCAATAAAAAAATCTATGTTGGGAATTACGTAGTTTGGGGAGTTTATGACATTTTGGGGAAAATACGTATTTGAGGATAAGCAAACAGTTTTCACCCCACATATCAGAATCGCATTTTAGAACTCAGTGAAGTGAAGAAATGAAAATGTTAAGTGATAATTAAAGTGAAAAATTTTATTCACTTCACGATAACGCCCAACAAGAATTGACCCCCTGGTAAGTAATCGTACTCAGCCATTGAACACCTCATTGAACCAGAATCATGTATTAAAAGGAATAGTGAAAAGGGTAAAGTTGGAGAAAATGACATAATTCAGCTCCGTTTTGAAGATAATCTTTTTATGGAATTTCTCTAGCGGGCTTGGACGAAGCAAATGTGCGACTACTCATGAGTGTCATCGATGGCCTTTCGATACACCGTTGGTCGCATCGCTCTGTTTAAAAGGGTATCTACTATTTTTCTGAGAGGCGGTTGTCTTTTGCTATGACCCGCAAGGCCTCATCCTAGAGGGAAGTGCATATTGAGCACTTTCTTGTGGTCTTTAACTTTTATCGCCTGCGCTCGGATGTAAAGATGATATGCCAGTGTCATAGGGAGACAATTCTGAGAGTGATGTTATCTACTATGCCAGCTGTCTTTGTTGGAAATTTGTTGTCAGTTGTAGTTGTTTTTTTTATCGTCATAACTTTTTAGTAGGCAAACATTTATAGTACGAGAGGGGTTATAAATACACTTGAATATAAGCATCCGCTTAAAAAAGACGGCTAATGTGTAGCTCACATTTGCTCGCATTAAAATTGTTGAACTTTTTCACACCTTCTAAAATATCGTTAAGCATGAATACGGAGCTAATTAACATTCATATGCATTAGTTTTATATATTTTTTACATGCGTACATATATATATGCAAATCTACATGAACATGTTAGTAGTGCACCCCAATATGCATAAATTCAACTTTTTTTCGATGTTTAAGAAACGTCAAAATTTTCAAAGTGATTTCCAACATGTTTCCCTACTTTAGGTTGAACATTTTTTTCCAAAGTTTGATTTCAATTTGAAAACCATTGGAGTTTATTTTGAAAGTGCATCTGCAATTTTTACACATGGCAGCACTCGAATTTTCTGTCATATCTGACATCAAAAATGAATCAACACGTGAGTGAACGAAAACTGCCAACATTTTTGCCAAAACATTTGAAAAAAGGAAAGAAATAAAAAGATATATGTTTGTGTATTTATATATTATATATATTATATTGAGCATTGTGTTTTAATAACACTGGTCTACAGCCAAAACCACCACCGTTTGTAAAACCACCCCCCCATTCCGAAAATCGAGGTTATTTTTGATTCTATGGTACCGTTTTTGAGATATTTACGACTTACCGTTATTTAAAAAAAAAGCAAAAAAAATATGGCTCCACTTAATCATATATATCTCAAGAACAAATTGAGCAATTCCAAAACGGTTTGAAAAATTTAAAAGCTAATCAAATTTGCTATAAACAATGCATACAAGGCCCTGTAGGTTCGAAGATAATGAACAATCAATACAGATTTTTACCTTTGTTTTTGTGAAAATATAAAAAAATTTGTACTTTGCGCGGAAGATATCGAAAACTTTATATTTTTTCCAGATATTTTTTTTTCTCTGTAAGCTCTGTTTTATTACAAAAAAAAAATTTTCATCCAATAAAATCGATGGACTAATACAAAAGTTATAAGCATTCAAATAAATATAGCCATATAATACTTAAGTACTCTACAAATATTAGCATATGTACATATGAGACGATAACAATGTATGTAAGTTTTGTCTTAACTCTATGATCTCATTTTATACTTGAAAAAGTTATTTGTTTTTTTTTTTACGCTTATTTAGATTAGGATCGGTTTCTCTTATGAGAAACCAACAGTAGTCACTCATTATTGCGACATCCCATAATCCTTGATACCGACTTTCAATTAACTTCATTTGCTGTTGAAACCGTTCGACATGCTCGTCACTTTCGTCACCAAGATTTTGCGGAGAAAAATTTAATAGGAGTGCAGAAAATGAATTTTTAAAGACATATTTACTCCTGAAAAGAAAATAAATAAGTAAATTAGATAAATAAGTGGTAATTTTCTTAGGCTGGATTCATCGTTCAGTCCCGAACAAATTTTTTGTTTACATTTTACTCGTTCTTTTTCCACTTCTCTGATACAGAATGAGAAGAGAACAAGCAAAATGTAAACAAAAAATTTGATCGGAACTGAACGATGAATTCAGCTTTAGGGCCGTTTTCTCATGTACACTTTAAAATTTTAAACAAATTTATTGTTTCGCGGGAAGATAGGTTTTAAAATTTACTTTAGAAAACGGCCTCAAAAATGTTTTTTTTATTAACCCATTTTAGCATAGCTCTTGATTAAGTTGTTCACTGTCATATCGTACTTAGGACTTGTGCGTTTGCCTATCGCTCGGCTATCCCATTTGCAGAAAAAGCAACAGTATTTTGTGTACCCACTTTGTAGACCGCATAGCATTGCGACGACTATAAGATCGGCACATATTTTCCAACCATGCTCTTCATATTCGAAAAGTTTAAGTAATTTTTGCATTGTCTCGTAGGTTTCCTTCGTATTTACTGCATGCGCGATCGGGATAGACTGATAATGCCGGCTATATTTTACTACGCACCGTTTTTGCTCCGGTGTCCATGATTTTCCAGTTTTTTATAGGCTGAGTGCCAAAATACTTATAGTATATAACTTTGAAAGGATTTGAAAACACACATCGCATCCTTTTAATAATATATTGACCGCAGATGAAACAGAACATATATGGATCATTTTTACACTCAAACTCTCGCGCCCTTTTATTCATATAATTTTTTTAAGTAAACGACGGATTATAAAATGCACTTATAGACTGAACAGACCGGTGAGCCTTGCAGATATTATGAAGGAACAATTCGCATTTACCCCTTTTTTCTACTCAGATCAAGTAAAAATCGAAGCCTACCTAGACAAAAAGGTTCCTTAGTTATACAAAGAAAACGCTACCTGCTTTAAAAAATATCTGGAAAAAAATAAAAGGTTTTCGATATCCTTCCTCGCAAAGTACACATTTTTTTTATATTTTTACAAAAAAAAAAGGTAAAAATCCGTATTGATTGTTCATTATCTTCGAACATACAGGGCCTAGCGAAAAGTTTTGTATGCATTGCTTATAGCTAATTATATGAGTTTTTAAAATTTTCAAACCGGTTTGGAATTGCTAAATTTGTTCCTGAGGTATTCATGATTAAGTGGAGCCATCTTTTTTTTTTGAAATAACGGTAAATCGTAACCACCGTAAAAATAACCTCGATTTTCGAAATTTTTTTTTTTTACATACGAATTTCATATCCGCGTCTCTGGTGGAGAAAAAAAGTTTGAATTTGTAGACCGGTGTAATTAATGAAATGAATTCAAGTCGACCCGAACTACCCCCATCTTTTTTAGAAGACATAGCCTATACTTTCTTCCCGACTATTAACTGCCTGCATACCAAATTTCGACATGCAAACATTCAGTTTTATAATCGCTTTATGAGTAATCATATTTTCTTCGGGACTTCTTTATTTTCCTCAATATAAGGTTATGAAGGCAATTTATTTTATATAAAACAAAACACTTTAGCTCTTCAGAAAAAAAAATTGCCAGAAATCACAAAATGTGTCACGACCTTAAGATTGACTGAATTTAATGAACTACAAAACTGCATACTCCAAAAAATTCGAAAAATTCTGAAAAAAATGTAAGACTTTCATAAAATCGCTTTGAATCTTCGCGAATCTTGCGTACATTTTTAAACCAAAATTTATTGTGTGTCTCAAATTTCAGCTTTCGATTTAAATTTTTTTCATCCCCCCTTCCCGAAATCCTGGCTACGCCGCTGGTTACCCTTAATCATATAAATTATATTTTGTCTAAAATGAATCCTCTCCCTCTTTCTTGTACGTCTATGTCTTACTTCCCCTCTCACACAAATATTTTACATCACATCTACACATGCATATGCCCAGCAGCAAAATATAAGTAATTTATAAGACCCCCACTTTGTTTATTGCCAACTAATTTCTTACCTATTACTTTTTGCTACTGGGGTCGTATGTTGGAGCGTATGATTAACTTATTGGCGTGGTGTAATTAAACAACACTGTCCTAATGAGCTGTCAGCATTATTATGCACATTTTTACACTAAGCTCAGTTGAATATTTTCACAGATAAGAAAAAATAATGAAAACAATTTTAAACTAGGCCAAAATTCCAGAATTTTCATTTGTCAGAAATATCCCTATGCCGGAAATCAGCAAAAAACTTCGTAGATTCCACATATATATTTGCTGGTGTAATTAAACTTACCTTTAAATAGTGGGCATAATTGTCCTAACGCTCCGATTGGCCCACGTCCGGTATATTGACCAATTGATAACTCCATAAACAACAAGGGAATGCTGCATATAAATAAAATAATGCAATAAGGTACTAAGAACACACCTGTAAATAGAAACATAAAAGTCATAAGCTTAAAAAAAAAAACAGAATCAAAATGAAAATGAATATATGTGTTCATCTGAGTAAAAAATCATACAACATGTTTTATATTGCTGAACTCTGTACAAGCACCTGAGACTGGATACTGTAATAGGTTGAACTCTTATTTAACCAGACGCTAAAGGCTACGGCCTGTGTAGCGTCTGCATGGTTTATGCGGACCCACTTAGAGACTTTGGAACCATAAATCCACCACTAGGAGGCTTAGGAACCATACAAAGAGTGCAGATAATGGTGAAACCCAAGGAGACTAGTCGACTTTCAATGACAAACACAGGTGAAATGTCAATAGACTGCTGATATGGTCTGCTGAGAATCTCTACTGATTTGCAGTTGTTATTTCCTACAGGTATTTAAAAGTCCACAAGTCCACATTTTTACGCACAAGTCTGGTCTTACTTATTTTTTATTTTATTAAATCAAGAAAATTTCTGTGCTTTAATTCGGATTTTTCCGCAAAACTAATTGTATTATAATTTTTTTTTACCACCATAATTCTTTACGATTAAACTGAAAAATGGCAAATGATTTTTAGCGCGTAAAAGGCAATGCCAAAAAGTAAACGCCTAGTTGACAGAGTCATGCAATAATTCACCACAATAGTCGATTATAGTGGTGACTTAGATATTGTGACGAATTCGATGATTCCTTGATTATCAATCCTGGGTTCGATCACTATAAAGTCGAATAAACACACGCACAGATAATGTAAGTAATAGCTAGTTTTATTTACTAGTAATAAACGCAAAACAATTTTAAGAGTTTGATAACTTTACAGTAGTTCACTATTGAACGCTTGAAAATAAACTGAACAACCTGCAATGCTTGGTCACCGCCTTATATAGTTCAACAGGGTACTTGCCTACGCACCGAGAACTTTCTTGGTTATTCGCTTTTCGTGTTCTGGAAGGGTCGGTGTTATTTATTGGAATCTCCTCTTTGCATCGTATTCGCAAACACTCGCGCCATCTCTCTTCCTCTTCCTAGTTACACGCTTGCATGCATAAGTGTAGCCATCGTTATCTCACCTGTGTTTAACTAGTGCTGGGAGTGTTATTGAGTTAGGGATGGTACATGCTTGAGAATAATCGCCACACTGCCCTCCACCTAAGTCTGATCGTCCCGATCAGACACATTGCCGGAACCAAACGCAGCTAGCCTTTCTAAATGGACCACTTTCATCTTATTCCTTGGCCTTCCCATAGTTTGTATGCGATATACCACATCGTTGATCCGTTTTATGACTTTGTATGGGCCTTCCCAGTTACATTGTAGTTTTGGGGACAAACCTTTCCTACGCTGTGGGTTGTATAGCAGCACTAAATCTCCTTCTATAAAACCTTCCGAATTTATTGCTTTGTCGTACCTGGCCTTCATTTTATCGCTCATGATCTTAGTCCGTTTTCTCACAAGGTCGTGAATTTCTCTCATTTCTTCTTCCAATACGCTAGTAGATTTCCGAGCATTCACTCCTGCATCAGCGTTTATCCCAAATTTTAAGTCAGCTGGCAATCGAAGATCATTCCCGAAAATTACCTTTGCAGGAGTCTGACCAGTTGTTTCATGTACTGCAGAGCGATATGCCATTAGGAATAAGGAGATGTGAGTATCCCAATCCTTCTGGAATTTATCCACTACTTTCCTCAGGTGCTCTTCCAATGTTCTATTGAATCGTTCCACCATGCCATCTGACTGAGGATGTAGTGCAGTTGTTCGAGTTTTCCGAATGCCCAATGTCTTGCACATTTCCTGGAACACAGCTGATTCGAAATTTCTGCCTTGGTCAGAATGTATCTCCATCGGTGCACCAAACCGAGCTACCCAATTGTTAGTAAACACTTCTGCTATGGTTTCTGCCTCTTGATTTGGAATAGGGTACACTTCTGGCCATTTGCTGAAATAGTCCATAACTACCAGTACATATTTGTTTCCGAGTTTGCTAGTAGGAAATGGACCAGCTACATCCATGGCTATCCTCTCAAATGACGCACCTGAGTTGTACTGTTTCATTTGGCCATGGCTCCTTGATTTCGGTCCTTTAGCTTTGATGCATACTTCACAGTTGGCAATCCACTCCGCGACCGATTGACGGCAACCAACCCAATAGAATCTTTGCTTGACTTTCTCCAAGGTCTTGGTGACTCCAAGATGACCTCCGCTTGGACCGTTATGTAATTCATTGAGTACATCAGGGATTTTCTTCCTTGGGACGACTATCAGCTTTCGAACACATTCACCATCCTCACTCTCCCATATTCGATGCAAACAACCGGATTCTAATTGCAAACTATTCCACGGTGCCCAATATGACTTGGCAACAGGACTTTCTGCTGACATCTCCTCTCTTGATGGTCGCTCGTTTCGTTCGATTCCTTGCATTACACGTGTAAGATCTGGATCTTCGTGCTGAAACCTCCTTAATTGATCCATGTCCCATTCGTCCGTAGAATTGTCATGAGCCGCACATCTATAATGTCTTCCTTGGCCTCAGCTTTGGAACAATGCTTGCATTCCAAGTTACATGGTCTTCGTGACATTGCATCAGCATTTCCGTGGGTGCTACCTTTGCGATGCTCTATGGAAAAGTCATAACTTTGCAGTCGCTCTATCCACCGTGCCAATTGACCTTCCGGATTACGGAACTGTAAGAGCCATTTCAACGCTGCGTGGTCTGTCCTGACGTGGAATCGCTGCCCATAGAGATACTTGTGGAAATGCTTAACGCACTCTACCAATGCCAACAGTTCTCTCCGGGTTACACAATAGTTCCTTTCAGGCTTCCCAATTGTTCGGCTATAATATGCAACTACCTTCTCCTGTCCATCAACAATCTGAGACAAAACACCTCCTATAGCATAACCACTCGCATCTGTATCCAGAATAAACTTTGAACCTGGAATTGGATATGCTAACATCGGGGCTGTGCATAGTCGTTCCTTCAATGTTTGAAAAGCCACCTCCTGTTCCTTCTTCCATTCAAAACTCATATTCTTTCTCGTAAGGTCATGGAGACTACTAGCTACGCTGGCAAAATTCGGTACAAATCGGCGATAATACGTGCACAGCCCAAGGAAGCTCCGTAACTCATGCAAATTTCTCGGTCTTGGCCAATCCTTTACGGCTTCGATCTTTTCCTTAGCAGTGCAGATTCCCTCCGTAGTTACCTTGTGACCCAAATAACTTACTTCCTTTTTAAACAAGGAACACTTCTTAGGACTTAGTTTCAGACCAGCACCAGCTATTCTTTGGAAAACTTCCTCCAAGTTCTTTAGGTGTTCCTCAAAGCTTTTTCCCAGCACGATGATGTCGTCGAGGTACACCAAACATGTTTGCCAGTGCAATCCTTTTAGTATCTGGTCCATGAGTCTCTCAAAAGTAGCTGGAGCATTGCATAGCCCGAAGGGCATTACCGTAAATTGCCAAAGCCCTTCTCCAACGCTGAAGGCCGTCTTTTCTTTATCTTCATCCTTCACCTCCACTTGCCAGTAGCCGCTTTTCAAGTCCAGTGTGGAAAACCATTTCGTGCCAGATAACGAGTCCAGAGTATCGTCGATTCTTGGCAATGGATAACTATCCTTCTTCGTTACGTCGTTCAATTTTCGGTAATCCACACAGAACCTCATTTTTCCATCCTTCTTTTTCACTAGTACTACCGGTGAGCTCCATGGACTAGCTGATGGTTCGATCACGCCGCTGTCACTCATTTCCTGAATAATTTCTCTTACCACTTGTCGTTTGGCCAATGGAATACTACGAGGAGCTTGGCGGATTGGTCTTGCATCACCAGTATCAATTTGATGCTTCACAACTTTGGTCCGACCTGGTTTGGAACCATCCTTGTCAAATATGCTCGAGTACTTTGATAGAAGTTCCTTTGCCTTTTTCTGATGATCTTTTTCGAGGCCTGCCGTCCACGACATATCTGAAAGATTAATCTTGATGGTGGAATCATTTTCCTGAAGCTGTTCACAATTGATAACTACCTCGACCTCTTGGCATTGTCCCAATATTGCTCCTTTGGAAAGTTTAATCGGCGATTTGAACTCATTAAGTACTCTTACCGGTACACGTCCATCTTGTTTTGTCATAGCCAGGGTTTTTCCTACTAATATGTTCGTCCTTGATTTGTTTGCTGCCTCGACAACCCACAACTTGTTTGTCCCATAATCTCCATCAATCTTTGCCCATATGATTGCTTCCGACTTCGGTGGAATTTGTTGGCTCTCCTCCACAAGCACTCGCTTACTAACGTATTTGTTTTCGTAACCAAAATTTAATGGCACATCCATGTTCTGGTAATTCATAATCCTGTTTTGCATGTCGATCTTGATGCCTTGCTCGCTTAAGAAGTCCACACCAACTATGATTTCGTCAAAAATATCTGCTACTATAAAATTGTGTAAAACGGCCACGTTCCCAATTGCGATTTCACATGTTACTTCTCCTAGGACATGGGTGTCCTCACCAGTGGCCGTACGTAACTTTGCTCCATGCAATGGTCTCACCTCCTTGTTGACTAAATCAGATCGAATTATGGAATGCGATGCGCCTGTATCCACAGTTAGTAAGTGCTCTTTTCCATCCACATATGCAACAACAGTAACATTACTAGCTTTCCTTCCGATCTGTGAGACAGAGAATTTGGGGCATTCAGTTGCGGGAGCCAGTCCACGCCCCTTTCGGCTGGCTCGATTTAGTTTAACGACTGATTTGGGTGGGAAATTGGCTCACCTCCTTCAGCTTTGCGTTTTCGTCCACAGAGCCAGAGCCGCAATAACGTGCTATGTGACCTGGTTTTCCGCATTTAAAGCATTTAATGGCACCATCACTTTTTTTCTGTACTCCGTTCAACGCTTCCAAAATTTTGTCTACCCAAGCCGGAGTGTCCACTTCTACGCGATGAGCCTTGTATGCAGGTTTACTCAAAAGCGAGGCTGTTTCCTGCGTCAGAGCATGCGATACCGTTTCAGCGAATGTCCTTTTGGGGTTTGCATATGTGGCCCGCTTCGTCTCCATGTCGCGTATTCCATTTATGAAACACTGGATTTTCACCCTCTCCGTATACTCTACAGGTGCGTCTGCATTTGCTAGATGGGCCAACCTCTCGATATCCGATGCAAATTCCTGCAAAGTCTCATTAGGTTTCTGGAAGCGATTCTGTAGCTCTATTTGGTATATCTGTTTTCGATGTTCGCTACCATAGCGTCTCTCAACTGCACCCATTAATGCTTCATAATTGTTCCGTTCTCCGTCAGGAATAGTCTGCAAAATTTCAGCTGCAGGTCCCTTCAATGCCACGAATAGTGCAGCAACTTTGTCTTCGGTGCCCCAATTGTTCACCGCTGCCGTCTTCTCAAACTGTAGCTTAAATACCTGAAATGGAACAGAACCATCAAAGGAAGGTGATTTTACCTTGGGTGTATTTGCTGAGGCAGCTGGACGGTTCAGTTGTATCTCCTGGATACGGCCTTCTAAAGCTTCCACCTCAGCCTCTATTTTATCTTGAAATTGTGCAATTTTCGCATCTTGAACTTCTAGTTTCGATGACACCCTCGCCTCCTGTGCTTCCAACTGCGAAGAGATATATGCCTTCTGTTCATCCATTTGCGCGGAGATCTGTGATGATACCTGTTCCAACTGATTTGCCATACATGCTTTCTGTTCTTCCAACTGAGATGCCATAGAAGTTCTCTGTTCTTCAAACTGAGATGCCATGCAAGTTTTCTGTACTTCCAGCTGAGATGCCATTTGAGATGTAATACGCGTCTCTTGTTCTTCCATTTTAGTCGACATCTGAGTTAATACAGCCAATATCATGTTTGTGTCCACGGTTGCTACTGGATTCGGAGACTCCTTTTTTTCTTCCATTTTTGTCGATGCCTCCTCCACAAGATGAAAAACATGATCATCAACATTGAATCCTTCTGCTTCCATAGCCTCTCGCAATCGTGACTGTAACTCTGATTTATTGCCTGTAGTGTTTAGTCCGCGTTGTTCCAACTCATTTTTGAGTTGCTGAATCTTTAATTCATTCAGCTTCGCCATGTCCTTGTTATCCTTTAAATCACTGGTATTTATTTAACAATACCGCTTCTGACACCAATTGTGACGAATTCGATGATTCCTTGATTATCAATCCTGGGTTCGATCACTATAAAGTCGAATAAACACACGCACAGATAATGTAAGTAATAGCTAGTTTTATTTACTAGTAATAAACGCAAAACAATTTTAAGAGTTTGATAACTTTACAGTAGTTCACTATTGAACGCTTGAAAATAAACTGAACAACCTGCAATGCTTGGTCACCGCCTTATATAGTTCAACAGGGTACTTGCCTACGCACCGAGAACTTTCTTGGTTATTCGCTTTTCGTGTTCTGGAAGGGTCGGTGTTATTTATTGGAATCTCCTCTTTGCATCGTATTCGCAAACACTCGCGCCATCTCTCTTCCTCTTCCTAGTTACACGCTTGCATGCATAAGTGTAGCCATCGTTATCTCACCTGTGTTTAACTAGTGCTGGGAGTGTTATTGAGTTAGGGATGGTACATGCTTGAGAATAATCGCCACAATATACTAAAGCTAAAGTTATTATATCAGATTATCGGTAACCTTATAAAACAGCTGGACCAACCTTATGAGAAACAATGCAATCGATTATTGGTGCTGTATCGTAATTCCTTATCCGTAAAGTAACCTTACCGACCAATTGCATGTTGGTTTTTCTCTTATGTTAAGGATACGACTACACCGATACGACAAACACACCAATAATTTCAGCTTTACCCCAAGCTTCCTTCAGGCAAGCTCGAAATATCGAACAAAGTGAGAGATTTGTTTGAGCTCAAACAGGCAAACCTGCAGGCTTCATGTTGATACAAGATCTAAAAAGGTTGCATTTTAATTGACAAAACACAAACAATTTAGCCCATTTATAGTTCATTAAAAATAAAAAAAGCATAAATACAACGGAAAATAATTTAAAAGCTGTTTAAAATTAATGAAGAAATCTTACAACTACGCTGTTCATACAAAAAGAAAATACAAAAACGAATTTAAATATATTATAGAGTAGTAAAATGCGGCCATGATACACACACATCCGTTCTACCCCTCAGGTGTAGACAGACATCCAAACAAATTTACCAATTTACACATTTCAAATTTATTTCCAGTATTTCTCTTAAATTGGTGTTTAGACGAAAAGTTTGAGGAGTCTCTAAACCTACTTTTGTGATGGTAGTGTATAGTATATATCCACACATACAAAGGTATACACCAAAGCCGTATTTAAAGTAATACTATGGGGTTTAATCCCCACGAAAACCAACACGAAAATTTATAGAAAAACTTTATTTTCCGCGATATACATCTTCATCCAACTCAGGCTCCATATATCCAACAAATAGTTTCAAATCATCAAATGAACTCTTTCTAACATTTCACTGTTAAGCATTTGTCATAAAATATATCGAATTCTTTGCTGCTGAAAGCGAACCTAAAAGCTTTTATTTACCCTCTCAGAAATAAAATTAAAACTGCGCCTTTGCTATACATTATCTGTTATATTATTTTATTTGCGTTTATGAATGTACGGAAGATACGTACTTACATGTATCTATCTTTATTGTATCAAGTAGCTGCTCGTATTTGCATAGTTCATTTGTGATATTTAGAATTATGCAGTTTGTCTTAAAAATGTGCTTATTTATATCCATATGTATGTCTGTATGTACATTAGGGTGTTTTATTGCCAATAAATAATTAACGCAATATTTTTCTTTTAATTGTCAGATTATAGGTAGATCTGTTAACATCAGACATGAAGGGAAACCTGAGTGATTTGTAATCTCTAAGAAATTTTCAAGTAGAGCCCATTCGATGTTCGGATATCATATTTTTCCCTTCGGGTTTTAATTATCCCCTTTCTATCCGACAAAAATTTAGCAAACGGAGATTCAAAAAATGTAAGTTCTTATGATTATAATAAAAAAATTAGTGTTTTTTTTCATTAAGGCAGGTTTCTACCTTGTTGGCCCGAAATCCTGATGTTTTTTCTGGAATTTTTTTCTCAGAAAGTATAAAAGGTAGAAGGATAGAATTTTCGCCCAGTTATGGGAAAAAGTTTAAAGAAGCTTTACAAATTTTTTGTCGTTGATCCAAGTAAAGGGGGGGAGGGGGTACCAAACAATGGCGGCAGGTCGGCGGCGACTCGTCCTCATGGTGGAAGTCCTAACGTCCGTAAATAAAATCTGAAACGCAAACAAAAAATATTTTCTTAATCTGTATACTCTTTTTATGTTACCAATTATTTTTTTTTTATGAACAGTTTTCAATATTTCTTGAAAATCCTAGTTCCACGGATGCACAAGCTCCTGATAAACATGTATGAAAAATTGCATTGCGGTTGCTCAATTTTTGCGCCCTGCAGGACTTACACCAACTTGGAAAATGTGGTTTTGAGAAAAACGCGTTTGAAAAAAGGCCGAGGAGGACCAGCGCGGATCGTTTTCTGTGAAGGATCGTTTTCTGTTTGTATTTGGCTTTGCGTTTGACATTTGTGAAACACTCTTGCTTACTATTTTCGAATACCTTCCAAAGTAAATTTGAACGAACTACAGAGTACCGATGTAAAGGGTGTTTTTTTTAGGGGTATAGAACTTCGAATTGAAATAAAACACAAGAAAATCGTTTTAAGGTCCATCAATTTGGCTTTATTGGAAGGATAATTTTATGCCATTAATGTTTAAATATGATTTCGGGCATGTGGCCGCCGCGGCTGGCTCGAATAAAGCCAATTCTACAGGTCCAATTTTCAACCACTTTTTCGAGCATATGGGGCCGTATGTCGGCAATAACGCCACGAATGTTGGCTTCCAATTCCCCTAACGTTTCTGGTTTGTTGGTGTAGACGAGCGACTTCACATATCCCCAAAGAAAATAATCCAATGGTGTCAAATCACACGACCTTGGTGGCCAATTGACAGGTCCATTCCGCGAAATTATGCGCTCATCGAATTTTTCCTTCAATAAATCGATTGTAGCGCCGTCTTGTTGGAACCACAACTCATCCACATTCATGCCATCCAATTCGGGAACAAAATAGTCGGTTATCATGGCTCTATACCGGTCTCCATTAACGGTAGCTGCCTCTCCAGCATTATTGCGGAAGAAGTATGGCCCAATGACTCCACCAGCCCATAGAGCACACCAAACAGTCAGTTTTTGTGGATGCAATGGCGTTTCAAGGGTCTCATGTGGATTCTCTTCACTCCAAATGCGGCAATTTTGCTTGTTGACGTAGCCATTCAACCAAAAATGAGCCTCATCACTGAACAAAATTTTGCGATGAAAATCAGCATCGAAATCAATCTCATTTTCGGCCCATACACCAAAATCACGACGCATTGCATGGTCTCGCGGCTTTAATTCTTGCACAAGCTGGATCTTGTAAGGTCGCAAGCCAAGATCTTTGCGCAAAATCTTCCATAAAGTTGATGGACAAAGCTCCAATTGCTGTGCACGGTGGCGAATCGATTCATTTGGGTCCTCTTCAACACTTTGCTCTACAGCGGCAATTGTTTCTTCGGTGCGCACTGTTCGACGTCTCTGCGGATGCGTATTATCACATAGAGTAAACGTAGTGCGAAAACGATCCATGGTTAACCGAATTAATTGCTCTGATGGACGATTGTGTCGACCATAAAATGGACGTAGCTCACGGTAAACTTCGCGAACTGAACCATTATTTTCGAAATAAATTTGCACGATTTGCAAGCGTTGTTCTTTTGTCAACCTGTTCATGATAAAATGGCAAACCAAACTGAACATAAATAACATTAAAATTGCCAGATTTGACCACAAAATGCCAGTTTTATCTCTATTCAAAAAACAAACCTGTAAAAAAAACACCCTGTATATTAGAATCTATTGTTGCTTCCGAGTAAAACAGAGAAAATAATATTTAAATAAAAATCATATAAATAAGATATGTAAATCATTGAAAAATGCCAATTTTAAGTGTGTTATAGTTATTAAGCTCTAAAAAAAGTAGAAAATTTCGTACCAGAAAATTTAAAGCACAGTTTTGTAGCATGATCAAAATTCTAGACTTTATTCAGTTAATATTCAGAAAGTTTCAATTTATATTCACAAAATTGAAAAATACCTGAATCATTATATGAATTTAAATTGTAAATTTCTGAACTTGAATTGCTATTGACTGAATTTTTCTTTGGTATTTTTTGAACTTGACATGAAAATCAAAGAAATTTTGACTTGTAACTTCCGAACTTGAGTTTTAACGGACTGCATATGAAAAGCAAATTTCTCAATAGCCGCGTTCGGTGAGGATAACATTTTCAAGAATATTACAAAAATTGTACTGGAAAGTGTTCGGTGACACAAAACATTTGCAGGGAGAGAGCGCATTATGACACTTCATTGGGAAAGAGTTGAAGTTTCTGCTGGGGGTATTTCACTTAGTAAAACTTGCTGATCGTGACATACGAAAGTAACAAAAAAACTTAAATATTTGAGCTATTAACCAATCAAAAAAGCAACAGCTGTTTTGCTTGCAAGCTTTTACTGATTCCTGCTCGACGAACACTTTTTATTATTTGTGTTTCGAGAGAGTTTTACGTCATTCTCACTTTACTGACACTTCTGTGCAAGTTTTGTCACCGAACACTGATTCTTTCGTGGCATTACAATCTACCTTTACCTATAAAATGATATACCCTAATGTACCTATGTTAGAAAATCTTTTATTTACTTTAGACGACAGCCCTGACGTTAACCAAAAACTCTGGATAAATATTTATGTATGGAGGTGTGTAAATTTGTTTAAGTCATATTTGCATGCGTAGTTTATGCTGTTAAATTTTCACGCTTAATTTTTAATTCCTTTCTTTATGTTGTTCTCACATGATTATGCATGTGAAATATGTATTCTTGAAGTAATTCTTGTTTTTGATTAGATAAATGATCGTCAATTACACTTTAAAGTTTTTGAGGTCAAAATTATTTAATGGATAGAGATGTGTTGAATTAAGACTATGAAACAATGGAAAGGGCTGTGAAAATTAGGTAAAGCTGAATAATGTCGAGGAAATTGGGTAGGTAAATAGGTCATTCACATTGGCGGATGTCGCTCTTTTTTACGGATTATACATATATGTTCCAAATAAATAAATAAATAAATCAGACAATCACAATGTCTATGGCTACTGAAGCATTTTTCAAACTCAAATCTTTAGCTCAAATCATTTTGAAATCGATTGCAAAATTTTAAAGTTTTGTACAAATTTTCTAAATACTATAATAAAGCAAATGGCACATTAGAGGAAAAATGCATCGTGACGCTACAGGGCATCATAGCTTAGTTGTTAGAGTACTCTAACAGCGGCTTTGGTGCAGACACTTGGGTTCGTATCCCAGTGTCCGAGAACGAGTCTGATGAGAAGTTGGGCACTTCGAAACATGTCATCCCATACCATCGCTGTGCATATCGTTGTAATTTTTCCTCTAATATCAATTAAATTTAATTTGATTTAATTTAACTTAACTTAATTTAATTTAATTTAGTTTAATTTAATTTAGTTTAGTTTAGTTGAGTTTAGTTAAATTTAATTGAGTTTAATTTAATTTACTTTTATTTAATTTAATTTACTTTAATTTAATTCAAATTAATTTAACTTAATTTAATTTAATTTAATTTATTTTGATTTAATTTAAATAAATTTAATTTAATTTATTAATTGATATTAGAGGAAAATTTACAACGTTATGCACAATTTTATTTAGTTTAATTTAGTCTAGTTCAATTTATTTTTATTTTATTTTATTTAATTTAGCTTAATTTAATTTTATTTAACTCAATTTGATTTAATTTAATTTTAATGTTTTATTGTTTTTCCGACAGGGTGAATAATTGATGTATACAATATACATTTATTTTAATCTTTAATTTCTATTTTGTTTTATTTTTTAAAATTTTATTATATTTTATTTAAGTTAACATAATTTAATTTGATTTTATTTAATTTAGTTTAATTTAAATGAATTGTATTTAATTTTATTCAATTTAATTTAATTTAATTCTAATCTTAACTTTTATTTTCTATTTTGTTTTATTTTTTTTTTTAAATTTTATTTTATTTAATTTGGCATAATTTAACTTAATTTAATTTAATTTTATTAATTTTATTTTATTTTATTTAATCTATTTTGTTTTATTTTTTTAAATTTTGTTTTATTCTATTTTATTTAATTTTTTAAATTTTATTTTAATCATACTGTAGGTATTTCATTTTTTTGAATTTTTTTTCGGTGGGACATTATTCTCTAGATATAAAGTTTGGTCGTTAATGCTGCTACAATTTTGCGCATTTACATGTAAGACTATATTCTAGCATTTTCACTCACCTCCACCGCTTTTATAGCACATATATGGGAAACGCCAGACATTGCCCAGCCCCACTGAGTATCCTATGCAGGCTAGCACAAATTGCATTTTATTGGCCCAATGTTGTTGACGTGGCTTTAAATTGGCCGCATCATCAGAGGATTCCATAAAACTATCATTATCATAATCACCGATGCCGGGAAGGCTGAAAGTGAAAAAAACAAAATTTTAATAAATTACATATTTATACATAGTACTTGATCTTAGACCACACTGTCAATCTGAGCACATATAATCATCCCAACTAAGTGATAGTCAAAACCAACAAGGACCTAAATCTTAAGCTTTGATACCATTGGTTATTAAAACTGGTAGTTCTTGAACTATTAGTGGATTTAAATAATTCTATCTTGCTTTAAACAAATTGTCTAACATCCAAGAATGAAATTATAAAAAAAATTACATAGGTCAAGCATATTTTAAATGGACTAATAAAGAGCTCGTCCTGACTGGTTTCGATTTTGAGAAAACATTTTTTTGTAATTTTTATATTTCTCATAATTCTTATTTATGTATTGAATTTGAGCCGAATCAGACCATAAATACAAGTTTTCTAAAAATGTATACCCCATTAACATAATCCAATTACTAAAGATCGCGCATTCCGTCAATCGTGTATTTGCAATTTCATTTAAGAAAAAAGTTTTTGATAAATGACGTCACGATTTTGAAGTTTTCAGTTAGTTTAACTGATTTTTCACACTTTAATTGAAGTTTTTTGAGATTTGAATTTAAATTTCGTAAACATCAATTCGTTTCGTCGCAATTTTTAAGTTTTATTTGAAAAAAAAAAAAAAAATTAAGTGTTTTGTGAGGCACTGTAACAATAGCTACGAGCTGCGCGCTACTACCCTTTGCTGCACCTCACTGCATATCTATTTATATGCTCCATGAAGCGGGAATCCGTGATATAGAGTTTGTCCGCTGGCCTAACATACCGAAAGGTTCTAGGCCTAGAAAAAGAAACACCAAAATGCTTAAGAAAAAATTGTTCTAAATGGCAGTGGATTGGCAAGAACTTCGAGTGTTTTTCTGCTGTTCGTAGTCGGCATAAAACATATATGTAAGCCAATTTGCAAAAAAAAAAGTAAAAAGCAGCATACCAAAAATTATAAGAGTAAATCGACCTGATCCTCCTAGGAGGTATATCGCGCCTCACTATTGTTATTAAATGGGAATCGACCCTTCCAATTTAAGTATGCAATGCTGTTACACTACCCACTATAACATATTCATACGCTCGCAACAAAAGAAATAGTGTTAATATAATTTGTTATTTGTTTTTCTTTTTATTCCCTTACGTATTACATTTCGGACATTAAAACCAAGCCGACATGTTTTCAAAAAAGTGACGTCACAGCCAGATATTTACATTTTTAATGAGAGATCTTGTTATTTCGATCATGCCCCATTATGATGAGGCGGCGCCACCATGTTGTTGTTGTTGTTGTTAACAGTGCTTCGCCCTGCCCAATGGGCTCGATCACTCTAAATTGTCATCAGGCTCTTCTAACGGAAGTCCGAGGAAATGCGCAGTTTCCACAGGGTTGGACCAGAGTGATGTGGGTGTTAGAAGAGTGGGTTCAACTGAACAGGAAAAGAGATGTATGGTATCATGAGGGGTCATACCACATGCAGGGCATGTATTTGGTATGTTGGGGTTCAGTCTGCATAAGTAAGAGTTTAACCTATTACAATATCCAGAGAGAAGTTGTGCTAGTATGACTCTAGTCTCCCTCGGAAGTACACGCTCCTCTTCAGCCAATTCAGGTGGTTGAGTATTAATAACGGGATTCACAGGCCGAGATCTGAGGGATCTGTCTACCGACTCAGTGTGGAGGTCATTTAGAGCCCGTCTATGGTTCTGCAGATCAAACGGCAAAGAGATATGATGCCGGATCTCATCGTAATGCTTACGGAGATGTCTCCTTATGTCTCTGGGGGGCGGTGCTACATCCAAAAGATGTCAGTTTGGATGACTAGGTTTGTGACAGTTCAGAAGGAACTGTCTACTCAAGAGTTCCGCGTGCTCTTGAACATTGAGCAATTTTGCCTCTTGATGGAGGTGAGACTCAGATGACATAAGCAGGCATCCCGTAGCAGTTCTGATGGCGGTGTTTTGGCAGACTTGCAATTTCCGCCAGTTGGTGTCAGAAAGGTTGGGCGACCATATAGGCGCAGCATAGTCAATAACCGGCCGGCCAATAGCCTTATATGTAGCAAGCAATGTTTCTTTGTCTTTTCCCCAAGTACTGCCGGCCAGTGACTTGAGGATCTTATTGCGGCTCTGTACCTTTGAGGCTACTGCGGTGGCATGACCAGCGAACGTGAGGCCGTTGTCAAATGTCACACCCTAGATTTTTGGGTGGTTGACAGTAGGTAGAGGTACTCCATCTACGTGGACATTTAACTCTTGCCCCATCTGCGCATTCCATGTAGTAAACAGGGTCGCCGTAGATTTAGTCGGAGACAGGGTCAGACTACGCTCGGTGAAGAAGCTGGAAAGGTCATGGAGGTAACTGTTGATTCTTATACAGAGTTCATCAATGGAGGGACCCTTGCCCGAGGCCATTATCGTGCAGTCGTCAGCGTAGGAAACAATGGAGACTCCCTCTGGTGGGGGGAAAGTCTCGAAATATAGAAATTAAACAAGAGGGGAGAGAGAACACCACCTTGCGGCACCCCTTGTTTTATTCTTCGTGGTCTAGATTTCTTGTTCCTAAATTTGACTGTTGCCTGTCGACCATTGAGGTAATTAGCGGTCCACCTCTTAAGGCCGGCAGGGAGCGGTGTCTCATCCAGGTCTCGGAGGAGAGTGGCGTGATTGACCGTGTCGAATGCATTTGACAGATCAAGTGCCACGAGAACTGTCCTATGGTTTGGTGGATTTTGATTCAAACCATAATCTTTATTAATTAGTTCTCAACAGCCTAGCCAACCTTATTAAGGGATTACCAGTGTCCTCGTTCTCCGAAAGGCCCAATTTTTTGCATCCTAATTCAGACCAGAGAATTCAGAGCTTACTGAACTTAGCGCCACCTTCTGGATATTTTCCACATAATAACAAATAATGTGCTTGACCATACAATGCTGCAAGTTGACGACCATATTTTTTTTGTTCAAAAGGTCGTACCATTATAAAATTTTCACTCGCGTTGTCGTAGGTAACGCTATTTTAACGTATGTGTACGTTGGCCTTTTGAATTCTACAATATCTCACAACTAGGTATTATGCTAGGTTTTGAATATAAGATTCCCTTGCCTGTTATTTAATTTTTTATTTGGGTTATACTCGTATATATTTGATGGAAAATAGCCAGGGTTGGCGCGAGATATACCAAATGACCATGGGGTAAACAAACTAGAATTTATGTTTAAATCATAGTTCATTGTTAAGGTTATATTCATACATACTCTGGTGAATTTTGTACAATTGTTATGCTGCTTTTTGTATTTCATTCATCTGTAGGCAACGAAGCTGAACTTGTTTTGTTAGCGAACACTTTCTATATCAACAATGAATGAATAAATATTACCAAAAACAGTAAAACAATTGGCGTAGGTATCTAAGTTCATGTAGCTTTAGATACGTACACTAGGGTGCGCTTTCAATGTAGTGAGAAAATGTTTACGCCAACTTTCGCAAGGCTCAACCCTTACGCCTAGTCTAATATACTTTGTCGAAGAAATCATATATGGGTTTTAGTACGCAATGAAGACGGTTAGATATGTCGTACAGGTAGTTAAGTCCAAACTACCCTATTCAGACTTAAAAAATAAAAATAAGGTTTTTCGTAATCTAATACTTCGGTAAAAAATAATTATTTAAATTTTCTGAGTCTACAATCGGGAGCAATTTAAAATGTGATCTCTTTGCCCATGGTATTAAATATTGAAGGAGTAGAACAGAAAAATCGTTCACTTGATTTTAAGGACCACCCTATATATACATACATTCATGTTAGAGTTCTCGCTAGTCAGTTAATCGATTATTCGAGTAGTCGAAAGCTTTCAACTAATCGACTAACAGTTCGATTTTTTCATAGGCGCCAAGAAATTTGTTTTTCATTAAGTATTTTCCCTATTCGTGGCAGATATACTGATCAGATGGTAGTGAATTAGGAATCTGATGATATGCGATACTTCAAGCAACGATACCGAGCTTCAAGTTTGAGATATATACATACATACTTAGTATAAAAATTTACTAGGAATCTTCGGACAATGACGAGCACGAATATTGTACAGGAGACCGACTCGGTCTTATCTAGTCGATATGACGTTTATTTTATTTAACATTTCGGCAAACTCTATAGCTGATGAGCTAGTTCGTATTCGGCAGCCACATAAGCGGATCTTATCGATAGTATTAAATGAAAAAGATTGCAACCATTGAGACTCTGTACAATAGAGGTTGAAAAATATGCACGATGGTTTCTTTCTATCCATACTTGTTTCGAAGTTTTATTACCATCGGTAGTATCGGTTATAGTGTAGAATAAGTTTAAAAATGTCCTAGTTAAAGCAAAAATTTTATATAACCGTTACTATTTGTTAAAATGAAGATTCTTGGAGGCTATGTAGAGGCACCTAATTCACAAAAAATGGGAAATGAACCACAAAACACTATTCTACTAGTAATTTAACTAGTTTTTTTTCTAAAAATGCTCAAAATTCGATATTATAGATAGTGTCCATCAATATAATCGGTAAAAATCGATAGTTACGGCTATCGATAGTCTTCAGTCTCTACTGTAGACGCTGAGCTCGCCCCAAAAGCTGTAGCTTTTCGTAATCGCATTTAGAAAATCACATAAAATGGTACAATAAGTTCTGTCTGATGCTTGTAAGTACAATAGGAGTATTCGCTAAGTATAGCAAGGTGCATGGATAGCACGGATTGTAAAAATCCTACATAAAAAAATTCAAGACTACGCGAGCACCCCTTGCTGAGTTATAGCATGCTTCGGCAACGATTGATTAACATTTCTCGTAGAGAGTAACAAAATATGGCAAATAATGATGGTGAAATATTTGCTCACTATTTCTGTGAGCGAAATGAGAGGATTGAGAGACATACCGTTCGACAGAATCATGATCTAATAATTTATATGGTCGCTTCAAATGACATAGCGTCTTCTTCTTCCTCATCCACACCTTATGTCAAAAGCTTAGAAAATAGGCTAATCGTTTTTGCGCGTTCCCTCTCACATGTGCATTTTGATATAAGAATTCACCGACGTCAAACGGTAATTTCGTGTTGTTGGCCGTTCGCGTCAACCATATAAATCATTAAATCATGGACAGGATTGTGTTTTATTTCCTACATTTAGTAGCACGAAAACATTGTTTACCCGTACTAGTTTGGCATCTTTTTTTGCGAATCGGAGTGGAAGGCAGTGGATGAATGTACTCCGAGAGAGTGTAATGAAGGAAATCGCGTTAAGAGTTGTTTTAAAGTAAAAACTGCAACTAAAAACTTCAATTTAAACTGAAATATACATTTTATAGTAACTGATAAGGTGTTATAACTGCTTTATATTCAATAATTTGGGTGTTTTAAGTCTTCACGTTCAATATTGCAGCATTTAAATTTCATTGTTTTATTACTGCATACAACACACCCTGTGTGGTTTGTGTGTGTGTGCAGATTCGGAGTAAGTTGCGCTACTAGGGCTGAACACATTGAATACGGTGGCTACGAACCACAGCTACAATAAAACAAATTTATGCGACAACTGTAGTCAAGCATTGGCTACTTGATTACAATGCAAGCAGCAGCGACAGGTGTGAATTATCTTAAAAAGTAGGAAAGAATTATAGAAAAAGTACAAATTGTGTGAAAGATACATATACCTCAATAAATGAAACTTATATTACAAGTTATTCACTCTTCCTTTCGTTTTTATTGACCAAAAGAAAACAACGCCACGATCTGTCGCTTGTAAAAATAGAAATAGATTTAATCTGGCGACAGCGGCATTCGTGGTTGTAGCCATGTAGCTATGACGCGCTTAAAGTAATGCTTTACATAAGAACGTGTGTACAAATAATATGACAGATGGCGCTTTGCAGTCGCCGTCTTGAATGTGATCGGGCCTACTAGTAGACATATACTATGCACGAAAATAAACATAGGTCTGAGCATGACACAGATTGCACGGATTGCATATAATTTTTCACATGTATTTTGTTGTTGTAACTTTACAATCCGTGCAATCCGTGCATTTCGTGCAGTCCGTGCACCGTTTCCTAGACTTAGCGAATACCACTATTATAATTCAATAAATATACCGAAATGATCAGGACGATGAGCTGAGTCGATTTAGCCATGCCGGACGGACAGTATGTTTGTTTGAACGTAAACTAGTCCCTCAGTTTAAGAGTTACCTGGCTGAAATTCGGTATGCGGTCAGCTTTTTATAATATACTAGCTTCTACCCGTGGGTTTCACCCCACATTTCTATAAAAAATAAGCAATGGGCTATGAAAAATTGCAGTTGTATGGGAGGTGACACGGCCCCTTTTTCGTTATCCCCAGTTTTTTTGGACGGAGTAGGGATTAATCTCATATAACCCCTTACCAAATTTCAGCGGTCGAACGTAAATACTTCCAGAGATACGGACTATGAAAAATTCAATTTGTATAGGAGCTGCCACGCCCCCTATATATATCTAAATTTTTTTTTAGCTAATGACCATCCCTGGAAGATATCCAGTGCGTGTTTCAAATTTGGTTACGATCGGTTTATACGTTAAGGACACAAGTCGGTCTATAGATACATACCTACATAATTTGAATTTTATATATATAGATAGATAGATTAATCATTGGTCGGAATCACCAAGATCGGATCAATATTACATATAGCTCCCATACAATCGATTGTTCCGATAAAGGGGATTTGGGCTATGTAGCTTTCAATTAACAAGGTAAGATCATCAAAATTTGCATAACTTCTACTTATGGTAAATACGGATTAGACAGTGATTACAATTTTTTTTTAACTTTATACAGCATTTTCAAGGAGACAAATTCTTTGGAGTCAAAGCTAATATACATTTGCATTTTTTTTGGCCCAGTCTAATGTACATACATACATAGCTACAAATTTATGCACATATTTATGACAAAAAAATCTTTCTTTTAATTTGTAAATAAACTGAGTAGATACCAGTCCTTAGTATGTTTGTCAAATGAAATGTTTCGAAAGAAAAACCAATATTGATAAAAGTGAAATGAATGAATTTCGAAATTTGTGACGAAACTAAGAAAAAAAAACTAAGTCAAGACAATGAGTTAGCATATATGTATACCCGTAGATATGCCCAGTTCTGTTAAAAAGAGTATATTAAACAGTTACCATCGCCCCCTGTTACATGCTCCTTGCAAGGTAGCTTCGCTTTGGATAGTTCTCAACTAGTTCCCTTTCTGACAATTCTAAGGTAGGATGAGTGATTATTAGACATCGGAATTCTATGAAATTGCATAGTTTTGTTTAGCGGTATGAAATCCCGGACTAAGACAGGAACTTGTTTTTTTTTGAAAATGAAGAAGATTTGCGCCCATGCATATTTGCATATTTTCATATTTTTTGCATATCTGCATATGTTTTTCCTATTAGTTGCATATTTTTCTAAGTACATTTTTAATTTTTTTTTTGGATTTTCGAAATACTAACGTAACACCATCATATGAATCTTTTTTAGTGTGATCCAAGTCATAAACATTTTATTAGAGTGGTGTGATGACTTGTACCGGGACGACCTGATTACGTAGTATTACGAACATACTCAAAGTACAGCGGAAATATTGATACTTAGCTTAGGATTTATGCTTACACGTTACTCTTTACCACTAGTGGTTCTGTGTTTTTTTTATATGAGGTAAAAAATAGTTAATCGTTAGCAACAAAATGGCGAACTTCATAAGATTTTTATGAAATGGTAATCGATCTGTACACTTAGTTATATTAAACGTGCTAGACTATAAGTTTGTTTAAAAAATATATACCACGGTTACTGTGTTGAAAAAGTGGTTTTCTAATGGGTTTTTTTTGCATATTTTCTTTTATAATCAAATTATTTAGTTTGAGGTTGTACGTAACTATCAACTGAAATACATATTTACTGTTGTCTCTAATTGAATTTGTCTGCTAAACTTTTGCTGCCTTTTTGGTATATTTTACTATGGGGAGAACATTCTCAATATATAAACTAATTTGAAATGATAAAAAGCACAGATTCAATGTGAAATAAAATGTTGAAGTAATTGAACCACTATCGTGTTATAACCGTTTTTATTTTTTGCATCACAAAAATTTCTGTTAAATGTGTATGAAAAGTGTATCCTCTTAGTGTAGTTTTCTCTCAACCACTTCTTTGGGTGTATTTCTTTGTGCTGGATTATGTATGCTTTATTTCAATATGGATAACTCTATCTTATTAACAGAACCAAATCAGATATTAAAATTGAAAACATCCTAAAGTGATACCCTCTCTAATGCCTGGTGTTGGATAGCAATATCGTCAACACATTTCCTCTAACCCAAGTATGATACTGAATCTAAAAGCCTTTTTATCATATTCCCCTTACGTTTGATACCCTTTTCGGAAAAACACATTAAACGGTGCCCTTGGTCCATATTTTAAGCTATATCTCGGAAATTTAAAAATACTCTGTTGTTGTTAACAGTGCTTCGCCCTGCCCAATGGGCTCGATCACTCTAAATTGCTTTCAGGCTCTTCTAACGGAAGTCCGAGGAAACGCGCAGCTTCCACAGGGTTGCACCAGAGTGATGTAGGTGTTAGAAGAGTGGGTTCAACTGAACAGGAGAAGAGATGTATGGTATCATGGGGGGCCATACCACATGCAGGGCATGTGTTTGGTATGTTGGGGTTCAGTCTGGATAAGTAAGAGTTTAACCTATTACAATATCCAGAGAGAAGTTGTGCTGGTATGACTCTAGTCTCCCTCGGAAGTACACGCTCCTCTTCAGTCAATTCAGGTGGTTGAGTATTAATAACGGGAATCACAGGCCGAGATCTGAAATATCTGTCTACTCGGTGTGGAGGTCATTTAGAGCCCGTCTATGGTTCCGCAGATCAAACGGCAAAGAGATATGATGCCGGATGTCATCGTAATTCTTACGGAGATGTCTCCTTATGTCTCTGGGGGGCGGTGCTACATCCAAAACATGCCGGTTTGGGTGACTAGGTTTATGACAGTTTAGAAGGAACTGTCTATTCAAGGGTTCCCCGTGCTCTTGAACATTGAGCAATTTTGCCTCTTGATGGAGGTGAGACTCAGATGACATAAGCAGGCATCCCGTAGCAGTTCTGATGGCGGTGTTTTGGCAGACATGCAATTTCCTCCAGTTGGTGTCAGAAAGATTGGGCGACCATATAGGCGCAGCATAGTCAATAACCGGCCGGCCAATAGCCTTATATGTAGCAAGCAATGTTTCTTTGTCCTTTCCCCAAGTACTGCCGGCCAGTGACTTGAGGATCTTATTGCGGCTCTGTACCTTTGAGGCTATTGCGGTGGCATGACCAGCGAAGGTGAGGCCGTTGTCAAATGTCACACCCTAGATTTTTGGGTGGTTGACAGTAGGTAGAGGTACTCCGTCTACGTGGACATTTAACTCTTGCCCCATCTGCGCATTCCATGTAGTAAACAGGGTCGCCGTCGATTTAGTCGGAGATAGGGCCAGGGTACGCTCGGTGAAGAAGCTGGAAAGGTCATGGAGGTAACTGTTGATTCTAATACAGAGTTCGTCAATGGAGGTACCCTTGCCCGAGGCCATTATCGTGCAGTCGTCAGCGTAGGAAACAAGGGAGACTCCCTCTGGTGGGGGGGGAAGTTTCGAAATATAGAAATTAAACAAAAGGGGAGAGAGAACACCACCTTGCGGCACCCCTTGTTTATTTCTTCGTGGTCTAGATTTCTTGTTCCTGAATGTTGCCTGTCGACCATTGAGGTAATTAGCGGTCCACCTCTTAAGGCCGGCAGGGAGCTGTGTCTCATCCAGATCTCGGAGGAGTGTGGCGTGATTGACCGTGTCAAATGCATTTGACAGGTCAAGTGCCACGAGAACCGTCCTATGGTTTGGTGGGTGTTGATTCAAACCGTTATTAATCTGCGTTGTAATGGCGTTCAAAGCGGATGTCGTGCTGTGATTTTTGCGAAAACCATGTTGATGATCGGCCAATTTTAGATTTGCAATGAAGTAAGGAAGGAGAATGCTCTGTATCAAAGCTCTCATCAGCAGTTTTCATTTGGTATCCAAAAAGTTACTTGCTGTACTCTCCTCAAGTGTCGCTTCCTCTTACTCTAACTCTCCATTCCACTTTTCTCCTTGCTGCTCCTCCCGAATATCCTCTTCCTCTGACTTTTACTTTTCCTCTTCGAATTTGTCTTGCTATTCGTATTCCAATTAATATCACTATTCATATTCCTCTATCTCTACCTCCGTCTAGATGAGAGCTGCATCTTTAAATAGAATTTTTTTTTACCAAAACATCTCACACATAAATAACGATGAGAGAGTGAAAATCACCCAATATTATTACCTACATTATTACCTTTTGTTTGATACCCATGCCATATAAATACATTCTAGAACTATCTCTGGTCCATATTTTGGGGTGTCTCAAGGATATTGTAACATAAGTTACCCCATATAAAAGCAGATATCAACAGCTTTCATTTGATACCTATATAGTACAAATGCTTTCCAGGGTTACCTATATTGATCGATACCTCCAGACGCTAGTCAAATTGTAAATCTAAACCGTCCTTAAGTCCCTTTGAAAACGCACAACAAATTTCATCAAAATCAGTCAAGCCGTTATGAGTTCAGTCAGTATAAATATGTATAAAGATATATAATATATGCTAGTGTAGAAGACAACATACTTAAAAACTAACTGATGTAATTAATAGCCGGAGCTAATAATACAAGGCCCTGTTACCATAAGTATGGATTTCATATTTCTGCCTATATTTTGCATATTTGCCTATTTTTTTCATATTTTCTGGGCTATACAAATTCCATAGAATTCCGATGTCTAGTGATTATTGATATCCGATACTTTAAAGTGGGTTTTAACTATTCATTACATATTCGATACAGAGACAAATACCAAATGTGTAATTCTAAGGATGCATGGTTTGCTGACTGGTTCACAACTTTACTCTAGGGTAAAAGTTACTAGAACCACCGAGCTTGTTTGGTTATGGGTTTTTAACTCATGACCAATGTTGCCGTTTTGGGTGTTTTTAACCAAGATTAGTATATTTTCTCACTCTAAACCGTTTTTGGTAAATTTTTTTCCTGTTTGGTAATTTTTCCGATGTCTTGGGGCCAATATATAGTTTTAGCTAAAATTACCCCGCAAATGCTGGAAGAATGGAAAATGCAATGGACACAAAAAGTACCTAAGTTATGATAGAAAATATAATCGTTTTCTCTTGAAAAATGTATAGTGGCTTAAGAAAACGTATAACTTTTGAAATATATTCAGTTAAAGTGATTCAAAGAGGTTTTGTGCATTTTTCTTTTCACAATTCCATGTAATGCTGCTATTCTTAAGGTTGCTTGTCATCTACGAACGAGGTGGTGACAGCTGCAATGACTATTGCAAGTTATAGGAACAAGTAGAATTGGGCTATAACAATTGTCAGTAGTCACGATGACAAGCTGCCCCAGAATAGGGCAGTAAGAAGCAATAATTTGATATTATTTGATTTACGTATGTAACTGTGTTCGTTTTTATAAAATGGTAGTTTTTTGTTAATTTATTTTTTAATTTTTGGTTACTTTTTTCTTATTGCTGTGGCAACACTGCTCATGACATATCACATGATCATTGATCAAACGAAAAAATCACGTGACAATTTTCTCTTAAAAGGTGAACTGAAATCACCTTATCTGGGCTGTGGATCTCAGTAAACTTTATATTGCAGAGTTAGTTTGAAAAGCGCTTCCTCTCAGAACTTTTTTCTAAATGACCTATCTCAGAAAACGGTTGAAGCACGCGCCGTCCCAATGTGACATGTATACTTTTTTCAGCATATTCTGTGATAGGGCGGCTTCTAAAAAATATGCTGAGATATGCGGTTTTCAAAACGGGCCAAGATTAAGTTATGTGTTCCATGCAAACATGGACATAAACCTATCCTAAACGCTAAAATTTTTTGTTCCTCATATTTGAAAAAAAGATACACTTACACTTTGGCAATGCGATTAAAACGAAAATATGAAGTTTCCGAATGTTTTGTTGATGCAGCTTCTGTGTCGCGCGGTGACATTTCTTTCAAGATTTCGAGTTTATGTTAACATACGAAATAGGTTTGCGAAGAACACAAGTTGTATGAATTCAAAATTGCTGTGTGATTGTACAAGCAAAATTTGTAACTTTTTTATTGTGAATAACTGAAATCACAAATCTAATTAAAAAACTAGTATTTTTAAATTTCTGCTTTTACGAAGAAATCCTTTTCTTAAGGACTTTGTTTCACGAGTTTCATTCCCTTGCCATTTTCACTATTTTAAGCAGAGTGCTCTGCCAATTGTTTCGATCTCGTTTACTTAAGTATTTCAATAGTTAGTTAATCATCCGTATGTTACGGTGGGGCTTTTGCAACTGTGCATTTCAATACACGCTAAAATCCTCTAAGCCTCAACTAAACACTTTTCTTTCAAAATTAAATTAGAACTTTAACTTCATTATTGTACTCGCGTATTCTTCGCTATTGTTGATTTATTGGTTTATCATGTTGTTGTTGGTAGAATCTATTTCACATATAGTCTGGTATTTAGTTATATTGTTAATTATTAGATCAAACAAATGCATTGCAGGTAGGCGCCGTAGTCTAAGTGGTTGTGTGCTGTGGAACTATAGTGAAGCGCAAGAGTTCAAAAATACTTTAAAATAAGAAATAGCATAACATTTTTTTTGGAATTAAAACTGTAAAATAGTTTCTCCTTTGCCTACATAACCTTCATAACATAGAGGTTTTTCTGAAAATTTGTGATTGTGAATTCCTAATAAGCGTTAAAAAGTCCTTGTAAGTATGAAACCTCTGAAAACATAGGCAGAGAAGATATTATTTTATAGTTTTTAGTCCATTTCAAATTAAAAATATTTTTTTATTCTATTTCTATACTATATTTTTTTATTCTATTTTATACTATTTTTATACATACATTTAATTATTTTATGTCTTTTCTTAATTACTCGACAGTAGTGCCATCTAACGAGTGAACCTTTTTGAGAGGAAATTTCTTTAACAAATGCGAGTTTTGAAGATAGAGCGGTTCAGGCGCCACCTATCGGATTTTCCCTTGTATAATGCATTAGACGCCATCCGTTCGTCGTGATCCTGAGCCAGATTAAAAACTTTACATCCAACAACGATTTGTTCTGGTTCAATTTGTGAGAAATTTTTTCAATAACAGATACCGCTGGTGCGCTATGCTTCTACGCGGAGTGTTCAGATGGTAGATTTTTTTTTGGATTTCGTGCTAAACACATTAATATTTTATGAAGTTGTTTCGTTCCCGTGAACATGAGACACACGATTGATTTATTTTATTTGGATATTATCAACTGGAATATATATATGTATATTATTTAAATTATCATGTTACCATCGTATCCTTAAAACGAATTTGATGATTTTTGGTACTAAAAAAAAAAATTTGGCGTATTTTTTTTTAAATATTGTGCATGCCCTCGGTCTACTTGAAATGAGAAGCAAGCGCGCTGACATCTGCTTCCGCATTCTACTAAGGAGTACTCTTATGAGAATTGAGCTCTATATGGAGGTCTATAACCCAACAAATACCGGCTATTGTTATCGCGACCTAAACAATGCTGGAAACTTCAAGACCCTAGCTCAACGGGAAGTTGGTTTCAAATCAAATGCAAAAATCCGTGCGACTTATACCACCAAAGCGCCCTAATAAAAATATTATAAAAATTTGAAGAGAAATGTGTCCGTTCTTCGGTAGTTGTGAGCAAGCTCTAACAGAGTATTTCTATCAGACAAAGTTACGAAAAAACTCAGCTACCTTAGAATTACCGCACCACAATCTAATGTAGAAGCTTGGCCTAAACTTCCTCGGTGCTTTAACATTCCAAACAATTTTTTTTTTTTATCAAACTCATTGCAAAACTTATGTAAATTAGTATTATACTATTTAAGTTACGCACTTACGGTATGCTTAATTTTAGCTCATACTGTGTAAATCCATTAGAAGGAGTTTGTATAAATAATTTGTATCAATGTTTTCCTACTCTATTTAACATTGAACAGGCACGTTTTAAGGTTTGTATTATAATTATTATATACATATATTTAGACCTAATAACTAAATGCAGTAAAACAGCTCCCCCACCAAAGAGCCAAGCATTTATGTGTCGGCTTGTTGCCATATGGATCTTGTGTTTGTTCTTTGTCCACATTGTCCATTCACTTTCAATGAGGTGTTAAAATCAAGTTTTACGCAACACAAATATTAGTGCATAAATTTGTTTTTATTTTTCTTTCATATTTTTGTTTTAATTAGCCTTATTTGTTTGATAGCATAAATAAACGTTCCCACATTAGCAGCTTTGTTGGCCCAGCATAGTATCTTTCTTTTATTCTCTATTTCCTTTGGTCACGGCAACAAAAAATTAGGGATGTATTTAAGTTTGGAAAAAGGTCTGGCTAGATTTACCTTTTTAAAATCAGAGGTCTGCCAAGGAAAGTATAAGCAGTTCCTAGATAATTTGTAATTCTCTTTAAGACAGGATCGTTGTAAAAATGTCTATCTAGGCCCCGCTTAGTTTTTCCAAGGCCAATTTAAAAAATAATTTTATTGCCTTTCAGGCAGCATCGAACTCGGGCTCCTTCCAATCACAGTCGTCTGCTCTATCCATTGAGCTATTACAATGAATGAAACCTTTTCGGCAATTGAACAATCTGTATTAGATGGCCATGAATATAATAATCGAGTAAAAACTAGACCGGCCCCGGATTGGAAAAACTGGGCAGGCCCCTTGCAGAATATACAATAAATTGCCCGTAAATTGGGAAACATACGCTTTCCATGTCAAAGCTCTGGCAGGCCATTAGCAGAGTGGTCTTTTGCAGGGAAAATCTGGAAGGAAGAGGTTTAGGATGAACAAACGATTTTATGAATTATTGTGCATACTACGCGTGGTGAAGAACTCCCACCCAATTCTCGCGGTAAGGATAGGAGTGAGGTGGAGAATCACTCATTGAGGAATCCAAAGCTAAGGAGGGAGGTCAGAGTGCTGAAAAGTACAAATTTGGGCAACACAGAGCCTGTCGAGTCGTTAATAATTGTAGTTATATTGGCTGGACAAATCACTCCAATCCCCCTTTCTTATGACTCAGTTACACTTTCATAGCGTACATATACGTAAATACAAATACACACAAACAGCAACAAGTAAAAAGTGTTACTCTAAGGCCCGGTTTTTCAGTACAAGTTTAACTCAATTTGTCAGTTAAACTAAGCTTAAACTTGTTGCGCAGTTTTTCAGTCAACTTTAAACGAAGTTTAAACGTAGTTTAAGCGGTCAATTCGGCAGGGTTAAACTCTAGTTAACCTGTCAGCTGTTTTGCATATTTGATGGTTTTGGTTGTGAAACAATAAGCTGAACGCAATTAAGAAAGGACGATATTTTTATATTTAATTAAATACTGGATATATCATCTGACGAAAGTGATTATAGTGATGCAGAAATTGGCGAGATGCTAACTATAACAATACTGAGGAGAAGCAATGGCGTTGAATATGTATACAAATATTATCTGTTGCCGTATCTAGATAAAGAAAAAACCAATGTTGCCGTATAAAAAGCAAATATTAAAAGCGGCCTTAAACTCACACTGAAAAACCGCTCTGCAGTTTAACTGGAGTTTAAATTTATGCCGAGTTTAAGCAAACTTAGTTTAAACTGAGCTTAACCAAGGACTGAAAAACCGGGCCTAAGAATATAACTATGCCATTAGCGATAACTGTGCATATAAAGGCATATTAGTCGCCTCTTACGACTGGTACGCCTACCTCGAACATATTCTAACCCCTAACCCGCAGGGTTAGACAACGGCTCATCGAAGTATTCATCGTTGTAGTGCACGCTTTCCTTGCTGAGGGGGTACCGACCGAATATTCGATAGACCACAAACGTTTTAAACAGCGCCAATTTCGGTACGATAATGGCGATCTAGTAACCGCGATGTAGACACTTGCCTCATTAACTGATGAAGGAGATGCTAAAGCCGTTATTTCAATTCATGAGGATAAAGCCTACGACAATACCCCATGCTAAGCAAAAAAAATTCTTCAGCAGATCCGATCTAATTTTTTAATAAAAAATTTTATGGGACCCAATATTGCGCTCGGACCACAAAGTGTCAACACGGACCACAAGTGACCACAAAGTCAACATAGTGGCAGTGTTGATAGCTAAAATTAAAATTGTTAAAAATTTTCAAAATTTATTAGAAACAACAATTATATGCGCAAAAAGCGGTTTCCTATGTTCTAGATAGGTTATAGTCATTATATGGACCAAATGGCAGTGGTTTCGCTTTAGTAAATAACATTTTTTAAACAATTTCTTAAAAAATAAAATAACGTGAATGACAAATAGAACACAGACCTGTTAAATTTTATTAGTAATTAGAAATCAATTAATTAAACGGCTTTTTTAAATGGTAATGGTTACTTTACTTTAAGAAAGGGAAATTATTAATTGGTTAGCATTAGAACAAATAAAAAAAAAACAAGTAAGGAAGTCTAAGTTCGGGTGACATCGAACATTAAATACCCAGCTGTGTAAAAGTGGTCGTGGTTAATTGGTAAATTGTTGTGGAGTTATGACCTATAGAGGTTTTCAACTTTTCCTACTGCCATGTGGGGAATCTTATAAATGAAAATGAATGTGTGTCTGGCGACCAAAGTACTTAACCGATCTTTATGAAATTTCCACAGTAGATTCTTGGATTCACTGGTTCCCTCATAGGCTATATATAATTTTGAAAAGCGTAGATAGTATACCTCGTATCATGTTTCGCAATTTTATTTAGCACGGTTGTGAAGTGAATAATAGCTGAAATCTGAAAATTTGTTTATTTATATGTGGGCGGTACCACGCCCATTTTCCAAAATTAAAAAAAAAAATAAATCATAATTAAGATTATCAGGTCATTGTAACTGCGAAATTCTAGCATTCTATCTGCATCAGTGAAGGGATATGGCATGTTCCGGTTTCTTACCTCTCTTTTAGAAAGCTTTGGTCCAAAAGTGGGCGTGGTCGTCCACCGATTTTGCTTATTTTCCGTAGGCGTAGTCTACATGTCTATAGTATACCTTGTATTAAGTTTCGTAATTCCATCTTACACTGTTCTGAAGTTATTAACAGTCGAATTTGAAATTTGCTTGACTCATAAGTGGGCGGTACCACGCCGCCGAAATTATAAACAGTCAAAGTTTGAAAATTTCTTCACTCATATGTGGGCGGTGCCAAGCCCCTTTTCCAAAAATTTGATAAAATTGTCAATGGGACAACCAAATTAATAAATCTAGCAAATCTCATCATTGTAGTTGCTTTTATTATTGAATTAGCCCATTTTATACGTTTTTCGAAGTTTTCGATATCGAAAAAAGGGGCGTGGTTATGGTTCGATTTCATTCTAAGAACTTTGATATGTGGAACTCTATATCTATCTCTATTATTTTATAATCATTAAATGGATTCTCAAGAAAGTAATTAATTAAACCGGTAATCATTAGGATTAGTAATGCTTATTTAACACGCAGTGAAAACAGTTGACAATTAAATGTCACTAATTATCACAAATGAGTACAATTATCGCACATTTACGTGCATATTTATGTGGGAGAAAATACAAAAAGCAAATGTAAAAATATACTCTACTAATTAGGGTGAGTTGAATTTTGTTGTTTTCGCTTATCATGGTAATAGAATTTTTACTCTATTAAAAAAAAATTAATTAAAACAAAAACAATTAATTGCTCCTCAAAATTTAGAGACCACTCGATTTTTAAATAAATTAATAACAACTCTATGAAAAATTTTTTTTTGGTTCAAACTCGTAAAAAATCAGTTGACTTTCTATTGACTTTTGGAGGGACACACTACAACAATGGTGTTCTTTTTTTTAATTTTTTTCAAATTTTCTTACCATTAGCAAAAAAATAATAAATTTTTTTTTCAAGCCACCCTAATGTGGATATATATTTGCATTGTTATATGTACTTACGGTGGTGTCGGTGGATGCATTATATTCAATAGTTCGCCTGGCGTATGCGGCACACGTCTAATCACTAATCTACGTCCATCCGTCGAACCGATGCCAATCGATGCTAATGATCGTACCGACGTCACATCCGAATAAATTTGATTGCCAAAGTGATCACGATAAATAAAAGAGGAACTAGCGCTTAAATCTCTACCCGAATGGCTGGGTCGCATATAATGATGCTGTTGTTGTTGTTGTTGCTCCATCAACTCATACTGAGCCAAAGCATCGGCGAGGGGATCCTGTGAACCATGCATATGAGCTGAAATGAAAGAAATGGACTCCAAATAAATGAAATTTAAAATAGTATGAGGGTCATTTATCTGGCTAATCAACTTATTCGACACTTCAAATTTTACTGACGCATGCAAAATTACCTCTTCGGGCTATCGGCTCAGCAACGACAACTTCCATCTTGGCTGGTCAGTCACTGAGCCCTGGACTGATGGTGATGGGTCTGGAACATAAAACTTGTGTCGAAGCTGCAATTTTCCGGTAGCGCAAAAAGCGGGTGAGCGTCTGCTGTGCGATGATCCATCGAATTGCTGTAGCAGAATGAAATTTCTAGTAAAACAGTTCGTCACGAGCCTTTCAGTAGTCAAGGTTGCAAAGGCTCCCTTGGCTTAATTTTTTAAATTCAACGCTTTGTATAAAGTGGGCCGGGAATTCTTCCGTCCTGCAAGTACGCACTAATTGGGCTGCCTGTAGCAATCAACCCACGATCGTTTGGTAGCCGAGACGCGCACAAGATTTCAGTTCATGCAAGAATCGGGGCGAATAATTGTCAGGACCACTACTAGTCAAGGGATTCCGAACGCAACACAGTTGATGAATTCTGCTCTCGTTGTTGCTGTTTTTAGCGACAAAAAACTCCCCGAAGATTTTGGAGATTGTTGTCGAATTAACAGTCCTTCGCCGGATTTGAAGCCGGTACGCTCTGGTACTCCCTTGCGGTACACGCCCGACTGTTCCGGGAGCGATTTGGTATGACCATTGGAACCCTCTAGGTCATCTCACCCCATCATTCCGTAAACAAGGAAAGACCCTCGTCTCCCCCAACTGTTCTCGAAGACAAACTTTTGCCCCTGCGGGTTAGGGGTTTAGAATATACCCTAGGTAGGCATACCGGTCGTAAGAGGCGACTAATATGCACAAAGGAAATCACGTGCAACTCGATGGTTGATCTATGGTTATAATGCAACTCAAATTTTATTGCCCATCTTATCCTTCCTCACGGAAGGAGGGGCGACATGACCTAGAAGGTTTCACTGGTCATAAATCGCTACAACGACAGTCGGGCAGTACCGCAAGGGAGTACCTGAGCATACCGGTTTCAAATCCGGCGAAGGACTGTTAATTCGACAACACTCCCCAAAACCTTCGGGGAGTGTTTTTGTCGTTACCACACAACAACAACAACACATTTTCAAGGGAATAAGTTCAAGTATTCATGGCTATAAATGAGCTCAAGGTCAAGGATAATAATTTGTATGAAAATGTTGAAGCGACCAGGGGGAGCCTAGTTCTCAATCCGAGCAGTTTATGGGTTTAGAATATATGTGCGGTAAGGTATTCTTGTAGTCCATGATGTGAAGGTTCGCGTAGTGAACCAAATCGTTTTAGCTGAACTCGGGATAATATTAGAAGGTGCTAGTACTGAAGCGTACAGGATTCATTCCCGCAAAATACTGCCTATATCCGTTACACTCCTCAAACTGTCGTGAAATTTTTGCGTTTACAATAACAAAAATATCATATTTATCATTCAATACGTACGTCCGCGGAGTATATTAGAACAACTGCTACGCTGAAAAGGAAAGATTCTATACACAGAGTGCCACTGCCTATAAGGACGACAAGCGCTGTTTGTAAAAATGGCGGCAAGGGAACAAAAAATAAGTGGAATTGCAGATGGTATCGAAGTCCTGTGCATAAAGTATTCCTTTCGTCAACCGCCGGTTGCAGAAAATATAAAAGGAAGTCCCTGTTCGTCGGAAACGTAGGTGAAGAGAAACTTGGATTTGGCTGGATTTTGCAATTGGAGTCAGTTGTTCAGGGCTTTCATTTAATTATTAAGTACTTAAAATTCCAACAAATGCAACTATGAATATTTACAAAATTTAAAAACTAAATAAGATTGTTTACTCACCAGACATCAGCGACCGCATGCTGCTCCTATCGGCGCGCCCACGCAAACCAAAGCCTTGCAAATATGCTGCTGTTTCGTCAGCGCCATAAAATGGGTGTACCGCCGTACCGTCAGGTGATAAGGACGCTGTGTGCAGAGATGCTGTCGAAGCGAAAAGCGGCGTTAATGAGCCAGCAATCGTATAACCCGGTGTGAGTTTCGGCGCGGATTTAATTGAACTAATTGGGGTCATATTAACTGGATGTAGTGTGGCATCGTATCGGGTTGGCGCATAGCCACTGCTATCAACAGCGTCGCCACCCCACCTATCACCCCCACCTCGACCGTTCCCTGCATCTAAACAAACGCCATTTGATTCGCAATCCTCAATTGTAAATGTCACACCAGCCGAATTATTGCTTAGAATCTCAGTTATTGTTGTTGGTGTATGTCCATTAGTTGACTGCTGATGAACTACATCCGATTGTGATTGTGCTAATCGCGTTGTCACTGCTGCCGATGATGTTGTTGGCGATGAACATGTTGTGGGCATTGTTTGATTAACGGTTGACGCCGTTGAAAGTATTTTATTACTGTTATTCGTATACAACGTTGGCGCTTGTTGTTGTGCAGTATTTGCTGTAGCTGTTGGCATTGTGGCCGCAGCTGCAGTCGTCGAAGCTATTGCTGCTGCTACCAAAGCGGATAACTGACGCGCCACTGATTTCGGACGCTGTAAAGGTTTTTGCTTTTGTTGCTGTGCGCCTTTTTGTGAAACGCCCGCCATTGTGGACAATGAATTGGTCGAGACTGTTTGTCGAAATATAGGAGGCTTATCTTTTGTCGGTCCGCTGGGTGTGGGAGGCGATGAAGGTATGATTATGAATTTATGCGAACGGGACGAAGGCGTGCGTATGAGACGTGTTTGTTCATCGCCACTCTCAGCGCCGCTATCTGAAATTTGACTAAGACGAAAGTGATGCGACGTTTGTTTGCCGATTTGTGCACGCGTAGGTGGCGCTGTGGTTAGTGCCACGTTATCGTCGGCTTTAGTGTGTGATTTGATTGCTGCGGCGTCGATTGTTACATGTTTTGCAGCGCTTGAAGTGCTCGGCTTTTCGTGGGATGTTGTAGCGTGCATGCTGGCTGTGTGTGTTTGGTTTTACTACTTAATACGAGTGGATAGCACCTGCGAACCGTTGCTGACCAGTCATTGGGATTACTAGTCTAGCTAAAGATGCTCATATTCACTTGGTTCATATTTATTTAAATTAATATCACCGTATCGTAGCTGTCCTCCGTCATAATTACATTCACTTAAAGTCGTTTCAAAGCCGGTTACCGAGCACACATCACTGTTGGTTGAGTGATAATAAAAACTTTTTATGAGATTATACCGCATGATAAATTTCTGGTCACACTTTTGAAAAAACAAATTAAAAAACAATCCCATATGCACTAGGGTGGGCTTAAAATTTTTATTACTCAACATGTTTGGTTTACCGTTTCAATTTAAATTAAAAAAAAAATACACTTTCTGTTGCATTAGAATTAAAGCGGATCAAATATTCAGACAAGCTTTTTATTTTTTTTTATAAAGGCCGGTGGGTTGAAAAAACCAAAAAAAATTTTACTCAATATTTTGAGTTGGCCCTCTCAACCCCTCATCCTAGACTAATCGCATTTTTGCACGGCTGTGACGCTCCGCTTGTGCGTGTGTGTGTCTACTACTTCTGTGCTGGCACTGATTGTCCTTACATTGTTTGGGTTGTTGTTGTTTGCATTTTATTATTCGGCAATCGTCCTTAAACTTGATGAATGCTCTCAATCGTCAAACAGACGAGAAAAAACCCAAACAGTGCTTATGATAAATATACACAGTACTTATAAAATAAAATAAAATAAAATAAAACAAAATAAAATAAAATTGAATTAAATAAATTAAAATAAAATAAAATAAAATAAAGTAAAATAAAATAAAATAAAATCAAATAAAATAAAATAACATAAAATAAAATAAAATAAAAGAAAATAAAATAAAATCAAATAAAATAAAGTAAAAAAAAAATAAAATAAAATACAATAAAAAAAAAAAAAATTAAATAAAATAAATTAAAATAAAATAGAATAAAATAAAATAAAATAAAACACAATAACATAAAAAAAAAATTAAATAAAATAAAACAAAACAAAATAAAAAAAATTTAATATAATTAAATGAAAAAAAAAATTATAAATAAAATAAATGCAAGTTATAGCTTAGGACTTTGTGGAAAATTCGGGAAAAAGCCACGTATTTTTAGCAAAAGTTTTAGTTTATTTAGATTTTTTGAAAAGATGCAGTTTTATAGCTTAATTAGTTACCTGTACTAAATAAATGTAAAAATAATTATAATTTAATAAATTTTTTTTTTCGTTTCTAGTTTACTTTTAACAATATCCCCTTACTTAGCAAATAAAAATTGTTGGTTTTCAAACCACTCTGATGCACACATCTATGTGTGTAGATAATTAAATGCAATTTTTCCACACAGTAGCATCTATTTTGTTAAGAGGTTTAGCAAAAAATTAATACCACAATAAATTGTTGCGGTTTATCTTAGTCTCTCTGACGGCCGTGTTCTTATCGCCACTTAATTCTCTCAAGTTTAGGTAGATATCGCATGCAGCGTACATAGATACTAAGTCTTAATTACGATTCAACTTAAATTTTTTTTATATGTGTTACTATGGGATTATTTCTCAAAGTTTTTAATTGCACAAATCACTTAAAATTCATTTGGGCATTTACGTATTTTTATCCGATAAAATATACTCATCACCTAGCACAATTTGGATGACAGCCTCGCGCTGCAGTCATGCATGCGAGAAGTGTGATAATTTTTAGGGTGTTACGGAGTTTCGACTCTATTTCGGAAGAGTATCGTGTAAAGGCAAACTCGATTTATAAGCCATATTAGCTAGCTTAGCCGATTCCGGTTCCGATTAAAGTCCATTTGCGAAATACAATTCCGATTCCAATTCTGGTAAACAGACTTCGCAACATTAAGCAACAGAGAAAGGTTGCAGGTGAGAAGCTGCTTACGCAACAGATAGCTGATACATTCCAAAAATCGGCTCGGTTTGCCGGGAAAGTGACTGTAAGCAGTATTTTTTGATAACAGAAAACTCGCTTCACCCTACTGACTGAAAATTATGTACTATAACCAGCTAGAATTGTTAAACTCCTTTCTAAGATAACCTTCTCTGGACTTTCAACGAATCTTGGCGTACTAAAGTTAGCAGGGCATTTTCACAGAAAGACCTTCCGCGTCTGCTTTATGTAGGCCTTCCTGTAGCTCAGACTTTTATAGTACAGTAGTGTCGACCAACTCTTTACACAATATTCTAGTTAGATGGCTATTGAGCGACACACATCTAGGACTTGAAGGTTCGTTAGGCGTTCCACAACGGTAGCAAATTCCCTTAGCCTTCAGGGAGTATTTTATAGTTACTAGTAATAGCAACAAAAACTATATTTAGCATATAGTGCGCACTAGCTATGTAAGTGGAACAGCACTAGCTATGGAATGAGAACATAGTTTTTAATCACTTCAAACAGCAGCCGAGGACACTGTAGGGTTCCAGGAAGCTCGTAGGAACAACTGGCATAATCAGAAAAGTGGCACCTTCTAAGAAAAAAGGAAGCTACAGGTTGATATTATGGACCTTAAGAGGTGCTCTTACTATTCGCCAAGAAATTTGATTGCTCATTAACATTCAGTTTCTCATAAAAGTAAATCTACTATACTTATTTGCCTACTCAGACCCTAAAATATGCTTTTGGTTATTTGAAGCGAAATCCTTTTTATTTACTCATGTGTGTAGCATATATATACATTTGTGTTCAATTTCTCGAAAATTTTTGAATACGCAGCTTTGTAGACCAATAAATTTTAGTGTGATAAATTGCAAGTCAAAACTCGCTCAAAAATTTCGCTGAATTTTCAGAATTTTGATTGTACAGGCTGTTGAAAATGTTCTTCCATACAAAATTTAATTTTGTGTATGCGTTGTATAGAAGTAATCAATCAACACCCTTGACGGCAAAAAATCTGCAAGTTCAGGGAAATTTTTGAAGAATTTCTAAAATGCACATAATTATACTTAAATTAATTGGGCTACAAAACTGTGTACTCAAAAATTTTCTAAAAACTCTGCCAAAAAATTTGCATTTTTTGATGGCCATTCTTTAAAGTTTAATTAACTTTTCTGTACGTTATGTAAACTTTAAAATCTCTTTTTATGTGGATTCCATTACAGAATTCGCTATATTTTAAATAAAAATTATTAAAAACACAGTTTCTTATTTCCTCGAACGGTATTCAATTTCAGTTCACTGCTATTATATTGAACACAGCTGTATACATTAGGGTTGTAATGAATGTGAGTTTACCGCAATCTTAAACAAGCTAACTGTATTGGCAATCAAATTCGAATCGGAGTCTAATACCCTTATTATGAGCTGAATTCGATGTTTGACCTTCGCTGTTTATCGAACATCGGAAAGCGAATCTCAAATTCAAATTTTGAGTAGCGCATCGAATTTTTCGTTGTGTATCTACTTTTTGATCGAATAGGATTTTGCTGTCGGCGCTGTATCGGATTATTACAAAATTTCTAAAAATGTAATTTTGTTGTATTAATTTTCTACTTTTGTTTTCATTTACAATACTTATGTTTATCTATTTGTATTTATTTTATGTAGGCGTAAGGTCATGAGTACAACATAACAACTAGAAATGTTGGCCACTAATGGAGCAAAATCCGAATGAACCTAAAGGTGTTTGCACAAAAGTCCAGATTGCAAAAAAGTTGGTGAAGTCACGTTCTTCTAATTGGGTTTTATCCATCTTGGACAAATAACGGGTTTTAAAACCTCTAGCACCTCTGATAACACCACAGATCCAGTGGTTGAGCAAGTGCATTCTCGTTCCCAATGCTCAGTAGATACGATCCCTGAGCAACAACAACTAACAACTGTTGCCAATTATAAAATATTTGGAATAGAGTTTTTTCTTGCAGATTGCGTTAAGAGCTCGTCTGTGCTGGAGAGCAAGTCCATAAACGTCCAAAGTTCTTTATAAACCCATAAACATAATATATAATTGTTACAGATTGATTAACTTATTTAAAAAGCTATATGCACACACGGATATTCATTTCACTGCGTTACAAAAACGAGCTTTAGTTCTGTCCTATGGACCAAATATAATTTTTTTTTTTTTTTGCAATGCTCCGTATGTGGTAGCCAAATTGTTGGTATTGTTAATCTTCCAGCAGTAAACTTGCATAAATTTCTATAGCAATAGCTGCACACGACTAAAAAAAAAAATTCTGACGTGTACATGAAAATCGCCGATACACGTTTATTTTTATTTTTTCTCCCCTTTCCGAAAAATTATATTTGGTTCATAGGACAGAATGTGTGTAAGGCGGTGTTTTCAAAGGATTGGAGGCACTCCTCAATTCCATCGTATTCATATTTTTGTATTTACTTCTTTATGTTTAAGGACTTATTTTGTTTGTATTCTTGAAAATACATAAAAACGTATAGCAATTTATTCTTTTGCTTTTGTTGCTTTGCACTTAATAGCTGACAACAATGTGCTATTGTGAACAGTTGAAACTATCGAAATTCACAATGACGCTAGTCTTCATCGAATGGCTGTGGTAATAGCAAAGAAAAAATTCGTTCGATCTGCTCTTTCGACCACAGTCGAAGATCGAATTTTTCTCAAAATAGGCGCCTAAGTCAGCCTAAAATAGAGCTGGGGAAGTAACTATAATAGCTACACTCGATATTTTCGATATTTAAAAGGAAATCTATTAAACGATATATCGAGAAAAGAACAAAACAAAAATAAAAATTAAAATGAAAAAAATTTATTTGGAAATTCTACATAGTTCACTTGTTGTTGTTGTGGTAACGACAAAAACACTCCCCGAAGTGTTGTCGAATTAACAGCCCTTGCCCGGATTTGAAACCGGTATGCTCCGGTACGGTTTATGACCAGTGAAACCTTCTAGGTCATGTCACCCCTCCTTTCGTAAGGAAGGATAAGATGGGTAATGAGAGGTGAGAGGCGTCATATCCAAGAAGAATTTTTCAAGAAGAATTTTTGAATTTATCTAAAGTAAAAATCGATAACGGTACAAAAAGGCCAAAAACTCGATATTAAGAAAGATATGTTTTACCTCCTGCGTCAAGTTCCCGTCTTTCGCGTTAGGAATTAAAGTCCCATCCCTAGTATACATATGTTTACGCGCGAATATGTAGGTGTGTCGAGATGTATGTGCAATGTTAATATTTGTTCATATTGTTTAGTAGAGTGTAAACTCTATTTACATACGCTTTTTGTTTTAACCTTCTTTCATCTGTTGACTGTTTTTTTGTTAAATATGTGTGACTATGTGTGTGGCCACGAATTTGCACTAATTCTTTTCTTGAAAAAATATTAATATTATGTCATAACATTTAAAGTACTATTTATATGCGTGTCGGTCTGACTTTTTATGTTGTAAATGACGTAGTGTTGTCACTTAAGTCAAACTGTCAATCAAACGAATATAGAATACCGAGTACTTGTGCATAATATATGTAAAAGTGATGATAGACTTTTAAATATATCTATCATAGAAGTAAAGAAAAGGGCAGTAGCATAAGATCAGTACATAGAAGTCCCATCGCGGCAGGGTCTACGGCAAAATGGCTTATGGGTCAGTTAATGGTGGTATAGCCATACCCATATTAAGCAGCTAATCCAACCAACCCTATGGCTTCGTTTAATGGTGCCATACTTAAACGCCATAGTTATAAAAGGAGAAATTGAAAGAAAAAAGGCAAGGAAAGGGATGCAGGATAAAAAAAAACATAAATTAAAACACCAATAAGAAAAAAAAGAAATTGTAAAAAAGAAGAATATAAAAGAAAGGGTAGAAAACCCTAGAAAGAAAAGGGCTAAAGGCAACGAGAAGAATATGTTGTTGGTTATGATGATGATGAAGACGAAGACGAAGATATTCGTCATTGAGTATGATGATGATGACGCTGATATGCATCGATGTTTCTATATTTGAAGATGATAATGATGGTTATAAGGAAAAATAATATCAAGGACTACAAGAATAAAAAGAGCCCAGCAACAACCTTTAGTAGATGTGCCTTTTAGGCAGTGCGAAGTATAATAATTGTACAAGTCTTCGCTGTATGCACTGAGGGGGGGAAAAACTTCACTTAACGCGCTGGTGTGAAAGTGCAGTGAGTCCGTTACACGCTCTGGGGTGAAAGCTGCCATCATTTGCGAACTCATTTGGTGCGTGTAGATGGAGCATTTCTTCACTTAATGTTTGAGCCAGGTGTTATAGTATTACTGTTGTATCACTCGGATCATTAGCTATTTCTTAGCTTGTAGGAATGTGGTGTAGAGGCAATCCAAGAGAAGAGCGCAATACCGGGCTTCGACTGGTATAATAATAGGGAAACGCTCATTTTAGCTAAGAGTTGCGTGCGAGAGACGTACATTAAGGCAGGTTTTTTTTGCATATTCAGATAGATACATGTTTCAAGAATACTCTCTCAAAATTTCGAGTTGAAGTTATCGGCCGTTTGGTGGAGTGGTGTCAAGCGCGCTGGTTCACCGCGGCCTTTTTTAAACGCGTTTTTCTCAAAACCACATTTTCCGAGTTGGTGGAAGTCCTGCAGGGCGCACAAATTAAGTAATCACGATGAAATATTGAAAACTGTTCATAAAAAAAATAATTAGTAACAAAAAAAGAGCCAAAAATCGATTTTTTTTTTCAAAAGCTCATAGTTTTTGCAAAACCACATTCCATGTTTTTCTTTTCGTTTTAGTTCCACGGATGCGGAAAAGTGTACAGAAAATTCTTTTTGTTAACGTTTCAGATTTTATTTACGGACACTAAGACTTCCACCATGAGGACGAGTCGCCGCCGACCTGCCGCCATTGTTCGCTACCCCCCTCTCCCCCTTTACTTGGATCAACAACAAAAAAATTGTGAAGCTTCATTAAACTTTTTCCCATAACTGGGCGAAAATTGTACCCTTCTACCTATTATACCAATAAACTTTCGTTTTCGAGAGTATGGAGAGCTTATATGCGCCTTTGTTCTGAGAGTGAGTTGCTGGTAGGAGTATGTTTAGGACAATAGTGGGAAAGTTTGAAAGCCATTTTCGATCGTTCCAGACGCTTTTGCTTGGCCTTACTCTTTGCCACGAGTAAGAGAGAGGAAATAAGGTTATCGCTCTGTGGAACGCATAATTAGACGCAGGCACAATATGCCTTTTCAGAGGCGTCAGAGAAACCACGTACCTGTCTTTCGTGAAAGTGAACTGAACCCAATTTTTATCCCTGCAATCGCAAAGAGATTATCCATAAAGGATTTCCATTTAAGAAATGAACTGGGGTTGACGTGCTCATCCCAATCCATTCCTTCCATGCAGAGTTGTTGAAGTAGAGTTTTTGCTACTAGCATTATAAATATAAGAGAAAACTGTTGCCACTGCGGGTTAGGGGTTGAGAATATGCCCGAGGTAGGCATACCGATCGTAGGAGGTAATGACGTGCAACTCGATGTTGATCTATGGATATGATGCATCTCACCTCTCATTACCCATCTCTCCCTTCTTACGGATGGAGGGGTGACATGCCCTAGAAGGTTCCACTGGTCATACCAAATCGTTCCACGACAGTCGGGCAGTACCACAAGGGAGTACCGGAGCGTACCGGATTCGTATCCGGCCAAGGACTGTCAGTTCGACAGCACTCCCCAAAACCTTTGGGGAGTGTTTTTGTCATTACAACAACAACAACAACAACAAGAGGCGGTCTTTTTTAGAGTAATACAAGCCAAAACTACAGGTTTTAGGGTTGTGTAGCTCGCGAACGAAATACTTTGTTCAAGTGTTATATATATTGCTGGAGAGAGAACAAATTCCAAATATAAATCCTTTGAAAACCCGAAACCGGCTCGTTATTCGGAATGCTATTAATTTTCCTAGCATTAAACAAAAATGTCTTTTCAAGTATTTTTTCCCTTTGTATGAACTGCCTTCTATGTACTCATACAATAACAATTGGCTTTTCACTTTTCGAATAGCGTTATTTAATAATAAACCATTAAAGGCCGGTGAAACGTGATATAACCGTGATTAGTTTCAATGAAAAATATAAATAAATATATACGTACAATAGAATTTACAATTAATACACAATTACTAAAGAAACTTATTAGTTCATTGAGCTTTATAAGTAATCACGCTACTTCATATAACAATCTGGTAGTTATTAAGTGATTAAAACGAATTAAATTAACAAACAATACGAGCTATTAGACTGACTTGAGTGGCATTATTTATTTATAAAATTAAAAATAACATATAAAGGCAAAACGCTGGATTCTTTGATTAATTAACCAATAAAAATTCCGGTATATTCTATTTATGCATGTACTAATATTGTTGTTGCTTTTAAAGAAATAAGAACATAAGAAAAAGTGAATGTACTTAAAACAAAATGAAGAATACAGTCATAAGTTGTTATCTTTTGCAATCGAGTTGCAAGAGTACACCGACGTGTTTGGCCACTTTGAACGTTTACAAATCAATAAGTGAATGCACTATATTTCTCTAAATATTCCCCTTTATTACCCAAGAAAACTAAGGGTAAGGCAACAAGAGACATTTATTCTAAGAACCATACAATTATACTGAGTCTGCTATTATTAAGCTCCAAAAATCAATCAGTGATTAGGTCCACTCTTCAACTTAAGTTCCAATTGGGAGGCAGCTCAACTGCCCAAGTATGTCTTGAAACGTTCCTATATCCGTCGAATTTTTTTTAAGAATTTCCTCCCATTACGCGTGACAGCTAGCATCTCAACCTATCTCTATCTCTATGGCGCGATATACAACAGGTATATCATCATAAACCTCCTAAGAGATTTTTGCGCCAAGCTTCTCTTCCAATTTGTGGTGTGCCGATTTGAATTTTCCCTACAAATTGGTGGGACCTACAGTTTTTTGCCGACTCCGAACGGCATCTACAAAGGAGACGAATTTTTGCTGAGAAGCCTGTCATGGCAGAAATACACTCGGAGAGTTTGCCAAACCACTGCCGAGGGGCGACCCCGTTTTGAAAAACTTTTTTCAAATCACTTTTGATGTTACCTGTACCAGGGCTCGAACCATGGACCTTCGGTGTGGTAGGCCGGCAACACTACCTTCACACCACGGCGGCAGCATCTCAACCTCCTCTCACTATAATCTTTTGGTCTCACTTTTCTTTAGTTACAATCCGCATATCTCGCCCAGTTTATAGAACCTAACTGATAAGAGAGATAAATTATTGCTGAGAAGCTCGAAGTGTTGCCAACCACTGCCCAGGGGGACCCCGTTTCAAAAGAAATTTTTTTTATAATTTAATTTTGATGTGATCTATAACGGTACTCTAAGCGAGTACTCAACCTACTCAATCAGCAGAAAAGTGCAGGCCCTGGAATTGCGGCAAACTATTAAGGGAATCGTGTTTAGATCAGCAGTAGGAAGAATGATTATCCAACCTCACAGCGCGGTGGGCTCACTTATAAATCTTGATGATCACTATATTAGCTGTAAAACTTTTTGTAGTTTTCCGCTTTTAATTGTCTCAGGCTACTTTCACTCCTACCACCAGCACGTTTTTCTTGGGCTCACTGGGTACACCATAGGCTATATATAAGGTTTGGAAAAGTGGGCAGTGCCACGCCGGCTATGAACGTATTTGCTTTAAATTAATGATAATTTTGGAAAAATGGGCGGTGCCACACCTACATATTTTGTGTGTGTTATTTGTCCTCGGTTAACGTTCACACTTCATCGCCGATCTTTATGACACTGAACAGTGGGTTCAGGGGTGCACGACATAAACCGTAAATTGTTTTTAAAAAAGCCCCCGGCTATACAAAGTAGCAATTCGGCATAGCTAGGAATTTATTTGGTTCAAGTTAATGATATTTTATATACAGATATGTGTTCTTTATATCAAAAAAAAAACTTTGAAAAAAGTGGGTCAACAAAATGTTTATTCGATTCATCTTCGAAACTATGTACTTATCAGTACCAGCAGAAGAAAATAGAGAAGAAGGGGACTAGGGAGAGTAAATTTGAGATGTAGAGAAGGTGTTGGAATAGAAATAACTAAAGAGGAAAGGCCAAATGGCAAGAGAGGAGAGCACAATTTGTCAAATCAAAAAAAAAACTTTGAAAAAAGTGGGTCAACAAAATGTTTATTCGATTCATCTTCGAAACTATGTACTTATCAGTACCAGCAGAGGAAAATAGAGAAGAAGGGGACTAGGGAGAGTAAATTTGAGATGTAGAGAAGGTGTTGGAATAGAAATAACTAAAGAGGAAAGGCCAAATGGCAAGAGAGGAGAGCACAATTTGTCAAACGTTGGCAAGTCAAATTTTAATCAGTCCAACCAGTGCCAGATCTTCCTATTGGAAAACAGACCTGTCAAATAATGACCACTAATCGTAATGACTACCGGTTTGGTTAATTATTTTCTTGCGAATCCATTTAATTGATTACCATTACATTCAATTTGTAATGATTATTTTCCAATTAATTGAAAAAATATTTAAAAAAATCATGATTTTTTGCAATTATTAAAAAAATCCAAAAAAATCAAAAATAATAAAAAAAGTTGTTTTGATTACCTTTGATTATTTTAAATTTTTTTGATTTTTTTTGATATTTTTCAGTATGGTTTTAGAAGCACATAAATATACAAATCCTGAATTAAATAATAAAATTAAATATCAAAAAAAAAAAAAAAAATCTAAGATAATCAAAAAAAAATTGTTTTGGTTACTAATGATTATTTTGAATTTTTTTCGGTATTGTTGTAGAAGCAAATAAATATACAAATCATAAATCAAATAATAAAATTAAATATAAAAAAAATCAAAAATAATCAAAAAGCTGTTTTGATTACAGTCGATTATTTTCATAATTTTTAATTTTTTCAGTATTGTTGTAGAAGTATATAAATATAGATATCAACAATACTGAAAAAAAAATTAAAAAAAAAATTGAAAATTAAAATAAATCAAAAATAGTCAAAAGTAATCAAAACAACTTTTTTTTAAAGTTTTTTTTTGATTTTTTTTTAATATCGTAAAAAATCATGATTTTTTCTAATCGTAATCAATAATTAATAAGGTTTTCTTGAGAAACAATTAAAATAACCATTACCAATTAAAAAAATCGTCTAATTAATTGATTACTAATTACTAATCAAACTTAGCAGGTCTGTGTGAAAATAAAAAAGTAAAAATTTTTTGAAATACTGCATTTTTTATTTATTATTTTTTTCTACATTTGCTCCTTCACTTTGTCGTTAAACCTTTTTTCTTTCATTTTTGTTTTGCTATTTAAAATCCATTAGATTTAACGAGCAATAAATGCACTTGCAATTAAGAATTTAATGCACACTTTGTTATTATTATTTTTTTCGCACGACATATCCATAATTATATTATTTGCATTTACACTAATTTGCATTAAATAGTTGTCTGTGCCATTGCTTGTTATTAATTAAAAAACAAAAAATATATGGATTACAAAATTATTGAGTGTCACACGAACGCATTACAGCAACCACAACAATGCAATTTTTTATTAAATTAGTTTTATTTAAATTCAAATAGCGCGCACCAACAACAATTCGAACTAGAACCATTTGTAATGCTCGACTTAATTTATATGCGGAATATGTAACGTTATATTATACTTGTATATTGAACATATGTATGTACATAAGTAGTAGTTACACATTACAGCAGATCATCTGGGCGTGTACGCGTTGAGGTATGTCACACGTGTGATGTGATGATCACTGAATTAAGTGAATTTATGTGGGTGGTGAAAGAATTTTTTTTTCTGAACAACACGGCTTAAAATCTGAAATATTTTATATAAGTACATTGTATTTACATAATTCACCAAAAATGAATTGAATGCAAGCTTGAATCTTTTTTAATTACATTTTTGTTAATGTTTCGAATTGGATTTTTTGCATACATTATTTTTTTTTTAATTATGTACAATTTAAACTCAATCCATTCCCAATTTTTGCCATTCAAATTTTTAATTATTTTTTACCACTTTTTCAAACAAACGCTTCACTCTTAGCTATGCGCTTTTGTTACTCATATTGTTTGTTTGGAAACCACCGCCGTATTAAATTTATTATCGCACCGCTCTCAACCGCTGTCAAATGTCAACTGAGTTGTTGTCGTTGTTTGAGCGACTTTTGCAAATATCGTTTAGAGCTATTGTTAAAATAAAAGTATCTAGATACTAAAGGCATATAACAACAATTTTCGTTAGTGAGCACAATGCTCATTTAGACAGTTTTTTTTTATTGTTTTTAGTTACTAACAAATACATATACATATACACAAACGTAGTTACATAGACATATTTAAACAGCGGCTTATCTGAGAGCGCTACTAGGGCTATAATCTGCTACATATGTACATCAAGTTGATTTTGACTGTCAACTTAAATATTTTGGAAAGGTGCCTTAAAACTATTCCTATCCCATTCGATCAGTTGTATGTCAACAGCTGGATTTTTTCATGCATAACGGGTGCCGCGAAATATCACAATATAATGGAATTAGCAGACACAGCAGCCGTTGTGCCTAAAATTTGATTTGCCTACATTTAAAAAATTATACTCTCTTCCTTCCCCATTTGCCGAAATAAGTTTAGAGTTCTGACCCATTGAATTTTTATATAGCCTGGGGGCGTGTCGTTGCCCACTTTTCCAAAACTATATATAGCCTATGCTGTACCCAGTGAATCTAAGAATACACTGTGAAAATATATGTATATATAATATGAAAACTTCATAAAAATCGGTTGAGTAAAGACACACAGACAAACATTCATTTTTATTTATAAGATATATAACCGATTTTTATGAAATTTTCATATTATATATACATATATTAAACATAAAATAGCATAGCATAACTGAACATAACATAACCGCAACATAAAATAACATATCATATAGCATCAAACATTATTAACATAATAAAACATCACATAAGGTAACATAAGAGAACATAATACAGGATGGCTGATGAATTTTGCTACATTAAGAAACTCAAATAATTTTTTTTTCGGTGTATGGAATTCATTTTTCTTTTATTCATGTTAAAGCTCATTAAATTTTATTAAATATAGCTTAATTAGTTTTAAAAATAATGGAATTTAAATGCCCCCCTGCTCGTCGATGCATGTGCGGCATCTTACCAAAAAGTTGTTCATTACTGCTTGGAGAGTTGAGACAGGAATAGCCGCAATTGTTTCTCGAACGGATTGCCTTAGTTCATTCAAATTTGTTGGTTTTGCTTTGAAGACTTCCTGTTTGCAATAACCCCACAAGAAAAAGTCAGGTGCAGTAAGGTCAGGCGACCTGGGTGGCCAACGGAATGTGGAGTTTCTGGATATCAGCTTATTGGGAAATTTTCGTCGCAATTCTGTCATAACAGGTTGGGCTATATGAGGAGCTGCACCATCTTGCTGAAACCACACAGAGTTGAAAGAAATTCTCATTCGGCGTAATTCTGGATAGAAAAACTCTCTCAACATGCTCAAGTAACGGTCTCCAGTAACCGTAACGGTGTGACCGTTTTCTTCGAAGAAGTAGGGCCCGACAATGCAGCGTGATGAAACTGCACACCACACTGTGACACGAAGTGGATGCAATTCCGTCTCATGGAGTATCTGTGGGTTGGAAGCACTCCATATTCGACAATTTTGTTTGTTTATGTTGCCGTTTAAATCGAAATGGGCCTCGTCAGACATGAAAAGACAGTTCAACATGTTTCCATCCTCTTCCACCATTTGAAGCATCTTCTGGCAAAATTCCAAGCGAATCGGCAAGTCTGCAGCGTTCAGTTTGTTGGCCATTTGAATTTTATATGGGAATAAGTCCAAATCTTTGTGCATAATTGACTGTAATGACTGTCTGCTTACACCCATTTGAGCAGATAAGCTTCTTGTCGAAACACGTGGATTGTTTTGTATGGCAGCAGCTACAGCAGCGATTGTTTCCTCCGTTCGAACTGAAGGGTTTCGATGGTAAAGTCTTCTGTTGACTATCCCATGCTCGGCAAAATTGTTTACAAGTCTTATTATGGTCCATCTGCTCGGAGGATTGCCGCCAAACGTGCGCCTATACTCTCTTTGAACCGAAACTACGGACTCCAGTGCGTGATAGCGGCGGACAATCCAAATTCTTGTTTCAGTGTCCCAGTTATCCATTTTTGTTAAATGTAAAAGTCAATCTGCAAAATAAAAAAAAATTAACCAGATTCATTAAATAGAAAAAAAGTTATTTAATTTTTTTTTGGTAGCGGCTTTCATTAGCCACCCTGTATAACATCACATAAAATTACATCACAAGGAAACATAACATAAAATAGCTTTACATTACATGAAATAACATAACATACGATAACATAATATGACATAACATAGCATAACATAAAATACCATAATAGGACATAAAATAGCATGGCATAAAATAACATTACGAAACATATCGTAATACAACATAACATAAAAAAACGACATAACATTAGCATGAAATGCATAAAAATTTCCTTCGGCTACCCATTTCGGTGCCATATTATTTCCATAGAGGTGTGAGAGTGGGAATAATCTTAAAACACGGATAAGTCCACCCGAGAACTGAGTTATACAGAGGCTAAGTACCTGCGTCTTGTTCTAACAATATCTGGATATACTTAAATGGCGCTTAACCATCTAAACGGAAAAGGGAGACCATCACTACGATGAAGTTACGAAGTGAGACCCGATCGGTGATCCCGCGGTATCTCCAATTGGCGCAGGTTGGCGCAACGAAGAAACGACTGGCGAGCTATGTTGGACGGTCAAAATCGCCCAGGAAGAAGAAGACATCATACGCAACCCAAATATTTTTTGCTTTTTGCTCCAATTTAGGCTAAATAAAAACGATTCAGTTTATCGTTCAGTGCAAGACCGAACTTTCCACATTCACACGTTTTGCTTTATTTTTGTTGTTGTGGCAATTATTGTATTGTATTATTTGTGGCAATCTTGTCTCAATGCTCTTTGTCTACCTTACCACAGCTACTTGTTGCTATTTTTATTAGGACCGTATACTTCTTGTTTGATATATTGCAGAAGCTTTTTTCGAGCTTATTCCCATTTCTCCTCGATCAAACATTTAACTCAGAAGCCTTCTAAGTTTGAAATTGAGAGATTTTGATCTACTAAACATTATCGCAGATAGGTAACTACATCTATAGTCTTCTTATCTTGTGCTTGCTCAACATTTCATTGCACACATGTGAGCTACTTGTCATGATCGTATACATTTTGTTTTATGAACCTTGACTACTTTTGAATGAGCTCTTTCGTATGCTTTATTTATTGTTTGTTATTCTCAAAGTCAGTCACTTATTTAAAATTCGTTATCTGAGTAATTGGTTTGCTTCCACCTTATCTTTTTCTCTTTTTTTCTCACTTTCCCACAACTCAGGTCGCTCTCTTTCACTTTCTTTGTCGCTCTCACCCCTTAAATATCTTTCTCAACGATTGTTTTTTTTTCAAAATAATGCAATTTTTCTTTTACTAATGATTAAACCTAAACTTTTTACGAATGAATAACTCTCTGGGTATAAGTACTATCTGTCTTCGTTGATTAGTATTTGTAAATACTTTATAATGTATCGATCTAATCTTGTCATTCGATCGTGATTGTTTTATCTTTATGTCAATAATTCGAACAGATGTTTAGTTAATTCAAGATAAAGACGAGTGAGCTTTTCGTGGGAAAATGCATTCCTCATACATGAAAAATTTGTAGTACAAAGTTAGTGGTTGACTATAATCAGCGCTCCCAAATTTAATGCCTCTTTAAAAATTTACGTGGAATTTTTTGTGAGGCGTTTTTACCGCAATTTTTACTAGGCGCTTATTTGACTACCATCATAACTGAAACATTAACATAACTTTTCGATATTGAATGCTGCCTGAATTGAACCCGTGACCTTTAACACTTGTTTATAATATTTTTTTTGGTAGTAGCCACGTGTTTGGTTGACCCACTTAGGCTTGACTGACTTACATATGTATATTGTCCCTACGGATAGAAACCCATAGTCCGCCTTTAATCCCTTCTTAGCTATTTTTGCTTTCTAAAGATGTACTGAATATCGAGTATTTCGCTTTGAGTCTCATGCAACATCAATAGTTTTAACACTTTCTTCTTTTTCCCACTCTGGCGGATGCCTTCAAAATTCAGTTTACATTTGATTTTTAAAGGAAATTTCAAATTTAAAAAAAAATAACTGGTAACTTTTTTATTTGTATGTTGCTAAGAGCTTCCGAATATAAACTAGCAATTTAAAATTAAAATTACGCAACTCGTCTCCCTTTATTATCATTTCACAAAACAATTGTTTCAACACGCGCGTCTTGTCGTCAGTAGTTGCTAGTTATCAACTACCGATTGTCCGCAGAAATAAACAAAGTAAGTCTAAAAAAATTTGTCAAACATTATCAGCTACAACAACGCAAAAAAACTTAGAGAATAATAAGAACAAAAACCAAAAATGTAATAACAAAATATTTAACAAACGAGGTTTAATGGAAAGCTGAGAACAGATTTGAATTCGGTGCGCTAATTGCGCGATATACTAAAAAATTTTTGTTTGCATAAATAAATTTTTGTTTGTATCACATAGCGATTTGTACTTTGTAGAAAAGAAAAAAAAACAAAAGAAAATTAAATAAAATAATATAAAATAAAATAAAATAAAATAAAATAAAATAAAATAAACTAAAATAGAATAAAGTAAAATAAAACAAAGTAAAATAAAACAAAATAAAATAAAATAAAATAAAATATAATAAAATAAAATAAAATAAAATAAAATAAAATAAAATAAAATAAAATAAAATAAATAAAATAAAATAAAATAAAATAAAATAAAATAAAATAAAATAAAATAGAATAAAATAAAATAAAATAAAATAAAATAAAATGAAATGAAATGAAATGAAATGAAATAAAATAAAATGAAATGAAATAGAATAAAGTAAAATAAAATAATATAAATGATAAATACAATAAAGGGTGTTTTTTTTAGGGGTATAGAACTTTGAATTGAAATAAAACACAAGAAAATCGTTTTAAGGTCCATCAATTTGGCTTTATTGGAAGGATAATTTTATGCCATTAATGTTTAAATATGATTTCGGGCATGTGGCCGCCGCGGCTGGCTCGAATAAAGCCAATTCTACAGGTCCAATTTTCAACCACTTTTTCGAGCATATGGGGCCGTATGTCGGCAATAACGCCACGAATGTTGGCTTCCAATTCCCCTAACGTTTCTGGTTTGTTGGTGTAGACGAGCGACTTCACATATCCCCAAAGAAAATAATCCAATGGTGTCAAATCACACGACCTTGGTGGCCAATTGACAGGTCCATTCCGCGAAATTATGCGCTCATCGAATGTTTCCTTCAATAAATCGATTGTGACGTGCGCTGTGTGGCATGTAGCGCCGTCTTGTTGGAACCACAACTCATCCACATTCATGCCATCCAATTCGGGAACAAAATAGTCGGTTATCATGGCTCTATACCGGTCTCCATTAACGGTAGCTGCCTTGCGGAAGAAGTATGGCCCAATGACTCCACCAGCCCATAGAGTACACCAAACAGTCAGTTTTTGTGGATGTAATGGCGTTTCAAGGGTCTCATGTGGATTCTCTTCACTCCAAATGCGGCAATTTTGCTTGTTGACGTAGCCATTCAACCAAAAATGAGCCTCATCACTGAACAAAATTTTGCGATGAAAATCAGCATCGAAATCAATCTCATTTTCGGCCCATACACCAAAATCACGACGCATTGCATGGTCTCGCGGCTTTAATTCTTGCACAAGCTGGATCTTGTAAGGTCGCAAGCCAAGATCTTTGCGCAAAATCTTCCATAAAGTTGATGGACAAAGCTCCAATTGCTGTGCACGGTGGCGAATCGATTCATTCGGGTCCTCTTCAACACTTTGCTCTACAGCGGCAATTGTTTCTTCGGTGCGCACTGTTCGACGTCTCTGCGGATGCGTATTATCACATAGAGTAAACGTAGTGCGAAAACGATCCATGGTTAACCGAATTAATTGCTCTGATGGACGATTATGTCGACCATAAAATGGACGGAGCTCACGGTAAACTTCGCGAACTTAACCATTATTTTCGAAATAAATTTGCACGATTTGCAAGCGTTGTTCTTTTGTCAACCTGTTCATGATGAAATGGCAAACCAAACTGAACATAAATGACATTAGAGTTGCCAGATTTGACCACAAAATGCCAGTTTTATCTCTATTCGAAAAACAAACCTGTAAAAAAAACACCCTGTATAATATAATATAATATAATATAATATAATATAATATAATATAATATAATATAATATAATATAATATAATATAATATAATATAATATAATATAATATATTATAATATAATATAATATAATATAATATAATATAATATAATATAATATAATATAATATAATATAATATAATATAATATAATATGATATACTATAATATAATATGATAAAATAAAATAAAATAAAATGAAAAAATAAGATAAAATAAAATAAAAATAAAAAGATAAAATAGAACAAAATAAAATAAAATTAAATAAGGTAATATAAAATAAATTAAATGAAATTAACAATAATAAATATATTATTATACATATATTATATTTTCGGCTTTCCATTAAACTTAGTTTGTTCCATATTTTGTTGTTACATTTTTCTCTTAAAGTATTTTGCAGTGAATGGGATACTAATGTTGGACTAATTTTGTTATTCTTAGTTTGTTTATTTCTGTGGACAATGGTTAGTTGATAACTAACAACTGATGTTGATACGACGCAGGTGTTGAAGCAATTGTTTTCCCAAATAATAAAAACTAGTTTTAAGCGGCTAGAAGGTTTAGTTTTAATTTTATATGTCTTACCCATAATTTGAAGATTTATTTCGCTTTACTGATTCCAATTTATACATAACACCGTATTCGGCGACGGCGGGTGTAAGGCTACCAAAACAAAATTGTGCTACCACTTTTTAGGCAAATTGGACAAAGACGACAACGCTGCTAATTATTTTGTTCAGTTAGAAGTTCCTGCAATTACTATAAAATTATATTAAAAATAAACCCTTTTTATTATTTTTATTTAATTCATATTTATTTGTAATATTAGTTTACAGTAAGCATTACATTATTAATCAAATTATTTTTTAAATATTTTCGCTTTTTAATACAATTCGTTTCATTAGAATTAAAATTTAACTATTGTTTTTAACAATTTACATACAAATATTATAACTGTTCAAATTTGTATAATTTTTTCTTTTTAAATAGAAAATATTTTGCTGCCAGTGCAAAAAGTTTTTGTTCTCTTTTGTGTCCGAGGCAAAATGTTGCCTTTAAAATTTGTTTATTATATTTTTATGTTTCATGTGTAAAGAAAAATGAAAGCTTTAAATATTTATGTATGTAAAAAAAAATATGGCGTTTGGAAATTGCTTGGGTGGAATTGCTAAAATTTGTTGAAAAAAAAAATTTGATACTGTCAAAAAGTTTTTCTTTCAACCTAATATTTTTTCTATAAAGCTAACTTTTGCAATTGTTTCAAAACTGTAGGTTTTTGCCTGGCAATGGCGTTGTGAACAAAAATTAAATATTACAATGAAAATAAAAGAAAATTAAAAAATTCTATACAATGCGCAAATTCTCAATGCTATTTACAGTTTTTATATGAAATTAAATAAATTTTTATTTGCTGTCGTTGCTAGCTAAAACTTGTTATATTTACTTTCTTATTTTGTGTCTTTTCGGTGTGTGTGTGTTGTTGTTTTTTGTGTGTCTTTATTTATTTACTATATTTCATTAAAATTTTTTATTTAGTTGAAGTAAACATTTGACTTAAAGTAGTGACTATACATTTCGTTTTTTTTGTATGTTTCGTTTTTAATTTAATTTTAATGCCTAGTTTTTTTTAGTTTTCAATATTTACTTTTTAGTTTTTTTTGTTTAGTTTTTTAATTTTATATTTAATTATGCAGCCAGATGCATCAAACACCTGTTCTGCGCACCATTGTTATTGCGCCGTAAAAACTTACAGCTAAAAATTTCGCTGCATAGCTGTTAGTGTTTTACAGCGCATTAACAGTGCTATCAGATCGGGTATTTAGTTGGCGTGGCTTGCTTGATACTTTAATAATATTGTTTTTTTTTTTAATTTTTTTAGTTGAGTTTTAGTAGTAAGCATTTACATATAGAAATAATTCGTTTTTCCTTAATAGTAATTTATGTTTTGCTTTAACACTGCTTACGCATTACGCAATCACAACAAGCATACAAAGTTTTAAAATTATTTAAAAAAATGGAGAATAATAAACAAAAAAAAAAAAATGTTTAAACAAAACAGAAATTTAAGCAAACAGTTTGTTTATTAAATAACGCACTTGACTACCAAGCTTTGTTAAATAGTTTTTTTTTTAATAAAAATATTAATAATTAGCATTAAATTAATTAGTATACATTACAAAAAAATATTAAACTAGTTAAGCAAATCCTCCATTAGTCGATTTTTGGCAGGCAGGAAGAAAAAATTAAATATAATTATTATATATTTTTTATGTAAAACCGAACAACTCTTAGGCAGCTATGGTGTTTGCTTTTTTTTTTGCAATTTTTTAATACTTTTCAAATTTATTGCGCGCCGAAAGGGGACAAATCGTACAGTGCGTTGAATTGCAAGTGTTGTTAAGCTTTTTTTAGTGGGTAATTTTACTCCCTTTTTTTACAAGACGCTCTGCTACGCCTAATATCTTGAGCGGAATTTCAGTACCTAGAGATATCTCTATCTTATTTAACTTCGTAGTATCTGTTTTCTTCAGACGTCATAATTTCCTACTTCGTTACCGAAGGTCAAATTTCCCCACTTTACTACATGCTTCATTCCTTTTCTTTTACTCCTTCACTTTTGCGCTTCTTTTGTACACTGCTTTGTCCCCTTTTCGCGTTGTGGAGTATTTTTCTTTTGCTTTGTTTGGCTTTTATTACGTTCCACAAAGTTTTTTTTTTTACATTTCGTGTCTCACTCGGCAGTTTCTAGGTTTATTCATTTAAGATTATAGGACTTTTAATTTACATAAACTATATGCCTATATAAGTATTATTAACTATTTACTTCGCTTGTGTATATGTTGTGTTTCCTTCTATATAATACAAGTGCATATTCTGAGAGTTTTAGAGTTGGAAGTTATCCCACCACCTAAATAGTTTCGGAACACGAGATTGGTTTTTTTTTCAGTGTATGTATATAAGTGGACTCATTTATGTTGCGACTAATGAAGAAGTTGTATGATTTAATGAGAATTTTTTCGTAGCTTCTATAGCTCTGCGTGGAACGGAGAAAAAAATTAGAGGTGAAAGTATGACGCAACATGTTGTTAACTGTTTTCAGCGTTTTTTCCTCTTTTTCCCCCTTTTTTAAGCTTTAACCCTTTTCTTTGCCCACCTATACTAAAATGCCTTTTTTCGCTCATTTAATTTATATGTTTTTCTATAAACATATGCAGTGTTATAGCTTTGGCAGTTGCTCATAGTTATCTTCATAGTTTAACTTTCATACGTTTTTAACTATTTTTTTTTTAGTATGTACTACTATTAAAAAATGAAATAAAATAAAAATATTTATAAAACTAAAATTACAAAAAAAAATGTACAAAAATTTTTAAATTATTTAGTTATCTTTCAGCATTTATAGGTATTTTCGCATATTTCGTTCATGAACAAAAATTCAAAGAAAGCTACTTGAAATTCTCAACTTGTTTATGTATAAGTAAGTATGTATATAATACGAGCACGCAGCTATACAACTAACGAGCTTAAGCTACGCGCTTCTAGGAATGTCATGGTCTGTTCAGAGCAATATTTTCTAACATCTACATTTAACACTTTTCATAAATTCTTTGCTTTCATACGTACTTTGCTTTCGCTCTCACGTTATTTTAAATGCATTCGCGCTCATGCTCTTTTTATTTTAAATTTATTTGTCTAGCTATACTTTTGTTTTTTTTTTGCACGTTTTTTTTTGCACGTTTTTTTTTTTCTTTGCAGCTTTTCAGTTTTCTTCAAATTTGTTTTTGCAAATTCATTAATTTCATTCAAGCGCGCGTTCGCGCCTGTAATTCTCAACAACTTTTTGCACGTGCTTTTGGACAATTCATTTCTCTTTTCTAATTTGTTTTCACTAGTTTCTACTTCTCTCTTTCTTCATCATCATTAATATCTAACTAAACTATATCTAGTATTTAGTATATTTACTCTCTTGCTTCTTTTGTTTTTCAACATTTTCTTTAATTTCTTATGATAGATAGTCGGGCGTTGGCTCTGGCACAGCTTCGTGATTCGCAAATAGCGGATTGGGGAACTCTGGCGGATGTGGCAATGGCGCTAATGTTTTCGGTCGTCGACGATATGCCATTAACCAGCAGGATACAGCTACAGCGACTGCTACTAGTGCTAGCAGCGCTGTTATTACTAGCGCTATAATAAGACCTACCATAGAGACGCAAATATCTTCGACACGCTGTGCAGCAGGTTTGACTGAAAGGAAAAAAAAAATAAAATTAATAAATATTTATAGAAAATTTAAAATAAATAAAAAAAGTAAAGAAAAATAAAAGAAAATTCTAGAGTCGCCACCTTATATTTTTTTTATTTCCGCTAATGTCTCGAAAACAAGTTGACCCATTTCGATGAACCTTTTCAATACCTCCTAATAAAGCGTTGCCACTTAGTATGATTAAACAGGGTTGCCTGACTTTTTTAAATGAAATAAGATATGCTAATGTGGGTATTAAGAGAAAGGTGTATTGCATCCTGTTTCAACAAAAATATTGTCAAGGCTGCCACCTTATCATAATATATTTATTATTGTGTATATCAGCTTTTATATCGAAAACAACTTCACACATTCCTATGAAATGTTGCATATAGGGTTTCTGCTACAATCAAAGTTCTCTTTCTCAAGTGTTGCCACTTCGGACATTTTCGGAGTTGCCACTTATCTGAAGTTTTTTAAATGAAGCCTGATTTACCAATATAGGTATCAACCAAAGTGTGGTTTACGTGCTATTTGTAGAAAAATATTTTTCAGTACGGTTGTCAACTAAGGTTGCCACCTAGTTCTATTACATTTGTGCTTTTGTATACCCGCTATTATCGGTTAAATGACTTGCATTTTTTTTACGATGTCGTATATTTAGGTGATCGGCTACAATCGGATCTCTCTTGCTCAGGTGCTGTCACTTAGGATATTTTCAGGGTTGCCACATATATACTTTTTTGTTTAATCATGGAAGATAGCCAATATGGGTCTTAAACACAAGGTATTTTACGTATTATTTTAACAAACATATTTTAAACTAGCTTTGCGACCTAATCTATGCCACATAATTCCCCCAAACCCAGAAATCGGTCATAGCATGAATTCGTTTTAGACTAATACGACTCAAAATTTTTCACTGGGCATCTTTTCTATGTTAATCTCTCCAGACTTTATTGTAATTTGTACTTACTATTCGCATCATTGATGCCTGGACCGCTACGTTTCTCGAATGTCAGTATGGCATTCGATGATATCGTAATCTCCTCTCTCAGCTGTCCTTCCACGCCTGTGTTCGTCGCAACTGCAGTTGTATCCGTCGAATTGTCCGCAATCGCACGTCGTCTTCTACGTCCGAAGGCATTGTAGCCACGACAATTCACCGGTTGACATCTACCAAAGCAGACACGTATATTACACTGGAAGCGTATATTGTCGCTGGATGGGAATTTGAAGGCGTTAAAGTTGGCCATCAAACTATTCGTATCGGGATTATATTCCCATTCACCAAAGATGGAAGCATCTGTCGCGCAACCATTTTCATCTGTGACAATATATTCATTTTCCACGTTGTCTTCCATTGTTTTGGCAATGCAAGAGCGCGCAAAGCCGCCATAGATGGCTAGAAGAAAGAGAAGAGACAAAAGATACATAAATAATTGAGCTCGTAGAAGGACGTAAACTAAAAATACTCACTTGCTGGTTCGACGTCTACTTGCAGTTTGAGATTGTCACCAATTTCTGCTGAGTTAATCTCTTCGCCTTCGTGTGTTATGATGCGCATCTGACAGATCGGTGGTGGACCCGTGTTAGCGATTGTGCCCGCTGTAGTCAACATTGAAACGTTGAAGCCCAGTGTTACATTCTTCTCACCCGTCTGGTAGACACATTTGATGTTGTAAGCTTGCGCTTTGTATGTCACCAATTTCGGATGTTTTTGTATGACCAACACAAAGCTGGCAATATCCTTCACAGCTTGCATGCCACAACTACCGAAGTGCACGCGGAATATTTCTGTACGTGGCACAGTTTCACCAGCCAAATTAACAACACGACGACATTCCTCATCCTTGCTGTGTCCTTTCACATAGAGCACACCATTGAAGCCGGGTTCTGTGATATGGATTTCCACTTGTACGCCATCAGCCAAACAGCTGACTAACATATCAGGACGTGGGAAGTCCGTACGGAAGTTGGTGTGATTACAGATCAGTTCGGGATTGCCAGTATAACCAGTGATGCATTGACATTGGGCGCGATGATTGATGGCATTACAGAATGCATTCACACCACACACCTTTTGTAGACATGGATCTTCGCAGGTTTTAGTACGTGTGTTACAGTAGCGATTATCGGCGCAGTCTTCATTCGTTTCACATCCCGTAGGATTTTCCGGTATGCAATCGCCTGATGGTGTTAGACGATAGCCATGATCTATGGGACAAATACATCGGCCACGTTCATCAATAACCATACCACGCTCTAGCGCGCAGACGCAGTGACCATTTTCATCGATCTTGAAACCTTGTTCGGGGCGGCAGGGTGCGCAGTATTCGTAGATATCCAAAGCAGTGCCTGGCGGGCAGACACACTGACCATCGACATCGCGCACGAATCCTTTCTCGATAACACAAATCGAACGCTTATCACATTGTACGGCCGCATTGCCGGTGTACCCTTCCAAGCATTCGCAGATCATTGTACGCACTGGTACGGTGTCCAAAACACGACAACCTGCATTCACGCCACATGGTTGGGTGGCATTGCATGGATTAACGCATTCGCCACGTATGCATGCGGTTTGACTTGGACAATCGCCGTCGTAGCGGCAAATAGGTATTTCACGTAGTGGCTCGCAGCCATTGCGGCGGGCAATAGTACCTGGTGGACAACCGCATTCGGGACGATGATTATAGACCTTGCAGATTTCGTCGTAAGCGCAGACCGCTTTCGTTTCACATGGATTCTCACATTTACCATTCACACACGCCTTATCCGAAGGGCATTCGTCGTCGGCACGACAGCCGAGTGGTGTACAAGCTATGCGTGCATTACCACGATAGCCGGGCACACATTCACAGACAGCGCGATGATCCATGGCTAGACATTGAGCATGCGTACCACATTGTTCGCCTTGACACGCGGGTACGCAGAGTTGATTGCGACATATGTGCGTTGATGGACAGTCGGCATTGATGGCGCATTCTACCTTTGAGCATTCAAATTCTGGATTTCCTTCATAGCCTTGACGACACGTACAAACGGGTTTGTGATCTTTGATGCGGCATTCTGCATTGACGCCACAGTTGCATGGATTGCGACAAATACCATTCACGCAAGACTTGTCTGTATCACAATCAGCGTCAGATACGCAGCCGCCGACATCAGACACAGTCTTCGTTGGTTTGCAAGTACCGCTACCGCTGCTTATATAACCATCCGGGCAGATACAGATCATGGTGCGTACTGGCGAGGTTGGTGTCACTTCACATTGTGCTGGTCGTTGGCAGGGCTCTAGCGTCAGGCAGGGATCGACGCATGCATCGTTGATGCAAGCTAAACGCGCAGGGCAATCGGTATCCACTCTGCAAATAGGTTGCGGTTCTGGACGACAGTCGACATATGGGTTTCCTAAGAAACCAGCAGTGCAGCGACATACAGCCATGTGATTTTGTGCACGACATTCAGCGCGCGGTGCGCAAGTATTCTGATAGATGCAGGGATTAACGCACTGTTCGTTTTGACACATCTTGTCCGTGGGACAGTCATTGTTCGTCTGACAGCCAATGACGCGACAGCGTTCGTAAGCATTGCCGCGATAGCCGCTTTTGCAGCGGCACATAGCGCGATTCGTTTGTACATAGCATTCAGCGTTGACGCCACATGGATCGTTGACCAAGCAGAGGTTGATGCAGTTACCATTGATACACGCTTTACCGGAGTCACATTCGCTATCCACACGACAACCGATAGTGCGACAGATCGAGTATGGATTACCTTCGAAGCCACCTTGACATGAACAGGTCGCACGATGATTTTGTACCTGGCAGATGGCGTTCGTGCCACAGTTGCATGGATTGCGGCACTGACGATGGATGCAAGCCTCTTGATCAGGACAATCTGCATCGCTGCTGCAGCCTGGTGGGCTTTGTAATACAATTGGCTTGCACTCACCACGCGCATCGGGCACATATGTTTCAGGACATTCACAGACCATAGTGCGCACTGGTACGCTATCCAAAACACTGCAATGCGCAGAGCTTGCGCACGGTGATAGTATGGTACAAGGATTCTGACACTTGTTATCGATGCAAGCCAAGCGACTAGGACAGTCGCCATCATCACGGCAAACAGGCTCCACAGCGCGACGTTCACAATAAGCGTATGGATTTCCTAGTGGTGTACTCTCAGGACAGCGACAAACAGCGCGATGTTGTAGCGCTTGACAAATAGCATTTTGAGCACATGGGCTCTCCTGACAAGGATTGATACATTGATTGCGCACACAAGCTTGATTGCTGGCGCAGTCATAGTCCGAATGACATTCGACGCGTATACAACGTTGGAATGGATCACCTTCAAGGCCAGCAGGGCAACGACACGTAGCACGATGATTACGACCAAAGCATTCGGCGTTTAGCGCACATGGATCGCTAATCAAGCAAGGATTGACACACTCCCGATTAACGCATTGTTGATCCGACGCGCATTCGTCATCTGATTGACAGCCAATTTGTACACAGCCAAATTGAGCATTTCCAGAATAGCCAGATTGGCAGTAGCAGACCGGATGATGATTACGCACAATGCAGTCGGCATTTGGACCGCAATTACATGGATTGACGCAACGCTCGTTGACGCAAGACTCGCTGAGCGCACAGTCGGTATCAGATTTGCAGCCAATTGTGGAGACGTCGGGTGCTGTGTGAAGTAAAGGAAAAAATTATAAATATAAATGGAAAGTTGTATGAGATTAGTGCTCGAGTACTTACGTGGTACGCAATTGATGTGCGCATCGCCTGTATAGCCGGTTGGACAGCGACACACTGCTGCTCTGTGCTGCACGTGACAGTAAGCGCCACGTCCGCAAGGATCCTCCACGCATGGATTAATACAACGTTCATTCTTGCAAGTCTTATCATTTGGACAGTCATCATCTTTAGTACACTCAGCGGTTGGCGTTTTCGGTTGCTCGTCCACAATTAGACGACACTCGACGCGTGGATTACCTTCATAACCGCGTGCGCACGTACATTCAGCATAGTGATCGTGTGCGTGACACTGTGCATTAGCACCGCAACGTTCGAGACGGCAAGCGTCAATACAAATACCGCGCTGACATATTTCCTTATTAGCGCATTCATCGTTGCTCTGGCAACCGCTAACCATTTCGTGTTTGATTGGCACACAATTGCCCGATGTGTCGGTGATTGTATCACTTGGGCATTTACAAATCATTGTGCGTAGCGGTAGCGTATCCAGCACATGACAGCTTTGTTGCGGTGTGCAAACATGCGGAGTGGCACAAGGATTCGCGCAACGTTGATCGATACAAGCCAGTTGAGATGGACAATCGGCATCTTGAGTGCATTCGGGTTGCGTCTGCGTTGGTGGTTCGCGCGGTAAATCACATTGCACGAATGGGTTGCCTCTATAGCCTGGGTGGCATACGCATTGTGGTTGATGCTGTCTACCAGTGCAAATTGCATTCACTGCGCATGTATCTTCATCGCAGACCGGACGGCAAACACGATTCAGGCGATCACATGCCTCATGCGGAGCGCAATCTTCGTTGTATTGACAGTGACCCGTGATGCAGGAGACGAATGGATTACCTTGTGTGCCCGTAGGACATATACAAACGGCTTGATGATTTTGTGGTGCACATTGGGCGCCAGTGCCGCAACGTACATCACCATAATTGCAGGGATTGACACAATTCTCGCTGATGCAAGCTTTGTCGTATGGACAATCGGCATTGATTTTACATTCCGCTGTGTATGGGATGAGCAAATGTTGGGTGTTATAAATGCACATACAACGCCTGTGATAATTTGGTACTTACGCTTGTAGCACTGCACTTGCGGATCACCACCCCAGCCAGCGGGACAGGAGCATATTGGACGCGAGTGCTGTACACGGCATTCGGCATTACCAGCACATGGATTGGCTTCAGCGCATGGATCTTGACAGCGTTGATTGATGCAAGCTGTTGTTGGTGAGCACTCTGAATCGTGCGTGCAGCCGGCGGTGACTGGTGCTGTGAGTGAGAAAAGTATTAGCGATAAAGTTTTGCGCAATGTGGAGCTTTTCGCGTCTTCACACTTACGTGGTTGATAGCAATTGGTAAACGGATCACCTTGTGTGCCCTGTGGACAACTACAGACGGCACGATGTCGTTGCGCCAAACATTCGGCGGTGCGTGCACATGGTGAGCCATCTACGCAAGGATTGACACAGGCGCCATTGCGACAAGCTTCAGTATCCTGGCAGTCGTTATTGGATTGGCAGCCGTGATCGCGTTCTGGTTCTATTGTAATAAAGCAGAATTAGTAAGAATGCTGCTGAAGGAAATTTGAGTTTGAAAATTCGGTGAGGTGAAGATAATAACGGTTTCTTCTTGCATAACTGTACAAGGCATATGTGTAGTGAAAATGCAATGTTGCCATATTTCACTTTTGAGACAAAAATGTGATAAATATTTACATGACAATAAAGAGGAAAATAACAAATATTTACAACTCGTATAAAAAGATAAATAAAAATACATAGAAAAGATAAATAAAATATTACGCTGAAATGAAAATTAGACTCAAGAAAATAGCATGCATTTAAATATTTCAAACTATTCGGGCGCAACCAAAGCGCCCACTCACCTTTACGGCAGCCCACATCCGCATCACCAACATAGCCGGGTTCACATTGACAGATCATGGTGCGCAGAGGTAGCGTATCCACAACCGAACAAATAGCATTAGCTCCACATGGCTGTGTTACCGTGCACGGGTTCTTACATTCACCGCCGAAACATGCCAGTTTGCTGGTACAATCTGCATCCATAGTACATTGTGGCGCGACTTTAGGTTCCTCAAGCACACAGCTGACCAACGGATTACCGCTATATCCTGGTGGGCAACGACATTGCGCACGATGATTGTCGACACGACATTGTGCACCCACTCCGCAGTTGCAAGGGTCTTCGCAGCGTTCATTTTTGCAGGCCAAATTGAAGGCGCATTCATCGTCGTGCGTACACTCGGGACGTTCGCAACGTACCAATGGATTACCGCGGTAACCGTCGGGACAATGACAGCGCGCTTTGTGGTTGTAGTCTGCGCGACAGATGGCATTCGTACCGCATTGTGTGTACGGACAAGGATCGGTACATTGTTTATTGATACAAGCCTCGGTAGCGGGGCATTCTTCGTCCGAGCGACAGCCAATGAGGTGACAGTTGCTGAAAGCATTGCCGGTGTAACCTGTGAAAGGAAACAATGATTTATGATTTATTTGATAGAGTTAGAATTTGTAAAAGGAGCTATTTAGAATATTTCAAGATCAACATGATCACGCTCCCTCTCCAGTATGCGAAAAATTTTCTATTGAGGTCGTAGTTACCTCTCGCAAACGCAAAGTTAAATAAGCTCTGAACTCCGTTGTGCAATTATAGTATTTGGTCAAGCTCTTACTTAGAAAGCTGGGTGGGAGAGTTCTTTATAAAAATACCTTTATATCCGTGTGCTGCACGAATATCTCATTTAAAAATTTGAATTAGTGAAATCGAGCCAGTAGATTGACTGTTCGGGTTTTAATTTTATAGAGCTTTCCGATTTTTTGTTTCAAAGCCTGAAACGAGTACCTACGTACGTGGTATATGCATACCTAAGACATCCTGCTACCGAGGTTGAAAGCTCTATAGGCTAGATTAAAAAAATATGTTTTTCGTTTATGTCATGGGCTTTTAAGCTTTAAAGCTCTACCATTAATTAAAAATATCTTCGCTTAAAAGCTTTTCATCTACTAAAAGGGGTATTTTACAATAATAGAATGCAGAACCCTTTAGATAATCCCTTGGGCTTTTTACATTTATAGAAATTGCGCAGTTCTCAACTAAGTTTTTCTAACTATTTCAAAAGCTCAATCGAAAGCATGAAATAATTTTTTATACCAAGTGTGAAAACTTAAAAAAAGAAATGAGCGTGCTGTTCAATGTCGTTTCCAAGACTTAAAGAGAAAAATCTCCCATACTTCTCCAATAAATGATATTAGCTTAGTTTCTTTAGCAAGGAAAAGCTTTCGTTCATTGTTTTGATCAACATCCGAATTCTACCAGTATATTATGCTGAAATTTTTTTTAATTTGATTTTTATTTAGTTTAGAATAATTCGGTTCCGATTCTTGGGCTACCCCGACGTTTAGCTATATTTCTTTGATTCTTAAAATTGGTTATGTAGATTATGCTATAATAAGCTTCTTGGACTGGAAAGGGTACGTGAAGAGAGTTGTAAAAGGGCTTTCAAGGCGTTGTAAAAATTATGTTTTCATTATGATTTCTATAAAAAAGTTTACTCTTTTGAGATCAGAGCTTTTGAGGACGTTTCCGTTAAGCTAGTTCTATTAAATGCAATATACGAGGTGTGTTCAAAACGTATCGCGAATTTTGAATTTTCGCTGGTTACGTATATTCGAATTTCGAATTTTTTGTGGCGTTATGTTGGTACTCATGTCTCTCACTTATGCCGACAAGCTCGGCCATTTTGAATGTTCAGTTTATTGTTGACAGCTGCTTTGCTTGCACGTGTTTTGGATCGTCTTCGATTTTTACCTATTCAAAAAAATGGATCAAAGAACCTGTATCAAATTTTGTGTGAAAAACGAAATTAAGTGCGCGGATGCATTCCGAATGTTGACTGTGGCATACGGAGAAGCTACCTTGGACCGAAGCAACGTTTATCGGTGGTACAAAATGTTCTCAGAAGGCCGAGAAGATGTGCAAAGAAGAACAAAAATTGGCTTTTGCACCACGATAACGCCCCTGCTCACGCATCGTTGCTTGTGCGCGACTTTTTGGCCAAAAACAACACACTAATGATGCCGCAGCCACCGTATTCCCCAGAGCTGGCGCCCGGTGACTTTTTCTTGTTCCCTAAACTGAAAAAAGCACTATTTTTACATATATTTCCTTTAAGAACTTGTAGTTTTATGATATTTATATGATAGCAATAAATTTTTCATGGTTTATGCTTTTGCTTTCTGAAAAGCTTTCAAGGAATCAAGGAAAAAGGCACAGCGAGGTAAATAAAGATTTCCATTATGATTATTTTATTGCAGTTTCTCTTCTAAAGATCATAGCTTTCAAGGTTGCTTCAACTAAAAGCTCACACAAAAAATTGAATTCTGTTGTATAGAGGAAGACAGTTTTTTTAGGAGCTTTTCAAGAGCTTTCAAGGAAAGAGTCGTTTTCAAAATAAGTTCTTCATTATAATTTCCGTTTACAGATCAACACTTCTGAGGGCGTCTACACTAACTTCTCATACTAAATGTTTCATGATCTATACACGGAAGAGAGCTTTTTAAAAAGCTTTTAAGAAAAGATTTATATTTAGTTTACATTTTTGCTCAGGAGTTTTCCCTTTAGAGACCGGAGCTTCTAAAAACGTCTCTATTACACTGGTTTTACTAAGCAGCATAACCCGAGCTTCCATAAGCTAGAAAGCTCTTAAATTGCACAACTTATAAGTATTTTGTACTCACCTTCATTACAGACGCAGAGTGGTCGGTGCAATTGCACGTGACAGCGCGCATTCGTACCACAGATATTCGAGAGTTCACACGGATTCTTACAAACTTGATTTACACAAGCCTTATCGTTGGAGCATTCCGAATCGGTGGTACATTCCGGACGTGGTGCTGGTATTTCCGCCATTTGTGGCAAACACTGATTAAACGGTGAGCCATAATAGCCCGCTGGACATGTGCATATAGCCTTATGATTGATCGCATTACAAATTGCATTAAGACCGCAAGCATTTATGCATGGATCGCGACATTTCTGGTTGATACAAGCTCGATTACGTGAACAATCTTCATTTGTAACGCATTCCGGATATGAACAAGTGGCCACACCATTCAGCACCTGACAAATACCATTGCTACGGCACGGTGATGGATTGCATGGATCAACAGGTTGCGGTGGCGCATGACATTCAACGAATGGATTACCAACCAACGAGCTGGGACAGCTACAGATTGGATTGTGATTGACCGTTTGACATTGAGCACCATATCCGCAAACGCCTGGACATGGATCAACGCATTTCGTATTCACACAAGCTCTATTTTTGGCACAATCTGAGCTCAGCGTACATTCGGGACGGCAGCCCTGTCCCTGTGGATTACCAAAGAAGCCAGGTATACATTCGCAGACAGCTTGATTACGTTCCACTTTACAAATGGTGTTCGTGCCACATGGTGTTGGATAGCATGGATCGTGACGTTCTGCAGGTGTCTGTTGTATGATGATTGGTGAGCATTGCACGAAAGCATTGCCGCTATAGCCCGTTGGACATGAACAAATCGGTATGTGATTGTGTATGTTGCAAATCGCTTCCAAACCACAGGTGCCTGGACAAGGATCAGCGCATTTGTTGCGTATGCAAGCGCGATTCGATGGACATTCAGAATTGCCAATACATTCGGGCCGGCAACCCTCGTAGGGATTTCCAATGTAGTCGTTGACGCAAACGCAGGTAAAGCTGTCGCCGCGTACACGACACTCGCTATTCGGACCGCATGGTGATGGGCGGCAAGGATCGCGTGGCTCCGACTTTGGTGGTGGTGGAAGAACTGTAAAGAAATCAAGCAAAAATTTGAAGGTTGTAGAAAGGCCTATTCAAGATTCGGAAAGTGGACTGATGTCAACTCGCTAGCGCGCTTACTTTTGGGTGCCTCATGACATGCACGGAAAGGATCGCCAGTCATGCCCGACGCACACTGACAGTTGGGTATATGTAGGGTCACTATACAATTGGCATTAACGCCACATGAACCAGGGCAAGGGTCACGACATTTACGATTTATACAAGCTAAATTGTTAGCACAATCATCGTTGCTTGAGCACTCTGGACGGCAATTGGGTGGTGCACCTATGAACTCGGCCAGACAAGTGCAACGTGCCTGATCTTGTTCAACGGTGCATTGTGCATTAGGACCGCACGGTGATGGCACACAAGGATTTTGTGGTGCGCTCGATGGTTCTTGACGTATTTCTAAATATAATTTTGGAGAAAAATTATTAAAAAATTCTAGCTTTGGAACCATTTATCTCTTAAATATTACCTGGTCTTCTACACACTGTGTATGGATTACCGCTATAACCGCGTATGCACTCGCAGTGCGCGCGATGCTGCACTGCCTGACATTCAGCATTCAAACCGCACTCTCCAGGACAAGGATTCACGCATTTGTTATTAATGCACGCATGAATTTGCGCACAATCCGAGCTCGTATAACACTCGAGACGACAGTTGGGTGGATTTCCAAAGTAACCGGTAACACACGAACAAATTGCATTACCATCACGTTCAACGCATTGTGAATTGGGACCACATGGTGTCGGTTGACATGGGTGCTTGGGTTCCTCAATACGCGCTGGTTCGCAGCTAACAAAAGCATTGCCAGTCATAAGTTCCGGACAGCGACACATTGGTATATGATTGATGACATCACAAAGCGCACGCTGACCACAAGTACCAGGACAAGGATCCACGCACTTGTTGCGCACACAAGCGCGATCACGTGCGCAATCCGCATTGAGTACACACTCTGGACGGCAGCCGATGATGGGATCGCCATGATACTCCGGTATGCAGGAACATTGACCTTTGTTACAAACAGTATTTGCGCCGCAAGGTGATGGAATGCATGGATCAACTGGATCTTCTGTAAAAGTATTATTTTTTTTTTAATTAAGCACAAGTTCTGCAGCTAAAAGGCACGCTAAGCGCGCTTCGTATTTACTTGGTGCTTGTGGTGGTGCTGGTGGCAGCAGGCGGCAACTATTGAATGGATCACCACTGTAGCCAATGGGACAGGAACAGCTGGGCGTGTGATTGATAACATTACAAAGCGCTGAGAAACCGCAAGAGCCAGGACATGGATCGCGACAACGTTCATTGATGCAAGCCATATTGCTAGCACATTCCGCATTGATGGTGCACTCTGGGCGACAGTTCGGTGGGGCGCCAACATAATTCGTTAAACAGCTACAAGTAGCGGCACCATTTACTTCACGGCACTGCGCATATGGTCCACACGGCGACGGTATACAAGGATTTACGACTTCTGTTGGTGGCGTTGAAGCGCGCGGTGCTAGATGACGGAGTAAGGTGAAGTGTATGAATTAGAAAAAAATACGCGTTTCATGTTAATTGTGAGCTTACGTGGTATGGGTTGACAGCTGGTAAAAGCTTCACCGGTATAACCGGCCTTACAAGCGCACAAAGGACTATGATTATGTACATGACACTCAGCGTTTAGGCCACATACGCCTGGACAGGGATCGCGACATTTTTGATTGACGCACGCTTTGTCTGAGGCGCACTCAGAGCTCACGACACATTCCGGACGACAGGTAGGTGGTACACCGATATATGTTGGTAGGCAAGTACAAACTGCTTGGCCATTATTTTCGCGACATTGTGCATTCGCACCACAAGGCGAAGGGTGGCATGGACTGACAGCGATTGGTTGTTCGGCTAATTAAGGAATTAGGAAAAATTTATATTTGGAAATTTCATTGTGCGGGCATGCGGTTAGAAGCTAAGTTTAGTAAGTAAGCGTAATTCTATATTGAGCGCGTACTCAAAGCGTATTTATTTTGAAGCATTGATAATAAGCGAGCTTTTCTATAGCGTTAACACGTTAACTGCCAAACCGAAAGTTGGACGTTTACAGAAAATACGAGTTGGCGCACAGTTTCAGTTATTGGCAAGGGAAACCGTAGTATGAGCCAACTTGTATTTTGTGCAAACTGCTTCACTCAACTGTGTTTCAGTGCAGGTTGGTAGTTAACGTGTTAATTTTTGTTATAAGTAATGAATGAAATGGTGGTGTTTTTACACATGATTAAGCCTTAACAATGAATTGTTTTTTTTTTTTTGGTAAGCGATTGATATATTTTTCTTAAAGCTGTGAAACTGCTAAGTAGTCGGTGAGATTTGCTTTAAAAATGTTTGCAGGCTTTTACGGGTTAAGAGTTCGCTTAACTCCTTTATTGGGTAGTGAGAGCAAGCCTGATACGGTTATCGATTGTTACTTACAGCCTAATGGGTTTGGGTATATATTAGCCAGCGGCAAGAGGCGTTAGGCTTGGGGCTTAGTGATTTTTAGTCTGGTAGCATGGTATTGTTTTTATTGGGACTTTCGAAGCTTTACGTTGAAGAAAAAAATGCTTACGTTCTGCTTGCACCACGACGGCACAGCGGATGTACGGATCACCCTGGTAACCAGGTAGACAAGCGCAGTTCGGTGTGTGATTGACGACTTGACAGTTGGCTTGCGAACCACAAGTACCCGGACAAGGATCACGACATTGTTGATTCTGACAAGCCTTATCTGCCGAACAGTCTGAATTACGCACACATTCCGGACGACAACCCTCATAAGGATTACCAAAATAGTTGGATAAACATTGACAAATGCTAATGCCATTACGTGGCTGACAAATTGCATTGGGACCACAAGGACTTGGACTGCATGGTAGCGCGACTTCCGTGGGTGGTTCTTGTTGCTTGACGCAAGCGCGGAATGGATCTCCGGTATATCCGCTAGGACAGTAACACATAGCGCTATGCGCCAACACACGACACTCAGCCGCATTGCCGCAAGAGCCTGGACAAGGATCGGCGCACTTACGATTGATACAAGCCTTGTCCGTAGCGCACTCAGCGCTCGACAAACACTCTGGACGGCAATGAGGCGGAGCGCCAATGAAGTCGCGTAAGCAAGCGCATTGTGCGCCATTCGCTGTGACGCTACATTCAGAGTTGGGTCCACAAGGTGATGGTTGGCAAGGATTCGTTGGTTCTTCCTGGCGTATTGGAGTCGGCGGAGGTTCAGCTGTAAAAGTATTTGAAGTTTGCATTTTGTAGTTGGTTGTTTCAGTGAATTTAAAGACAAGCGTACTTATTGGTTGACAGGATACAAATGGATCGCCGCTAAAGCGCGCTGGGCACGCGCATATTGGACTATGATTTTGCGCATGACAAATGGCGCGTACGCCACAAGCGCCAGCGCAAGGATCTTGACAACGTTGATTCAAACAATATTTATCGAGCGCACATTCTGAATTCGAGACGCATTCGGGACGACATGATGGTGGTGCGCCAATATAACCAGACAAACAGGAACAGATGGGCTGCTCGTTTGATACGCGACATTGAGCGTTCGGTCCGCAAGGTGAAGGTTGACAGGGATGCGGGGGTGTTGGAGGTTCGACGGCTAAAATTCAAAGTAGATAACGTAAGTATGCTAGACCTAGACTGAGTTCGAGAGATATGTTATTACTTGGTATATTATCGCAGCGCACAAATGCGTTGCCGGCCATGCCTTCGGGGCACGCGCACATCGGTATGTGGTTGATAACATTGCAAAGAGCTTGGGCGCCGCAAGTACCCGGGCATGGATCCACACATTTTTGATTGATGCAAGCGCGATCACGTATGCAATCCGAGTTGAGCACACATTCTGGACGGCAACCGCTGTACGGATCTCCATGGTATTCTGTAAGGCAAGTACAAACGCCGTCGCCGCTGCAGACAGTATTGACGCCACACGGTGAGGGAATGCAAGGATCTTCTTTGATGGGCTCACGCAACACAGGTTTCGGTGGTGCCGGTTGACAGTTGCTAAATGGATCACCCACATAATCCGTTAAACAGACACAGTTCGGTACATGATTGAGTACATTGCAGAGGGCGTTGAAGCCACACGATCCAGGACAAGGATCGCGGCACTTTTCACGTATGCAAGCCAGATGCGAAGCGCAGTCAGAGTGCACAATACACTCGGGACGACAATTTGGTGGACTACCTATATAACTAGGTAGACATGAACAAATTGCGCCACCATTGCGATTATGACACTGCGCATATGGACCACAAGGCGAAGGATTGCAAGGATTACTTGGTGGTGATGATTGTACTGCCGGTGTGACGTCTGTACGAGGTGGCGCTGATGTTGCGGGAGGTGGAGCTAGTTTTGAGAAGGAAAATAAGTAAATTTCTCTTTTGCCAAAAACCGATAGACTTAGGGGAATCTTACAAGGTATTGGATAGCAACGCGTAAAAGCATCTCCCGTATAGCTGGCTCTGCATGAGCAAATTGGGTTGTGATTGTAAACGCGACATTCGGCATGTTGACCACATGCGCCTGGACAAGGATCGGCACACTTATGATTTATGCAAGCTAGCGTAAGCGGACATTCCGCGTTGACAGTACACTCTGGACGACAGGCGGGCGGTAAGCCAATGAAATCAGGTAAACAAGAACAAACAGCCTGCTGATTGACTTCATGACATTGGGCGTTCGGGCCGCATGGTGATGGTACGCAGGGGTTGATGTAAACTGGTTCGACTAATGGTAAGAAATAATCAGAAGTTTTAATATGAAAGCTCCGGAAGAGATATCAAACGAGGGATCTTACATTGCTGGATGGGCGTGCAGAAGCTAAAGGGATTGCCCGTGTAATCGCGCATACAGTGACACACTGGCAAATGATGCACAACTTGGCACTCGGAATTACGACCACATGTACCTGGACATGGATCACGGCATTTGCGCTGTACGCAAGCTTTGTTAGACGGGCAATCACTATTAAGCACGCACTCGGGACGACAACCATCGTAGGGATTGCCAAAGTAGTCCGGTAGGCAAACACATGAGCCAATGTTGTTGTGACGACGACACTCCGCATTAGCGCCGCAAGGATTTGGCACGCAGGCATCTACGAAGTCCGGGACGGTCGGTGTTGGTGCTGGCAGCGATAGACGGCAAACGGTAAACGGATCTCCCACATAGCCCTCTTCACAAATGCAGCGCGGTATGTGATTCAGGGTATGACACTGTGCATTAGAGCCGCATACACCGGGACATGGATCGCGACACTTTTGATCGATACAAGCCTTATTAGAAGGGCACTCGGAATTCGAGATACATTCGGGACGGCATTTCGGTGGTGAGCCTATAAACTCAGACAGGCAAGTGCAAGAGGGAGCGCCATTGATGTTGCTGCATTGTGCATTCGGACCGCAAGGTGATGGATGACATGGATCGCGTGGTTCCTGGTATGAAGGTGGAGCTGTGGATAGGCGAGTTGAGATGTGAGTTAAGTTTATTGGCTTGATATGTATACCGAAATGCATACTTATAATGGGTTGACAAGCGACGTATGGACTGCCGGTATAACCAGCTGAGCACGCACAGATCGGATTATGATTGACGACATTACAGACTGCATTATGACCACATGCGCCTGGACAAGGATCCACACATTTTTGATTGATGCAAGCACGATTCAACGCACATTCCGAATTGCTAATACACTCAGGATGACAAGCTGGTGGTGTGCCAAGCATATCTTGCAAGCAAGAACATATGGCGATGCCATTCCTATCGCGACACTGCGCGTTCGGTCCACATGGCGACGGTTGACAAGGATTTACGGGATCAGCTGGACGTTGCGGTATAGGCTGACACTGTACAAACGCATTGCCTTGCATATCAACTGAACAGTGACACATTGGCACGTGGTTATGTACCTCGCAGATGGCATTTGAAGCGCAAGTGCCCGGACAAGGATCCTGACACTTTTGCTGAATGCAAGCTTTATCACGCGCGCACTCACTGTTGAGTATACACTCAGGACGGCAGCCACGATATGGATCGCCCTGATACTCCGCAAAGCAAGCACAAATGCCATCGCTACATAGAGCATTAATGCCACAGGGTGAAGGTATGCAAGGATCATCGGCGGGTGTAGCTGTTTGAGGGGGTTGAAAAAAATTATTTTTATTAAAATTTGTGGGTTGTGGTTTGGTTATGCGCATTTTTATATTACGTGGTGGTGGTGGCTCTGGTTGTGCGTGACAATCGATGAACGGATCGCCGATGTAACCAATGGGACAGGTACAAGCTGGTGTATGATTGACGACATTACAAAGCGCATTTACGCCGCAAGAGCCCGGGCAGGGATCACGACACTTCTCATTCAAACACGCGCGATTGCTGGGGCAATCCGAGTTTACTACACATTCCGGACGACAGTGTGGCGGTGCGCCAGCATACGAAGGCAGGCAGGAGCAGGTAGGTTGTTCATTCGTCACGCGACATACAGCGTATTGACCACACGGCGAAGGTATACATGGATCACGGTAGGGTGCGCGTGCTGGTGGTGGTGGCGGCGGTATGGCATAGCAGCGTACAAATGCATCGCCTGTGTAACCTGGGCGACAACTACAATAGGGACTGTGGGAGCGCACGCGACACTCAGCTTGCGTGCCGCATGTACCGGGGCAGGGATCGTGACACTTTTGATTGATGCAAGCCTTATCGGAGGCGCATTCTGAATTCGTTGTACATTCGGGACGGCACGTAGGTGCGCTACCAATATAGTTGGGTAAACACGAACAAACGGCTTGTTCGTGCACTTCACGACATTGCGAGTTCGGGCCGCATGGTGATGGCTGACAGGGGTTCACATATTTTCTTATGGCTAGTTTTTAAATTACAAATCGTGGAAAAAATAAAAGTGTAATGAGTACAAGCTGTGCTGTGAGTTTCGACTACTACAACAACAAGAAAAAAATACCAAAAATATGCAAGTCTAAACTTGCTTTGATGCTTACGTTCTTTTAGTACATTGCAATAACTGTACGGGTCGCCACTGTAACCCACCAGACAACTGCATGTAGGCAAATTATTTATGACGTCACAACGCGCGCTTTGGCCACAAACGCCCGGGCAAGGATCTTGACACTTTTGATTACGACATGCCTTATTCGCTGGACAATCGGAGTTTGTGACGCACTCAGGACGGCAACCCTCGTACGGATTACCGTAGTATTCCGGTAGACATTTACATGCGCCCGCATTATTTTGTGTGATACAGACAGCGTTACTGCCACATGGACTAGGCAAACACGGATTCACTTGTTCTAGCTCTACAATCGGTTCGGGGTAACATTGTGTAAACGGATCACCCACATAACCAGCGAGACAGACACAAGATGGTGTGTGACTAACCACATGGCAAGTAGCTGATGTACCACAAATACCGGGGCAAGGATCGCGACACTTCATGTTGATGCAAGCCAGATTGCTGGCACACTCCGACGACGATAAACATTCTGGACGACAGCTAGGTGGTGCGCTAATGTAATTCGGCAGGCACACGCAAGATGGCGCGCCGTTGAGTTCGCTGCATTGCGAGTTAGGACCGCATGGTGATGGTACACAAGGATTAGTTGGCTCGCTTTGTGGCGGTGGCGGTGGTGGTGGTAAAAGTTGGCACAAAGTATGCGCGTTGCCTGTATAACCGCTGGGACAGCTGCAGAATGGTGCATGGTTGATGACAGTGCATTTTGCGCGTAAACCGCAGCTGCCTGGACATGGATCGCGACATTTTTGGTTGACACAAGCCAAGTTCGGTGAACAATCTGAATTGATGGTGCACTCTGGACGGCAATTGGGTGGTGAGCCCAAGTAGTTGGCTAAGCAAGCACAGACAGCTTGTTGGTTGACGTCGTGACATTGTGAATTCGGTCCGCAGGGTGAGGGTTGACACGGGTGCCCAACCTCTGGTGGCGCTATTGTGGAAAAGAAATGAAATTTGTGTTTGAAATCTAATTTTTTCTTTTGGTAATTCAAAGACCTACTTTGTAACACCGAGCACTGCACGAATGCATTGCCCGACATGCCTTCCGGACAACGGCACATTGGTATATGATTGAAGACATCACAGTTGGCGCCCACACCGCAGGTGCCTGGACATGGATCGACGCATTTATTAAGTATACAAGCCTTATCACGCGCGCATTCAGTGTTGAGTACACACTCGGGACGACAGCCGAAGTAAGCATTTCCTTGATACTCTGGCAGACAAGTGCACTCACCGTTATTACAAACAGCGTTGCTGCCGCAAGGTGATGGATTGCAGGGATCTTTCAAAGTTACTATAAAAGGAGGAATTAGCTGCTTTGTCATAAGAAAAAAAAAAACAATGTGACCTACTTTTCGTTTCCACTGGCTTAAGCGCACAACTAGTGAAGGGATCGCCAGTGTAATCGGTGGGACAGGTACATATCGGCGTATGGTTAATAACGCTACAAAGTGCGCCGAAACCACAGGATCCAGGGCAGGGATCGCGACACTTCTCGTTCATGCAAGCCAAGTGCGCTGGACACTCGGCATTGATGGAGCACTCAGGACGGCAATTTGGCGGTGCGCCCAAATAATTTGTCAAGCAAGAACAGGAAGCTTGGCCATTAACATTGCGACAGACAGCGTTAGCGCCACAAGGTGATGGCACACAAGGATCCCGATATTCTTCTCTGAAAACCGGCACAGGTGGTGCAGCTAAAAAAGCAAAAACAAAAGGGTCAACATACTCCCAACTTCTTTACAAATTTGTGGGCTTACGCGGTATGGGATAGCATCTGGTAAACGCGTCACCCGTGTACGCGTTGCGACAAGTGCAAATTGGATTGTGATTGTGTACGCGACACTCAGCATTGAGACCGCACACACCTGGACATGGATCGACGCATTTCTGATTAACGCACGCCTTATCGAGCGTACATTCGCTGGAGATGGTGCATTCCGGGCGACATTCGGGTGGACTGCCTATAAATGTGGGCAGACAAGAGCAAACAGCTTGCTGTTTCACTTCTCTGCATTGCGAGTTTGGACCACACGGTGATGGCTGACAGGGCTTGACAACATCGAATTTAGCTGTAAGGGGGGAGGGGGAGAAAATACCTAAGTTAGCATTACTGTTTCGTAACAAACTTTCTGTGCATTCCTTACGTTCTGTTAGCACTAAACAATAGCTGTATGGATCTCCGGAGTAGCCGCTTAAACAGTTGCAAGTTGGCAAATGATTGCGCACATAGCAGAGTGCATTTTGTCCACAAGTTCCTGGACAGGGATCACGGCATTTGCTTTGCAAGCAAGCCTTATTCGTTGGACAATCCGAGTTGACTACACACTCCGGACGACAGCCCTCATACGGATTGCCTATGAACTCGGGTAGACACTGACATGCGCCAGCACCATTACGTACAAGACATGCGGTATTCGCGCCACACGGGCTTGGTTGACATGGATTTATTACTTCCTCTGGCACAACACGTATGACGCTGCAATAACTGAAGGGATCACCACTGTATCCGTTTTCGCAGACGCACATTGGTGTATGATTGATGACGTGACATAAGGCATTAGAGCCACAAACACCCGGACAAGGATCTTGACAACGGTGGTTAATGCAGGCTTGCGACAGTGAACACTCCGAGTTAGTGACGCATTCGGGACGGCAATTAGGTGGTGAGCCAATGAATGTATTGAGACAACTACATGATGGGCTATCGCCTACAGCGCGACAGTCGGCATTGGGACCGCAGGGTGAGGGACGACAAGGATCTTTCGGTATTGCTTCTAGCTTGGGTGGAACTGTAAGAAAAAATGAGGCGTGAGTAGACTGCTCGGTTGAGCTGTTAAGAGTTATATCACCTCGTATTGGACCGCATGAGACGAACGGATTACCGCTGTATGAGGCAGCACAACGACAGATTGGCGAATGATTGATGACACTGCATAAGGCATTGACCCCACAGACGCCAGGGCATGGGTCGCGACATTTCTGCTGCAAGCAAGCGCGATTTAGCGCACATTCCGCATTGCTGGTACACTCTGGACGACAGGAGGGTGGCGCGCCTATGTACTCTGGTAAGCATGAGCACACGGCTTGCTGATTGATGACGCGGCATTGCGAGTTTGGACCGCATGGTGAGGGCTGACAGGGATTACCTTGCACTGGTGGCGCTTGAGGTTGGCACAAAGCGAATGCATTACCGGTCATGCCGTCAGGGCAATGACACATTGGCACGTGGTTGTGTACTTCGCAGATGGCATTCACAGCACAAGTTCCTGGACAAGGGTCCATACACTTCTGCCGCATGCAAGCCTTATCCGTTGGACAGTCTGTATTCAAAACACACTCAGGACGACAGCCAATCAATGGATTACCTTTGTATTCGGGTATGCATTCACATTGTCCATCACGACAAACAGTATTAGCTCCACAAGGTGAAGGATTGCATGGATCCTCGGCTAGTTTCGGTGGTGGCAGCGGTGGCGCATAACAAGAAACGAAAGGATCGCCTAAGAAGTCTTGAGTACACTGACAAATCGGCGTATGATTGATGACATGACAATTGGCATTAAAGCCACATGCGCCTGGACAAGGATCGCGACACTTTTCGTTGATGCAAGCTTGTGTGCTGGCACAATCGGAGTTTCGAGTACACTCTGGACGACAATTGGGTGGACTTCCTATGTAGCTGTTTAGGCAGGAGCATGTTGGATTGTCATTGATAACGCGACATTCGGCGAATGCGCCACAAGGTGAGGGTACACATGGATTACGTGCGGGTTCTGGTGGTGACGCAGCTGGTGGTGGAGCTGAGGGGTAGGAAACAGAATTAAGAATCCGCTTGTATGTTTGCGACTAGAATTCAAAGCTTACGTGGTATGCGATAACATCGTGTAAAGGCATTGCCTGTAAACCCGACGAGGCATGTACAAATGGGCGAGTGATTACGTACACGACATTCTGCATTGGAGCCACAAGTGCCGGGACAAGGATCTTCACATTTTTGGTTGATACACGCCTTTTCCTTGGTACACTCAGAGCTAACGACACATTCTGGACGGCAGTCGGGTGGTGAACTCACAAAGTTAGGCAAACATGAACAAACTGCTTGTTGATTGACTTCGCGGCATTGTGAATTAGGGCCGCAAGGCGAGGGCTGACAGGGGTTGACATATTGCTTGATTATAGCTAAAAGATGGTTAGATATTTTGAGTTGTTTGATTGCTATTGACGGTATGTGTTGTAGGGGAGACTTACGTTTTTCTGGTAGCTGACAATAACTATATGGATCACCAATGTACCCCGCGAGACAGTTGCAAGAGGGTAAGTGATTGATGGCACGGCATATGGCATTCAGCGCACATACACCCGGACAGGGATCGCGACATTTCTGTTGCTGACACGACTTATCCAAAGGACAGTCAGAGTTCGTAACACATTCCGGACGACAACCCTCATAGGGATTGCCAAAGTATTCGGGCAAACATTGACAAGAGCCAGCATTATTCACTTGACGACATACGGCATTAACGCCACAAGGATTTGGTTCACATGGCGCTACGTATTCCACTTGCTGTACTGGTATGAGGGCGCAGGCCGTAAATGGGTCACCAGTGAAACCGGCCGTACAGAGACACATTGCTGTGTGACTAATCACACGACACAAAGCATTCTGACCGCACAAACCGGGACAAGGATCGACACATTTTTGATTTATACATGCCTTATCTTGACTACAGTCCGAGTTCGTAACGCATTCTGGACGACAATTTGGGGGAGAGCCTACAAAGTTGGGTAAGCAGGAGCATGACGGTGCATCGCCTATAGCGCGACATTCAGAGTTTGGACCACAAGGTGATGGATAGCAAGGATCTTTGGGTGCCTCCAAACGCGGCGGTGGGTCAACTAAATAGAGGGAGGTGGTTAGTTTATGTTTTGGTTATTTCGAGCACTAGCAATATTTACTTATTGGTTGACACGACACGAATGGATTGCCTGTTTGACGTGCTGGACACGAGCAGATTGGTGCATGATTTACCACGTTGCATACCGCATTGAAACCGCAAGCGCCTGGACAAGGATCCACACATTGCTGATTTTGGCAAGCCTTTTGTGGTGCACAATCAGAGTTGCGAACACATTCTGGACGACATGTGGGTGGATTACCGATGTAACCTTCTATGCAGGAACACACAGCATTTTGATTGAAGACACGGCAACGACTATTTGGACCGCAAGGTGATGGCTGACAGGGTTCGCTGACAAGTTTCGCTTTAGGAAGAAGAAGAGCAGAAAGAAAACTTAAAAGTTGAACGCACGAATTGCAAAAAATTAGTGAGATATTTACGTGGTATTGGATCACATTGGTAGAAGGCGTTGCCCGACATGCCTTCTGGACAGCGGCACATTGGCACATGATTGAGCACCTCACAAATAGCGTTTACACCGCATGTGCCAGGGCAAGGATCGACGCATTTATTATTGATGCAGGCCCGATTGCGGGCGCACTCGGAGTTAAGGACGCATTCGGGACGACAGCCGACGTAGGCATCGCCATGATACTCTGGTATGCAGGAACATTTACCTTCGTTGCAAACAGCGTTCGGTCCACACGGTGAGGGCTGACAGGGATCGTCTTTGACGGGGGGTGGCGCTATTTGGATAAGAAGCAGGATAAAGATTTGAGGCAACTACCACAAAATATAGTTTCTTACATGGTGGCGCGGGCTGACAACTAACGAACGGATCGCCCACATAGTCTCTAAGGCAGCTGCAAATTGGTATGTGATTGATGACGCTACACTGTGCATTGTAAGCGCATGAGCCTGGACAAGGATCCGAGCAACGATTGTTTATGCAAGCCAGGTTTGGTGAACATTCCGAATTGGTGACACATTCGGGACGACAGTTTGGTGGAGCGCCGAAGAAGTTAGGCAAACAAGAGCAAGCTGACTGCCCATTAACATTCCTACATTGTGAGTTGGGACCACAAGGTGACGGTAAGCATGGATCATGTATAGGAGCAGCTTGTATTGTGGGTGGTGGCGCTGGAGACGAGAAGGAAAATTTTAAAAGATCTGCAATTTTGGATTTACCAGAAAAAAAACTCACGCGGTATCGGTTGACAACGAGTGAAGGGATCGCCAGTATAACCGCGATCGCACGAACAGATTGGTGCATGATTGCGCACTTGACACTGTGCGCCCACACCGCATACACCGGGGCAAGGATCGGTACATTTATGATTTACGCACGCCTTAACAAAGCTACACTCCGCACTGATGGTGCATTCGGGCCTACAAGCCGGTGGAGTGCTGATGAATTCTGGTAAACACGAGCAGACTGCTTGTTCATTAACTTCGCGACACTGACTATTCGGACCGCATGGCGAGGGTACGCAAGGATTGACATATTCTTGTATTTTAGCTGGAAGTGGAATTCAGAAGTGTGAGCTTGTTTGAGCACTCAAACTATTTAAAAATTTCTTACGTTTATCTTCGATGGCGCAATAGCGATACGGATCGCCTACATAGCCAAATAAGCAATTGCAAGTGGGTAGATGATTGCGAGTGAAACACTCAGCGTTCTGTCCACATGTACCCGGACAGGGATCACGACACTTTTGATTGATGCAAGCGCGATTCGATGGACAATCCGTGTTTAGCACACACTCAGGACGACAACCTTCATAAGGATTGCCAAAGTATTCAGATAGACATCTACATGAGCCCACGCCATTTTGTTGTATACATTCCGAAAATGAGCCACACGGGTTTGGGTTGCAAGGATCTATAATTTCTGTGGTTTCACGCACCAACATTGTACATTGTACGAATGGATCGCCAATGTAACCGGTTTCACAGAAACACATTGCGGCATGACTGATAACACGACATAGCGCATTAGAGCCACAGAGACCAGGACATGGATCCACACAACGATTATTACGGCAGACATTATGCGATGCACACTCCGAGTTTGTGACACATTCAGGGCGACAATTTGGTGGCTGACCGTAGAAGCTCTCGAGGCAAGAACATGCTGGTGAGTCGCCGACTGGTTGACAACGACTATTTGGTCCACATGGTGAGGGTTGACACGGGAGCGCGGGTGTTACATCTTGCACAGGCTCAACTATTGAGAAGGGACGGTGGGAAAAGCTTATTATTATATCGAGTAAGGAATCAAGTATCCTGAACTCACTTATTGGACTACATTGAACGAAGGGATTGCCTGTGTAACGCTCATTGCAAGTACAGAAGGGATTGTGATTGACGACCGTACAGCGCGCATACAAACCACACGTGCCGGGGCATGGATCCACGCAGCGTTGATTTTGGCAGGCGCGATTTGGTGCGCAATCTGAATTGCTGGTACACTCCGGCCGACACGATGGCGGACTACCCAAATAGTTGGGCAAACAACTGCAAACGGCTTGTGAGTTCACTTCGCGGCATTGTGAGTTCGGACCGCAGGGAGTCGGTTGACACGGATTGCGATAGATATCAGCTGTGAGGTAGGAAGAAAAAAATTTTACTCATGGTTTCAATGGATTGACACTTTCAGTAAACCTACTTTGTATAGGCACGCATTGCACAAAAGCATTGCCAGTCATGCGTTCGGGACAGCGACACATCGGCACATGATTGTGAACTTCACAAATAGCTGCAGAGCCACAAGTTCCCGGACAAGGATCAACACATTTCTGACGTATGCAAGCGCGATCGCGCGGGCACTCTGTGTTAAGTATACACTCTGGTTTACAAGCGACATAAGGGTCGCCCTGATAGTCCGACAAGCAAGCGCATTGCCCGTCACCTGAACAGATAGCATTTGGACCACAAGGGCTTGGATTGCAGGGGTCGACGGGTTCTTGTTGTGGTGGCGCTAAAAATGCGAAGGAATTAGTATTTCTTGCTTGCTTATGCATACTAGAAACTGAACTTACGAGGTGGTGGTGCTGGATGACAAGCCACAAACGCGTCTCCTATATAACCGGGGAGACAAGCACAATTCGGCGTATGATTGCGCACATTGCAAACGGTATTTACACCGCACGCACCTGGACATGGATCATGACAACGTTCATTTATACACGCCTGACTGCTGGGACAATCCGAATTTACAGTACACTCGGGCCGACAATTCGGTGGGGCGCCTATGTAATTAATTTGGCACGTACAAGATGGCACATTATTTTGGTTACGACAGGTGGCGTATGGACCACAAGGTGATGGCACACAAGGATCATGGTAGACATCGGCGGGTTTCTCGCTTGGTGGTGGCGCTAAAGTAGTGCAGGAGAGGGAGGGAAAACATTGTTGGTATGATCTTTCGCAAAATAAATTCAAAACATTTTTCTTACGGGGTGCTGGGTAACAGCGTACGAAGGGATCACCAGTTAGACCACTATGACACGAACATATCGGACTATGATTACGCACTTGACAAACGGCACGCTGACCACATACGCCCGGACAGGGATCGGCGCATTTACGATTTATACAAGCCTTATCACTGGCACATTCAGAACTCGAGGTACATTCGGGCCTACAAGACGGTGGTACGCCTATAAACTCACTAAGGCAAGAGCACACAGCTTGTCCATTCACTTCGCGACATTGAGAATTCGGGCCACATGGACTGGGTTGACAGGGATTCACATACTCTTGTCTTATGGCTAAATGATTTTTTGTTTGTTTTTGTTTTCAGGTTTGTTGATTTGTTATATGGAATAGAATAAGAATGAATCAGAGAGTTACAAAGTTAGTAACTACAGACATATGCGTACCAGGGTGGGTTGAAAAACTATTTTTTCGCTTTTATGAAAAAAGTTATTAAAACGCGCCAACGCGATTTTTTTGAATTATTTATCTAAAAATCGTAATCTCTTTTTTGGTAAGCGAAAAAACACTTTTTTCAAACATACCCTAATGTACACAGCAAACATATTAACATCAACACTACTTGAACAATGTGAGCTGGTGGATAGGTAGAGCCGCGCTGAAGAAAGACCTGCGGCACACGGTAGGAAGTTGAACTATTTCCAACAGCCTTCGAGTGCCGCAGAATTTTCTCGAAACATTAGAGCTCCTTCCTCACTACCCCACATAAAATAGTTGTTAAGTAAAATAAGAAACTCAAAAGTTCTAGCTTACGTTCTGCTGGTTTCGTGCAGTAGCTATATGGATCTCCAGCAAAGCCCACAAGGCAATTGCATGTTGGTGTATGATTTACGACGTTGCATTCTGCATTCTGACCGCAAGTACCTGGACAAGGATCTCGACACTTTTGATTCTGACACGCCCTGTTCGACGGACAATCCGAATTAAGTACACACTCGGGACGGCAACCTTCATAGGGATTTCCAAAATACTCCGGCAAACATTGACACGCGCCTGCCCCATTACGTTCCAAACAATTTGCATTAGCACCACAAGGCGACGGCGAGCAAGGTGTGAGCACTTCAATGGGCGCAGATAAGCGTATGACGTCACAAAGCGCAAATGGATCGCCAGTGTAGCCAGGCAAGCACATGCAACGTGGAGAGTGTGATAAGACGTGACACACTGCGCCAGTGCCACACAAGCCAGGACATGGATCTTGACATTTTTGATTTATGCAGGCGCGGTTCGATGGACATTCAGAGTTTGAAACACATTCGGGTTTGCAATAAGGTGGAACGCCGATAAAGTTGGCCAGACAAGTGCACGAAGGTGTATCGCCGTTTGCACGACATTCCGAGTTCGGGCCGCATGGGGATGGACGACATGGATCGCTAGGTGTAGCTTGTTGCTGTGGTTGCTCGATGATGCGTTGGCAAGCAGCAAATGGATTTCCAGTGTACTGTGGTAGACAAGTGCAGAAGGGGTTGTGATTGATGGTGCTGCATTGTGCGTTGCGTCCACAAGTGCCCGGGCAAGGATCGATACATTTCTGATTGATGCACGCCAAGTTGGCTGCACACTCCTGATTAGCTGTACATTCCGGGCGACAAGTTGGTGGTGTACCAATGTAACCTGGTATGCATGAGCAGACGGATTGTTCATTAACGGCGCGGCACTGTGAGTTGGGGCCACAAGGTGAGGGAGCACAGGGGTTGACGTGAACGGGCGCTGAAAGCGGTTAAAATAATAGTGTAAGTAGAACAATCTATAATGAAACCTCTTTGAAGATATTTACGTGGTATCAGTGAGCATTGTATGAAGGCATTGCCAGACATGCCACTTGGACAAACACATATTGGCACATGATTGACGACGCTGCAAAGTGCATTCGAGGCACAGGTACCAGGACAAGGGTCCACACATTTCTGATTGATGCATGCACGATCACGCGCACAATCGGTGCTTAGCACACACTCTGGACGACAACCGGTATAAGGATCGCCGTGATACTCTGGTAGGCAAGTACAAATACCACTGTCGCATTGAGCATTCGAGCCGCAGGGTGTTGGATTGCAAGGATCATCCTTGACAACGACTAAATGAAAGGAGTTTGGAAAAAAATTAATTGGGTGTGATGAGGAGTTTGACGTATGGAGCGCTTACGTTTTGGTGGTGGCTCGGGCAGGCAATATGAGAAAGGATCGCCCATGTAGCCGATAGGGCATACGCAGTTTGGCGTGTGATTGATGACATTGCAAATAGCGCCCATACCACATGAGCCGGGGCAGGGATCTCGACATTTCTCATTAATACAAGCTTGACTGCTCGGACAATCCGCATTGATGGTGCACTCTGGACGACAATTCGGTGGTGCGCCAATGTAGTTGGGTAAGCAAGAACAAGATGGTGAGTCACCGCTACGACGACATTGTGCATGCGGGCCGCAAGGCGAAGGTACGCAAGGATCGATGGGTGCACGCAGCACAGGTGGCGCGGGTGTGGCTATAGAAGGGGGAAAGAAAGATGACTTGATGCACATAGATTTTGAGACAGCTGGCAGCTTACGTGGTATAGCATAGCAACGTGAGAAGCCATCGCCGGTATAACCGGCACGACACGAGCACAACGGACTGTGATTATGCACACGACAATTGGCCTGCTGACCACATGTGCCTGGACAAGGATCGACACATTTCTGATTGATGCACGCCTTGTCAAAAGCGCATTCAGACGAGATCGTGCACTCAGGGCGACACAGTGGTGGACTGCCGATGTATTCAGGAAGACAAGAGCATACGGCTTGCTCGTTAATTTCACGACATTGTGAGTTTGGCCCACATGGCGTAGGCTGACACGGGTTCACGTATTCTTTGATAGCTGTTTTGGAATAAGAAAAAAAAACACGCCGAGGTTAGCGGTGCACTCAAAGTGCTTCGAATACACAAATTTTGCTTACGTTGTTTCTCCACTTGACACGCGCGATATGGATCTCCATTATGGCCAGGTGTACAGCTGCAAGACGGCACATGATTAAGCACAGCACAGATGGCATTTTGGCCACATGTGCCCGGACAAGGATCGCGACACTTCATATTCTGACAAGCTTTGTCGGAGGCACAATCAGTATTCAGCACGCACTCGGGTCTACATCCCTCGTAAGGATTGCCAAAATATTCGGGCAGACATTGACATGAGCCAGCGCCATTACGTACGCGGCAGACGGCATTCGTGCTACACGGACTTGGATTGCAAGGATCGATATGATCTAGCTGTGGTATTTTTATCTCCGTACATTGCATAAATGGATCACCCTCAAAGCCAACCGCACAATAACAGCTGGGTGTGTGCGAGAAAACACGACAATGCGCGTTTGCACCACACAAACCAGGACAAGGATCTTTGCATTTCTGATTGATGCAAGCCAAATTGGTGGCACACTCTGAGCTGGTTATGCACTCGGGACGGCAATTGGGCGGTGCGCCAATGTAATCGGGCAAGCAACTACACGAAGGTGTATCACTCACAGCACGACATTCTGAGTACGGACCGCAAGGTGATGGCACACATGGTTGTGCTGGTGGTTGTGGTACTGGAGACTCTAAAATCGGTTGGCAACTCACGAATGGATTACCCGAATATCTGTCAGCACAACGACAGTACGGACTATGGTTAGTCACATGACACAGCGCGTTATTGCCACATACGCCTGGACAGGGATCGGCACATTTCTGATTGCGACAAGCTTGATTGAGTGGACATTCTGAATTGGTTGTACATTCCGGTCGACAGAAAGGTGGACTACCGACAAAGGATGCAATGCAGGAACAAACAGCTTGCTGATTGACCTCGCGACATTGGGAATTCGGACCACATGGTGAGGGTTGACAAGGTTGCTGCGGCACATCCAATTCTGTAAAAAATTGGGTTTTTGTACTAGAAACGTTAAAATTCGCGTGAACGACGTCTAACTTACTTTGGATGGGGGTGCATTGTACGAACGCATTGCCCTCCATGCCATTTGCGCAGCGGCAAATCGGTATGTGATTCATCACCTCACAAATGGCATTCGAGGCGCAAGTGCCGGAGCAAGGGTCTATGCACTTGTGACGTACGCACGAACGATCACGCGCACAATCGGTGTGTAGCACACACTCTGGACGACAGCCGGTGTAGGGGTCACCGTGATATTCTGGTACGCAAGTGCATTGGCCATTATTGCAAACCGCGTTCGAACCGCAGGGTGATGGGTTGCAAGGATCATCTCGAGGTACAGCTTCAACTGCATGAAAGGATTTAGTTAGAGTAGCTAAACTCTTTAAATTTATTACAAACTTACTTCGTGGCGGCGGAAGAGGATTGCATACTGTAAACGGATCGCCAGTGTAACCTACTTGACATGTGCAGATCGGTGTGTGATTGATGACATTACACAAGGCGCTTATACCACATGAACCGGGACAAGGATCGCGACATTTTTGATTGATACAAGCTTGATGACTGGGGCACTCCGAGCTGAGGCTGCATTCTGGACGACAATTTGGTGCTGAGCCGAGATAGTTCGGTAGACAAGAGCATGATGGTGTACCGCGTACATCGCGACACTCTGCATGTGGCCCACATGGTGAGGGTACGCAGGGATCTTGCGGTGCACGTTGTGGCGGGGGTGGTGGTGGCGCTAGTTGTGATGAAAAATTAGCTATTAGGATATTTGTTCTACTAGTTAAAGGGATAGATGGTGAGCTCTTACTTATTATGCGGAAGCAACGTGCAAACGCGTCACCGGTGAAACCATTGTTACAGCTGCAAATGGGACTGTGATTCCTAACGCGACATTCAGCATTCTGTCCGCAAACGCCCGGACAGGGATCAACACATTTACGATTAATACAAGCCTTGTTTGCTTCACATTCCACACTGGAAGTGCACTCAGGCCGACAAGCTGGTGGACTACCAATATAATCGGGCAAGCAAGAGCAGACACCTTGACCGTTGACCTCGCGACATTTCGAATTGGGACCACACGGAGAGGGTTGACAAGGGTTAACATAAACTTTTGGCGCTAAAATTAAAAAAGCGATTAAGACGTATTCGGCATCCACTAGCTTTCAGTAAATCTTACGTTCTTCGCGAAGCACTTGACACAAACCGTACGGATCGCCGACATAACCGCTGAAGCATTCACAGGATGGTAGATGATTGATAACTTGACATATGGCGTTCTGGCCACAAGTACCCGGACACGGGTCGACGCATTTCTGATTTTGACACGCCTTACTGGATGGACAATCTGTGTTCAGCACACATTCTGGACGACAACCTTCATACGGATTACCAAAGTACTCAGGCAAACATTGACAAGAACCGGCACCATCACGTTCCTCACATTTGGCATTGACACCGCATGGGCTTGGATTGCATGGCCGTAATACCTCAATTGGCGCAGCTTGCACTGGGTTACATTGCGAGAATGGATCGCCAGTAAAACCAACTGCACACAGACACATTGGTGTGTGACTGAACACCCGACAATTGGCATTCAATCCACACAGCCCAGGACATGGGTCTTTACACTTTTGATTGATGCATGCTAGATTTGATGGGCATTCAGAATTCGAGACGCATTCGGGACGACAATTTGGTGGCGCACCAGTAAAGTCTGGCAAGCAGGAGCAGGCAGGTGAATCGTCCGATACACGACACTCTGAGTTCGGACCGCATGGTGAAGGTATGCAAGGATTGACAACACGTACGGGTGCAGCAACTGTGTGAGGATGAAATATGAATTAGCGAGGCTTTACAAATCATAAACAGAGCTTACTTATTTCCTGACAACGCACAAATGGATCGCCGCTCGTTTGTGCACGACATGTGCAGAATGGATTATGATTGACCACATTGCAGACAGCATTGAAGCCACAAGTACCAGGACATGGATCACGACACTTAGAGTTCTGACACGCCTGATCGGGTGCACAGTCTGAGTTCGTCGTACATTCGGGACGGCACTGCGGTGGGCTGCCGATGAAGTCTGGTAGACAAGAACAGACGCCTACATTTTGAACCACGCGACACTGACTGTTAGGACCACAAGGTGAAGGTTCACAAGGATTTCTTTCAACGGGTTCTAGAAGACGAGTAACGCGTTTGAAGAAAACAGTTGGTTATAAAAGAAAAATTCAAAAAATTACCCGCAATTATGCGACACTCGAAGAACGCATTGCCGGACATATTATCCGGGCAGTGACACATGGGCACATGGTTGTTAACGACGCATATGGCATTCGTACCACAAGTACCGGGACAAGGATCCACGCACTTATTACGCACGCAAGCGCGATCACGCGCACAGTCTGAATTGAGCACACACTCTGGACGACAGCCGACGTAGGGATCACCCTGATATTCTGCGATACAAGTACACTGACCATTATTGCACAGAGCATTCGGGCCGCATGGTGAGGGGAAGCAAGGATCATCGCGTACTGGTGGTTGCGTAGCTGGATTTCGATAATGTACACTAGTTAGAGAGTGTGTTCAGCGAGTTAAGGACAAGAGTATATAACTTACGCTCTGGAGGTTTCGGATTACAATTGACAAACGGATTGCCCACATATCCCTCAATACAAATGCAGGTTGGCGTATGATTAATTACGCGACAAGCAGTATTTAGACCACAAGCACCTGGACAAGGATCGCGACACTTCTGATTAATGCACGCCTGCTGGCTGGGGCATTCCGAGTTGATTGTGCATTCTGGGCGACAATTAGGTGGCTGGCCGATGTAGGTAGCTAGGCAAGAGCAGGATGGCACACCATTTGCATTACGGCACTCAGCGTTGGGACCACATGGCGATGGTTGGCAGGGATCGCGATACTCTTCGCGTTCAATTTCGATAGGTGGCGCTAAATTCGAAAAAAAAGTTGGGTCAGCACAATACGTTTCGACGAACTTAGTAAAAGGCTCACGTGGTATTGGGTAACAACGCGTGAAAGCATCCCCGGTGTATCCATTATTACACGAACAAATTGGACTATGATTCCGGACACGACATTGCGCATTGTTGCCGCATGGATTCGATGAGCATGGATCCACACATTTATGATTAACACAAGCCTTATCGGTGGCACACTCCGAGGAAATAGTACATTCAGGACGGCATACAGGTGGTGTGCCAATAAACTCAGGTAGACACGAGCAAACGGCCTGCTCATTGGATACGCGACACTGTGAGTTTGGTCCACAGGGTGAAGGTTGACAAGGATTAATGTACTCTGTGCGCATGGCTGCTTGAACGTGTAGAAGATAAAGGAGGTTATTAGATAAGAGAGTGAGAAAGATATTTCAAGCGACAGTCGTTGCTTACGTTCAATAGGACGCGTGCAACTACGATACGGATCACCCTCGTAACCGATAACGCATGTACATGAAGGCAAATGATTGACTACTTGACAAACGGCATTTTGACCACAAGTACCCGGACAAGGATCTTGACACTTTTGTTGCTGACAAGCCTTATTTGATGGGCAATCGGAGTTCATAACGCATTCCGGACGACAGCCCTCGTAAGGGTTACCAAAGTATTCCGGTAAGCATGCACATGAACCAGCGCCATTAAGTTCGTGGCAGACAGCATTCGGCCCACAGGGGCTGGGACTGCATGGTGTGCGTACTTCTTCAACATAACGTTCAGGTGGTAAGTTGCATTGCACAAACGGATCGCCAGTGTAGCCAATCACACAATAACATTGCACCGCATGACTTACTACGCGACACTCCGCATTGACACCACAGCGTCCAGGACATGGATCAACGCATTTCTGATTGATGCATGCCAAGTTGCTGGCGCAATCTGAACTTGTAACACATTCCGGGCGACAATTTGGTGGACTGCCGATGTAAGATTCGAGGCATGAGCATGCTGGCGCTTCACCAATTGCACGACATTGTGCATAGGGACCGCAAGGTGATGGACGACAGGGGTCGGTAGGCGCTATGGTGCGTTCTGGTTCAACTGTGGGATAATAAAGGTCATATAGCTGGATTTTCCTATGCTTAAAATTAAGTGACTTACTTATCGGCTGACAGCGTATGAAGGGATTACCGCTAAAGCGTGACGGACACGTGCAGAAGGGGCTATGATTGACGACAGTGCATTTAGCGCCAATACCACAGGTACCCGGACATGGATCGCCACATTTCTGGTTCAGACAAGCCTGCATAGGTGCACAGTCGGCGTTCGAAACACATTCCGGACGACATGTAGGTGGGCTACCGATAAAGTTAGGAAGACAAGAGCAAACAGCTTGCTGGTTGATTTCGCGACACTGAGAGTTCGGTCCACATGGTGAAGGATGACAAGGATTTGTGGCGATGATTTCTGGGAAAAATATTATTTTTATTTTATAAGTCGACTATAAGCAAACTTAAGCTCTTCTAGCTTACTTGGCGCTGGACTGCAACGTATGAAAGCACTGCCTGCGGTGCCATCTGGACATCTACACATGGGTATATGATTGATGACATCACAAATAGCGTTTTCACCACACGTGCCAGGACAAGGATTAGCGCACTTGCTGCGTAGGCAAGCCTTATCACGTGGACAGTCGGTGTTTAGAACACATTCGGGGCGACATCCCGTATAAGGATCGCCATGGTATTCCGGCAGACAAGTACAAACGCCATTATTGCATTGTGCATTCGCGCCACAGGGCGATGGGTGGCAAGGATCGGTGGGTTCATCTAAGTTATAGAGAAATAAAGTTTGTAAGGAACCTTTCAGAAAGAGTTTTGACAAATCTTTTCTTACTAATAATGCGCTCCGTGGGAAGGGCATGACAATTGCTAAATGGATCGCCCGTATAACCAGTGGGACATACACAAATAGGCGTGTGATTGACGACGCTACACTCTGCCGCAAAACCGCATGAGCCTGGACATGGATCAATACATTTCTCGCGTATGCAAGCCTTATTCGCTGGACACTCGGCGCTGATCGTACACTCGGGATGACAATTAGGTGGCGCACCAATATACTGCTGTAGACAGGAGCAAGATGGTATGCCATTGATATTACGGCACTCACTATGCGGACCGCAGGGTGAGGGTACGCAAGGATCACGTTCGATGTGTGCAATAGCTGGTGGTGCGGCTAAAGTGTGGGCGGAGAAAAATGAGTACGAGTAGTAGACTAAAGGAGCAAAAGTTACGCTTACGTGGTATTTGATAGCAACGCGTAAAAGCATCCCCCGTAAAACCATTGCGACACAAACACAGCGGACTATGATTACGCACACGACACTCGGCATTAGTGCCACACATGCCTGGGCAGGGATCTTGACAACGTTGCTGGATGCACGCCTTATCGGTGGCACACTCCGTGCTTAATACACATTCCGGACGACAATTTGGCGGTATGCCTATATAACTTTCCAAACACGAACACACTGCTTGACCGTTGAGTTCGCGACACTGTGAATTCGGGCCACAGGGTGAGGGTTGACAAGGATTTGTGGGTTCGGCTTGGCGTATCGCTGTGGCGCGATATGTGTGAGGGAAAGAAAAAATAAAAAAAAATCAGCTTGTTGAACTACACTTTCAATATATCTTTGCTTACGCGCTGGCGGTTCCACATGACAATAACGATACGGATCACCCGTATACCCAATGTTACACACACAAGTTGGTACATGATTGGCTACACTACAAAGAGCATTGGTGCCACATGTGCCTGGACAGGGATCGCGACATTTTTGTTGTGTGCACGCTTGGGTAGTGGGACAATCCGAGTTGCGTACGCATTCCGGACGACACGACTGATATGGATCGCCATAATGATCGGGTAAGCATTGACATGAGCCAATGCCATTTTGTTCGCGACAAACGGCGTTCGAGCCACACGGATTTGGTTCGCATGGCATGATTTGTTCGCGTATGATAGGTTCTGTGGGAGAGAGAGAGAGAGAGAGAGGGTTGCACAAAAGGCATACAATTAGAAAAACACGTTTCACATTGTGGGTTTCTAAAATATTAGTAGTTCAACACACCTTTTGTTTGCGTTTTTTAAGTTGGGTCAGCTTTTGTGCGAATTTATTTTTTTTGGTTATTTTTGATTTTCGAATTTTCAATTTTCGATTTTAATGTGTTAAATTTTTGTGATTTTTTATTTATTTTTTAAGTTTTTGCGGTGAGATTAGAGCACGTTAGATTTTTGTTTAATTGCCATCACAAATACACACGATTACAATAACAACATCAATTCGTACGTAGTGAGCGTAGATACTGTTACACTGGTTACGGTGGTTACGTTTAACGGTTAACTTAGCATACGTAAATGTGCGTTTTAACGGTTAGATATTATTATGGTTACTTGTAAGAATAAGTGTGTGGTGCGACACAGCTTTTGCGTGCGAATTATTTTTTCTAATTTTTATTTTACTAATTTTATGTTATTTTTTGTTAAATTATTACTTTGCTTGTGTTTTTGTAAAATGTGAGAATGTAAGTGCAAATGAATGTGCGCGTGGAACTTACTGGCTTGGGCTAGATACTGGAAATGTAGCAATTTCTTCGCTAAATCGAAAACTTTTGCAATTTCGAATTGTTTGATTTTCGAGTTTGAACTAAGCATTTCCCTGCTTTTAAACTAAAATTTGTATAACTTCGATAATAATCACTTAAAACTTTTAGAAATCAATATTTTTGACAGTTTCGCGAATCGACAAAATTTAACAACTTTTAGAATTTTTAAACATCAGTTTTTAGCAACAAAAAAATTAAAACTAAAAGCCCTTATAGCTACCAGTTTTTGAATTTTCTATTTCAATATTTTCGAAATGGAAAATTTTCTAGTTTTGATTTCGAAAATATTGAAATAGAAAATTCAAAAACTGGTAGCTTTGCAAACTCGAATCACTTTCGAAAAATTTGTGGATTCCGAAAGTAAAACTAGTATAATTTCGAAAGATATAATTTGGGTACTTTAAATCGATACTTAAGCCATTTAAAAATTATGGATTAAAATTTTTAATTTCGAAAAATTTGATATTTGATATTTTCGAAAATATTAATTTTTGTAATTGAAAAATAGAAAGTTTCCAATTTCAAATAAGTATATTTTATTTCCAAAACTCTAAACGCAGTTGTTTCAACTTCGAAATTAAAAAATACTTGAAATAAATTTAAAATACCTAAATTTTGTGATTTCTAAGTCGAAATTGAAAACTTAATAAATATAACTCAAATATTTTAATCTCAAAGCCTTTTTAACTATGAAATCTAAATAATGCTGCTTTGAATTCTAAAATTCGGTGTTTTCAAGACTAAGTCGAACAGGACTAACAAATTTTTGAACTAGTTTTGAAATATAGAAAATATATAATTCTCAAAAATGAAAAGTTCGATTTTGGGCGGAGTCCGAAATTTATTATTTTTTAAAGAGAAAATTTGGTAATTTCGAAATCGTGCTAACTCCGACAGCGAAAGTTATCCAATTTCGAAATGTCGAAGCTCGATATTGAATAATTTTGATCTCAATAATACTAAAATTAGCCATATTGAAAGTGAATATAGCTGTCTTGAGTTTGAGAAATGCTTTGTTCCCCAATATAAAAATTCGAGTTACGAAAATGGTAATTTTTTTGTTTTGAATTTTAGGAAAAAATATACTTTCGAAAAGGTCCTGATTTCCTCATTGATTATTTGCGAGCTGGAAAATTATTTAGCTAAACAAAATATCGAATCGAAAAACGAATTTTCAAGCTCGAAGATTCTGAGTTTCGGAACAGAAACTTTTCAATTTCGAAAAAGGAATTTCCGTACTCGAAGATTTTTTAGTTTCAAAAAATAATAATTTTAATTCCGAAACAAAAATATTTGAACTTGAAAACTTTTTAATTTCCAAATAAAAAATTGTAATTTCGAAATATTTACTTTATTTGGTTTCGACATCCTAGTTCCGAAAATGGAATTTTGCTGTAAAGTGTATTTTCCTGCATTGTTTTCATTAGTTTCAAGGTTTTTCATACATATTTATTTTCCAATAAAACACACCCTTTTCGTGACCAATTTTTAATTTTTTTTATTTTTTTTATTGATTAATTTGTTTATTAATAAATTTTAATTGCAATAAACTAAACTTAAATTAACTTAACTAAAGTTAAACTTGTTAAGGGTTAAAAATGCAAAATATCCAGCGTTGATTTTTTGTAAGACAAAAGCGACGTCAAGTAGGGCCGTTGATTATTTGAGCAACAAAAGAAAGTGTTTAACCTTGAAAGGCCGTTGGGTTAGAAGTGATTATATAAATAATTTTAAGCAAAACAACGTAGCATTCAACTGAGTTACCAGACTTATTTAGTAGGCGGGGCTTGCTAGTGTATTCAGCATTTTTGGTAATATTTTAGGGATTGTTTTAGGTCAGCAGTGTAAAGCTTTGATTTTTTAGTTTCGTGTTGTGATAAGCAATACATATTTTGTTGTTTATTTAAAGCAGCGCTTATTTCAATAAAAAAATATTTTCGTGAATATAAAAAATTATATTTTTACCATTATTCAGGGTTAAAGTTTTAATTCATTTTTAGGGCCGACTACTTAGCAGTTAAATGTGGGCGTGTGAAGGTTCATCATAAATATTTGTTTAAAAAAATTTTCGTGATACCATATTTCAGCTACTAAAAATTTGTTTAACCCTTTAACATCAAAGTGTATTGTTATTACCATTGGCCTTAAAAACTATTTAAGGTAAATAAGGCGGAGTTAAAAAGGCAAAATATAAGCAAAGAGGCAAGGCGTGTTCTCGTTATTAAATTGAAGGCAAGTAAGGCGTTTAGCGAGTTGGCATCGTTGATAAATAAGCATTAAAGGCAAATATTAAGAAATATATATATTTTTTATTAAAAGTTTATTTATTTAAAATTATAAATAAAAACCATGCTCTTTACAGCTGTCACACACTTTCAAAAGACGAAACAAATTCGTACAGTTCGCCGTAATTTGCGCCGCTTGAAATTTGCATTTTGCCACTGAGGTGCTTATGGTGAACTTACATAATTGTGGTGAGTATTAAAAAATGTGCACACATAAAATTTTCACCATTTTCTTATTTTATTGCAATGCATTGTGTTTGACAGTGTAGACAACATGATTTTTATTTGCATTTTGTGTTAAATGTGTAAATATTAAACAAATCAGAACAGTCAATGTGAGTACATATTATATTTTCCAACATAGCAGTGGTGAGTTTTAACACTAAACAAAAAACATTTAATTATGTTGCTGTGCGTAACAGTTATAAGTATACACAAATTGGTATAAAATAATTTAAAACTATTTGAAGTATGCTTCTTTGAAAATTAAGAGTACACTGAAAAGAAAATTCCGCAAAAGCTGTCAAGAAGTTAATCCACCATAGTAAATTTTCTTCTATGGTTATATATTAGGTCGTAAGTTTATGTACTAAGTTATTTTCCGTCTCTACATATTATCTCCGAGATAGGTGGGCACAGATACACAGAGAGAACTAATTTTGTGGTTCAAGCAGACTTGCTGTTTTTCTCTCTCTACGTTCATCTGACAGTTTGCTCGGAGATCCGGAACAATTCGGCACTTGTGATTTTCCTAAAATTATGGGAGGCCACTCCATGTTACCGTGATAAGAGTGGTTTTGGATGACACTTTCTCTAAACCTTCCAGTTCGAGCTAATGGCATTATCTGCGAACCTCATTTTATGGTAAGTATGGCGAAATGGAGAGCGTTCAACCCATATCAGCTTTAAAATATGATTTCATTATAAGTCTTTTGTATAGGGGGACGGTTCTAAGAAACAATAATTTGTTGTGAAATCGCAAAGCATTTGGAGATTGAATATACCTAGATGAGGTGATATAATACCACTAACATTTGGGATGCCGGTCAACCCAACATAACCCAAGTAATACAAAAGCAGTTCCTTCATTGGGGTAGTAGCATGCGTACCGTGCTTGAGTCAAGTATCTCCGACTATACTTGGCAGCAAGCTCACAAGGATGCTTAAGTAACGCACAATGCTAACTCATTTCAACTTAAAGTGCAACGAGTGGTTCTGATGGTGGTTTTAAGTATCTGCAGTCTGTCCTGTAATTCGGCTTTGAGTTGCACACTCCAGCTTTTTCAATACTTTTAACTTTATCCCTGGTAAAAGAGACTATCTACTGTATTGCGATTACAGTCCCATTTGTTAACCTAACCTTATATGTAAAGACCCTCAAGGAAGAAGTGGGGTGTTAAACATATCTGAAGCCGTGAACAAGTGAAATTATACACTCATACATCTATGTTGGGTTGGAGGTTGGTGTTATGGGGTAGTGATATTACTTTGCTCTGCTTAGTCAGAACGTTCATTTCTGAACAAGTTTTAAACAGGGTTATACGGAGCCCGCGAACGGGTTAAGCTCGAGCTATTTCGTACCTAGACCTGGCTAACTTGTTTGGGCGACACCTTTCCAAAGGCATTGCCGCTTAGAGGGAGATTCTCTTAGATAAAACGCGGTAAGCTTCATAATTCACAAAGCCTTCACTGTACTTATTTCGGATATTTTTTTTTCAACGTGAATAGTTAACTTCTCGAAGCGTTTCGTTACTTCTTTCAGATAATCTCAATCTAGTTTCTTTTCAACTATCTTTTAACTAGTTTCTTTTCAATCTATTACCAAGCTATTTCGTAAATAACTTTTGCCTTAAAACAACAGAGCACTCCATTAAGACATGTCCGTCCGTCCGTGGACACGATAACTTGAGTAAAAATTGAGATATTTGAAATTTGGCACACAGGTTGCTTTCTGGCCAAGGTAGGTTGCTATTTAAAATGGGAGAAATCGAACCATAACCACGCCCCTTTTTTCGATATCGAAATTTTCGAAAAAGGTATAAAATGGGTTAATTCAATAATAGAAGCAGCTATAGTGATGAAATTTGCTAGATTTATTAATTTGGTTGTCCCATTGACGACTTTATCAAATATTTGGAATAGGGGCTTGGCACCGCCCACATATGAGTGAAGAAGTTTTCAAACTTTGACTCTTAATAACTTTAGCACCGTTTACGCTAGCATAACAAAATTTCGTAGGAGGCATACTATTGTTTTGATAAATGCAAACATGGAAAACAAGCGAAATTGCTTTTCGACGACGGCTACTTTTCATAAAAGTTACATGGAAAGGAGGTAGAAATATTGAAGTGCCTACATCTAATTAACTGATACAGGTATAATAATATAATTTGGCAGTTTCCTCACATTTCTCATTCTTTATACGATTTTTGCAATATAAATGAACATGTCAAATTTCAGCTATTATTAACTTCAGAACCGTGTTAACTAAAATTACGAAACATGATACGAGGTATACTATCAACGAATCCAAGAATCGACTGTGAAAATTTCATAACGATCGGTTAAGTACCTTGGACGCCAGACCCACAGACACACATTCATTTTTATTTATAAGATTGCCCACATTGTAGTAGAAAAGGTTTGAAACCTCTATAGGTCATAACTCCAAAACAATTCAGCAATTTACCACGACCACTTTTACACTGCTGGGTATTTAATGTTCGGTTCCACCCGAACTTAGACTTCCTTACTTGTTAACTATTCTAATTAGTGTAGTTCTCAGATAGTTTATTTTCAATGCCTTATCAAACTTTTTCGAAAGTCATTTTGTTATAAAATAAATTTATACCGGAGCACGCGGTTATATACAATAACTATCTTCTAAAAATAGAAAGAAGAATGTACAAAAACAAAGTCCAACATACGAGGTGTGTTCAAAAAGTATCGCGTATTTATTCATGAATATCTATTTTGTCCCCTTCAAAGTAATCCCCATGAGATATTATACACTTGTGCCAACGGTTTTTCCAATCTTCGAAGCACTTCAAAAAATCATTTTTTTGTATCTTGTTCAGCTCCTCCTTCGATGCCGTCTTTATCTCGTCAAGAGAAGCGTAACGTCGTCCTTTCATGGGCCTCTTCAGTTTAGGGAACAAGAAAAAGTCACAGGGGGCCAGATCTGGGGAATACGGTGGCTGCGGCATCATTAGTGTGTTGTTTTTGGCCAAAAAGTCGCGCACAAGCAACGATGCGTGAGCAGTGGCGTTATCGTGGTGCAAAAGCCAATTTTTGTTCTTCCACAAATCAGGGCGTTTCTGGCGGATTGCTTCGCGCAAATTGCGCATAACTTGCAGGTAATATTCCTTATTGACCGTTCTTCCCTGTGGCAAGAACTCATGATGCACCACGCCCCTGCAATCGAAGAAAACTGTCAGCAAAACTTTCACATTCGACCGAACTTGGCGCGCTTTTTTCGGTCTTGGTTCGTGCGGCGGCAACCATTGAAATGATTGAGCTTTGGTTTCCACGTCATAACCATAAACCCACGATTCGTCACCAGTTATGACCCTCTGGAGCAAATTTGGGTCGTCGCGGACAGAGTTTAACATCTCATTAGCAATGTTCATGCGATGCTGTTTTTGGTCACAATTGAGCAATTTTGGTAAAAAAATAGGTAAAAATCGAAGACGATCTAAAACACGTGCAAGCAAAGCAGCTGTCAACAATTAACTGAACATTCAAAATGGCCGAGCTTGTCGGCATAAGTGAGAGACATGAGTACCTACATAAAGCCACAAAAAATTCGAAATTTGAATATACGTAACCAGCGAAAATTCAAAATTCGCGATACTTTTTGAACACACCTCTACATGATTTACATATAGACAGAATGCCTAAAATATTGTGTAAACCGTTGGCAAGATAACAAACAACAATTAGAGCAAAACTTGAATTAAGCAGCTTGCAAAACTAGCCTAGGGCTTAGGCAGCTGCGCTTGCAATCAGAGTGAGTGGGTTCGATTCTCCACAAGATCCTATGAAATAGCAAAACTATACGAATTAGTCTGACGAGAAATCGTGGCTGTTTTCGAAATATTACTATAACTATAGCCTGTATATGTTTGTTGCTTTACATTTTTTCTCTGATTAAAAATAATAATAATTAACTAAGAATTATTATCAACTGGTCTTGAGCTCGTTAAACTTACAAAAATATGTAAAAATGAACAGACCATAAAACCAACAACAAAATAAAGAAAAATATTTTTAATATGACTAACATATACTTTTTTCTTAAAAAACATTAAATAAATTAAAAACCATAAAAAAATGTATAACATAAATTGCTCTTTGGTGAAATCGAGATCATCAACATATTAAGTGCTCGGTCTGGTTTCTCACAGTGTATTTGCTAAAGGTGCAATTACACATAAACATTTAACATTTAACACAACAAAAAACATTGAATAATACTGTTCTAATTTGTGTGTAAAATATGGATGGGAAATTCTGTGTGAGAATTTTTAATTAAATAATTTAGTCGCATTGACCAAATTTGCTTATCTTGTGAAGGCTATTAAGATTCTAAATTGGATATCCAGCAGAATTTCCCATTCAGGTGGCAACCGTTATATTTATTTTGTACTTAAATGAAATTATGAATACGTAGGCATATTTTTTTTTTTGTTTTTAATAAAAGCACCCAGCTCTGATTATTGAATAGCCTGCAGCTTTGTGATCATAAAAGATAGTTAACCCGATAATAATGTTAATGATATTTAACGGTTGCGCCTGCGGCATTTTCATATATAAAATTGAAATAAAAGTGGTCCTACCTAGAACTGCTTGACAGCCGGAGAACGGATCTCCGCTATATCCCACTTCACAGGTGCAGATGGGCATGTGATTGGCTACATTGCAACGTGCATTCAAGCCACACGAGCCCACGCACGGATCTTCACAACGTTGTCGTATACACGCCTTCGTTGATGGGCATTCTGGATTGATGGTACATTCCGGACGACAATTGGGTGGTTTACCCAAAAAGCTGACTGCACACGAGCATGCTGGACTATCACCTACAACTTTACATTCAGAATTCGGTCCACATGGTGATGGTATGCAGGGATTTGTTGGCGGACTTTGCTCTACAACACGTTCTTCTTGGTAGCAACGCGTAAATGGATCACCTGTGTAGCCGACATTACAAGTACAAATCGGATTGTGATTGATCACTTGACATCTAGCAAATTGGCCACACGAGCCAGGACATGGATCCACGCATTTCTTTTGTATGCAAGCCATTTGTAGTGAACACTCTGAGCTGACGATGCATTCTGGTTTACAAGCGGGTGGTGAGCCCAACATGCCTGGTTGACAGGCGCAAACGGCGCCTTGTGCTGTAGCATGACAAACGCTATTCGGTCCGCAAGGTGATGGTTGGCAGGGATCACGTGGTGTTGGTTCACGTTGCACCTCGATATGACAATTGATGAATGGATCGCCTGTGTAACCTTTTGGACAACTGCATATTGGTATGTGATTACTAACATCGCACTGCGCACTCTGACCACAAGTGCCCGGGCATGGATCTACACATTTCTTGTTCAAACACGCCTTGTTCGGTGAGCAGTCGGTGCTTAGTGTGCACTCCGGACGACAGCCTACATAAGGGTCACCTTGATAATCGCGTATGCATGTACATACACCATTGTCACATTCGGCATTAGCGCCGCATGGCTGTAGATCGCAAGGATCAGCTGAAACGGGAGGTGGTGTTTTGACTTCGATAATTTCCACACACTGCGAGAATGGATCACCCGTAAAGCTTGCGCGACAAGTACAAATAGCCAAATGATTCTGTATACGACACTCAGAGTTGATGCCACACGTGCCCTCACAGGGATTGCGACATTTTTCGGCTATGCAAGATTTGTCCGAAGCACAGTCCGTGTTCACGACACATTCGGGACGACAATTTGGTGGTGCGCCAATGTAGTTGGGCAAACATGAGCAAGACGGTTGATCACCGTTAACGCGACACTCGGCATACAGGCCGCACGGTGATGGATAGCATGGATTACGCGGCGTTTTAGGTTCGTCTTTGGGTGCAGGTGCTGGTGCTGGATAGCAACGTGAAAATGGATCTCCGCTCATATCTAGCGGACAGCTACATATAGGATTGTGATTGATGACCTCACACTTGGCTTCGACGCCACATGTGCCAGCACATGGATTGGCGCATCTATAGTTATGGCAAGCCTTATTCTGTGGACATTCAGCGTTAACGGTACATTCTGGCTTGCAGTTCGGTGGTGCGCCGACAAAGGCATCCAAGCACGAGCAAACTGCAAGGCCATTGGATTCACGACATCTGCTATTCGCGCCGCAAGGTGATGGTTGACATGGATTGCCTGGTATGGGTGGTGATGGTGGCTCAACTTGGCGTAGACAATTTGTGAATGGATCGCCGGTATAACCGTTATTACACACGCAGTTTGGCACATGATTGACAGCATAACATTGAGCATTCGAACCGCAAATACCGGGACACGGATCCTTGCATTTATTGCGTATGCAAGCCTTGTCTGTGGGACAATCTGAGCTAAGCACACATTCCGGACGACAGCCATCGTATGGATTACCTTGATAGTCGTCAATACACTTGCATGAGGCGGCACCATTACGTTCAATGCACTCGGCGTTCGGGCCACAAGGCGACGGTTCACACGGTTTGACTGGCTCTGCTAGAGCCGGCACGCATTGCACGAAAGCATTACCCGCAAAGCCCACTGGACATGAACACGACACGGTATGACTAATAACGCGGCACTCTGCGTTTGTGCCACAAGAACCGGGGCATGGATCACGGCATTTATTGTTGATGCACGCTTGACTCGATGGGCAATCTGGATTGATGATGCATTCTGGACGACAGTTTGGTGGCGAACCGAAGAATTCTGGCAGGCATTGGCATGACGGGCCACTTGCGCTGGCTTTGCAAATTGAATTGGGTCCACATGGTGTTGGCACGCATGGATCACGTGGTATGCCTGGATCGCGTTCTATTGGTGGTTCTGGTGGTGGTAGATCAAGGCAGCGTTTGAATGGATCACCCGTCTTACCAGGTGGACAACCGCAAATCGGACTGTGATTGATGACCTCACAACGTGCATCGATACCACACGAGCCAGCGCATGGATCGGTACACTTTTTGTTGACACAAGCTTGCAAAGCTGTACACTCGCTGGATACTACACATTCCGGACGGCACTGAGGTGGGGCGCCAATATAACCTTCCAAGCACGAGCACACAGCATGCCCATTGATATCACGGCATTGACTATTCGCGCCACATGGCGATGGTGAGCAAACATTTTCTGGTTCTTCGTATCGAGCTTTAGGTCTGCAATTGCTAAATGGATCTCCTTCATAGTCGGTTACGCATGAGCAAACTGGTATGTGATTTAGCACTTCACAAATAGCGTTAACGCCACAAGTACCGGGACATGGATCCACACAACTATTACGCATACAAGCCTTGTCACGTGGACAGTCTGCAGAGAGCGTACATTCCGGACGACAGCCATCGTAGGGGTTGCCTTGATAATTGTCTTGACAACGACATTCGCCATTGAAACAGTCAGCATTGGCGCCGCATGGGCTTGGGTCGCAAGGATCATTGGAAGTTTTTGGCGCTTCCGTTACGGGTGGTGTTGGACTACAACGTATGAATGGATCACCGGTGTAGCCGTCAATGCAGTTACAAATAGGTACATGATTGAGTACATGACATCTGGCTTCGAAGCCGCAGGAACCGGGACATGGATCGCGACACTTTTGATTGATGCAAGCCTCTGTTGGACCACACTCCGAGTTGAGTACACACTCGGGACGACAGTTGGGTGGTGCGCCGATAAAGTCTTGCAGACAAGAGCATGCCGGACTGCCACCAACAATTTGACATTTCGAATTAGGACCACATGGTGATGGTACACATGATGGTGGACGTTCAGTTGGCTCGAGATCATGTGTAATAGCTGGAGAGTAAATGTAAAAAAAAAGAAGAATAGAGTTATTAGGGATTAGTATTAGGGCTAGGCATGAAACTTTTTTGTTGGTACTTACGTATCTTGGAACACTGCACAAACGGATCGCCGGTCATGCCGCGCGGACACGTACAGATCGGACTGTGATTCCTTGTTGCACAAATAGCACGTATGCCACACGTGTGCAAACATGGATCGACGCATTTGTTGTTGACACAAGCGCGTTCTGGCGCGCACTCTGAACTCACGACACACTCCGGACGGCAATTGGGTGGTTGATTGATGAAACCCGATTGACATGAGCAGACAGCTTGATCGTTGATATTGCGACAGATACTATTCGGTCCACATGGTGATGGCACGCACGGATTTAGCGGTGGTGGTGGAGTCACGGGTATTTGCTTGCATTGGAAGAATGGATCTCCACTATAGCCAGGTGGGCAGTTGCATGTGGGCACATGTTTCTCCACAGAGCAAATGGCAAACTCACCACAAATATTATTGCATGGATCCACACACTTGAAGCGCACACAAGCTTGAGCTGTGGAGCAATCATCATTAAATTCACATTCACGACGACAACCGCGTTCCGTATCATAAGGGTTACCCTCGAAACCATCGTGACAATAACAAGCGCCAGCGCCATTACGTTCTCTACACTCGGCATGAGGGCCACAAGGCGACGGTTCGCACGGTGATGTTTCCGGTTGTTTGGGCAGTACAGGTTGTATGAGTTCACAACCAGTTATGGCATCACCTTCATAGCCATCCGTACATGAACAGACCGCATTATGTTGCACCACTTGACAATAAGCATTTATACCGCAAGAGCCAGGACATGGATCGATACAGCGTTCATTTTGACATGATAAATTATTTGGACACTCATCATTGTTGCTACACTCCGGACGACAGTTGGGTGGACGTCCAACGTAATTGGTTTGACACGAGCATGCTGATTGGCCATTAATTTCGCGACACAACGAGTTCGGTCCACACGGCGATGGTATGCATGGATTTTGCGGATCACGTGGTGTTTCTTTCTCCTCAATGCATGCACTGAAGGGATCACCGGTCAAACCAGCTGCGCACGTACAAATCGGATTGTGGTTGACTACTTGACAGCGCGCATTACTACCGCATGCGCCACGACATGGATCTCCACACTTTTGATTGATGCAAGCACGATTCTGTGCACATTCCGAACTAACAACACATTCTGGTTTACAAGCTGGTGGCGCGCCCACAAAACCTTCGACGCAAGAGCAGACTGCATGACCATTCGATTCGCGACATTCACTATAAGGCCCACAAGGTGATGGCTGACATGGATTGATGGGCGTGAGTGTTGTCATTTCGATAACACCACATGAACGATGTGGATCGCCAGTATATCCATCGAAACATAAGCAGTTCGGTGCATGATTTAGCACACGACATTCGGCATTGATGCCACATACGCCGGGGCATGGATCTTGACATTTGTTATTGATGCAAGCACGTGAACGATCGCAATCGGAGTTTTGTACACATTCCGGACGGCAACCACTGTATGGATCGCCAAAGTATTCAGGTAAGCATGAACAAGAGCCAGCGCCATTGCGTTCACGGCAAACAGCATTAGCGCCGCATGGACTGGGATTGCAGGGATTGCGCGGTGCTTCTGTTGGAGCCACTGGAAGGATAAAGAGGAGAAGAGATGGTTTGCGTGTTAGATAAAAGTTATACATATGTGCAGATTTCCTGAAGTATTGGACAATTGAGACAATTGGAGGTGGGATACTATAAACTTAGTCTCAGGTTTGGGCTTGTTTCATTTAGTAACCCTTGAAGAACACCAACTCTATAAACGCCGGCTGAAATAATTAATTGCGAGAAGCGCGCCATTTTTGAAATTCTATTTACCTCATCGTACATAGGGTGTTTGCAGTATCTTTTTCAGATTAAACCGCATCGACGAGCTTTTCAAGCTCACAATACTTGCAATACTAAGAGGGGAAGGGCTTAATTTTAAAAATAACTTTTAATTTGTTCAGCTTCGTCGACGGTAAAAAAGCTTTTGGTATTAATTTAACCCTCTGTAGACTAAAAAGCTTTTATCGCATCTTAAAGGGGAGATATTGCCACAGAGAGAGCTTACAAACATATTTAACCGTCTAAAAACTATAACGCTGCTGTTTTACTCCGCTATTTTTGGTGTGTTTAAAATATTTATTTTTGACTCAAATACTAACTGTGCGAAGCTTAAAGCTTTCTTAGTAAAAGCACGCCAAATGTTAATACTTTTGTACTCTCTTTACCCTTGTAAAACTATGAGGCCACTATTTTGTCCAACGATTGAAAGCTGAATCAACTTTTCAAATCTAAAATTCTTTCATAGCATGTTAAAGAAGAGAGTTTAGCAAAAGCTTGTTTTTGGCGGCTTGGACTATTTCTATTTCTATTTGACGCAAATTCTAAGTGGATTCAGCCTAAAGCTTTCCTAATGACAGCCAGCGAGGGGTTTGTTTGTATTCTTAAACCTCGAAAGTTTAGCTTTTAGATAGTTTTGGACGACTCTCTCCAAACAATGAGAGCTTAGCAAACTTCATTAAAGTTTAGGTATGTGTTTCATATTTAAATAGAACGAGGGTTAATGTGTTCTTAAACATACGCACGAGAGGTATGCTTGAAGTAATAACCCCTGGCAGGCCATATGAGCTGCAAGATTTTAATATAAAGCTTCTGCTCGCTTCAACTATTGGGAGCTCAGTCAACTATTTTTTAAGCTCGATCCTAAAATGTTTCGCATGTGTGTTTGAACTCTCGGATGAGATAGAGAGAATACAAGCGCGAGAGCTTTCGAACTTGTTTGAAACCTTACTTTTACTTTAATGCCGCAATTCCTTTCGACTTTTTAGATACCAACGCGAAATCAATTTAAGCTTCAACTCTTGGAAGGCCATAACAAACGCCAGATTTTAAACTCTCTTTACACTTGAAAGACAAAAAGGCCAGTTCCTTCTCCATTGATGAAACGCTCAATAATTTTTTTTAGCCCCTGCATCTCCTCCAAGTCTCAAATGTCCATTACTTTATAATTTAAAGGTTTTCTAAAATATATACTTTTCACTACAGCACAACCAGAGAATGGGTCTCCAGTATGGCCGTCTTCACATTGACACGTTGGATTGTGTTTTATAACTGTACATTGTGTATGTACACCGCATGCGCCGATACAAGGATTCGAACATTTTTGATTGTTACATGCCAAATTAGCAGGACAGTCAGAACTACTTAGGCACTCGGGACGACAGTTTGGTGGTCGCCCCAAGTAGTTGGGTAAACAGGAACATGCAGGTGAATCGCCAACATCGACACATTTCGAGTTGGGTCCACACGGTGAAGGAACACATGGATTACCAGGTTTAGCTACTACAGAAGGCACGTCCACTACACAAACACAAGACAGGAAGATAGTTTAGCAGGCAATCAGCAAGCCAGTTGTTCAACCAGGTAGGCAGGTAGGCAGGCAGGCAGGCCGTGTTGGATAGGTTGTGTAGAGTAGTAGGTAGTAATTGTGTAGTAAATTTTTAGATGACAGGAGTTAAGTAGATAGGTTTTTTATACAGGCACAAGATACACATTTTTTTTTCAAAACATATAAAAGAGAGAGAGAGAGAATAACAAAAAAGAGAGAAAATATACAGTTACTTATATGTACATGCAAGTAAAGAAAATTAAGAGTTCGATAGAACAACTTAGCATCAGAGGCCGACACTTTATTTTATTGAACACTTAGTGAGAGCACCAAGAGCGCGCACCTCTAACGCCAAGCTTCCCTCGAACTCAATTACATACTACAATAACTACACATGCTTACGTTTAATTTTAGTACATCTATTAAAGGGATCTCCGGTATAACCCGGTGCACACGAACAAGCTGCATAATGATTAATAACTTGACAGCGCGCATCGCTGCCGCAGGTACCAGGGCAAGGATCGATGCATTTTTGATTTTGACATGCAAGATTTTGTGCACAATCTGAAGACACGATACATTCGGGACGACAATTAGGTGGTGAGCCAATAAAATTCGATTGACAGGAGCACACAGCATGGCCATCCACCTCACGACATTGACTGTAGGGTCCGCACGGTGATGGTATGCAAGGATTAGTGTTTTTCGGGGCTGTGTGTGAATGGAGATAGAGGGATTGTATAAGTATATGTACGACGTGTGGGTTAGTAAGTAAGTAGAGTTATTGCAGCAGGACATACTTGGTTCGGGTGGTAGTTGTATTTCACGGCAAGCGCTCAGCGCATTCCCAGTGTAACCCTGTAGACAAACACATGTAGGCACATGATTCGATGCGTGACATTCGGCATTCAAACCGCAGACGCCTGGGCAGGGATCGGTACATTTGTTGTTCACACAAGCCTTGTCGCGCGGACAATCGGAGTTAGCTATACATTCTGGACGACAACCACTATATGGATCACCAAAGTATTCGGGCAGACAGACGCAAGAACCGGCGCCATTGCGTTCGCGACATTCGGCGTTCGGACCACAGGGTGAGGGTATGCAGGGTGTCAAACGTTCTTCGGGAATGGCAGTAGCTATTGGTGTGGTAGAGGAAATTTTAGTATGATTACTAGACAAATATTTCGACAGCGCTTGCTTACGCGTTGGATTGCAGCCAGCGAATGGATCGCCGCTATAGCCAGTATCACAAATGCAAACCGGCGAGTGATTGACTACGTTACAGTAGGCATTAAATCCACATGAACCCGGACAAGGATCTTTGCAACGCTCATTGATGCATGCCAAATTAGACGCACATTCCGAGTTGAGCGTGCATTCGGGACGACAATTGGGTGCGCGTCCCACAAAGTTCGGCAAACATGAGCAAACAGGTGTTTCACCCACTGCACGACATTGCGAATTTGGACCACATGGACTGGGTACACAAGGATTTGATGGCTTGTTTGGTAAGCGCGGTTCATCACCTAAAAAGGAAGGAGCGGAAGTGTTTAAACGCGCGTGCTGCAATGTTTTTTTACACAAAAACGGCTTACTTTCGAGCAAACAACGTATGAACGGATCTCCTGAATAACCAGCAGGACAAGTACAAATTGGATTATGATTTGTAACACGGCATAGTGCCGCATTGCCGCAAGTGCCCGGGCATGGATCTACACAGCGCATATTCGCGCACGCCTTGTCCTGTGAACACTCTGAGCTAACCGAGCATTCTGGGCGACAAGATGGCGGTGTACCAATATAATTGGTTATGCATGAACAGACCGCATGACCGCTCAACTCACGACATTGACTGTAGGGGCCACATGGTGACGGGCGACAAGGTTGCACGGGTTCGAGTTCTGTTAAAATTTAAAAATATCGGAAAGTTAAAAATATTCACTTTGTATGTGTGTTGCTAAGAGGGAACTATACGTTTTGGTTGTTCGCGACAAAATTCCGAAGGATTACCAATGTAACCTGCTGGACAGCTGCAACTGGGCGCATGATTGATGACATGACATTCGGCGCCAACACCGCATACTCCCGGACATGGATCGCGACACTTGTTATTCATGCAAGCAAGATTCTTCGGACAATCAGTATTTAGAACACACTCTGGACGGCATTCGATGTAAGGATCACCAGTATATTCGGGTAGACAGATACAGGAGCCCACGCCGTTGCGTTCCTTACATAAAGCATTAGCGCCACAAGGGCTGGGGTTGCAAGGCATAGGAATTTCGGGCGGCGCGTGAACTATGTTTTTATGGAGGTAGAGGAATTACATTTAGTTTTTAGAAAGTGTACAAAAGTTTGCAAACGCTTAGACTAAATTTTTTGATAAAAAAGCGTAAAGCACAAGAAGCTTACTTTGTGGACTACACCCTGAGAATGGATCACCCGTATAACTGTCCAAGCAACGGCATATTGGCCTATGATTATTTACAATACATGTTGTGTGTGAGCCACATGAGCCCAGACATGGATCTTGACAGCGTTGATTGATGCAAGCCATATTGCCGCGACATTCCGAATTCGATGTGCATTCGGGACGGCAATTCGGTGCTCTGCCGATGTAATTGGGCAGACACGAGCACACCGCCTGTTCGTTTGCATCCGAAACGCGACATTGAGAATTCGGACCACACGGCGATGGTACACATGGATTTATGGGATCTCTTATGATAGGACGCTCTACATATTCATATATTTACAAAGTAAAGTATACAACATGCAACCAGAAGTAATACATATAAACAGAAGAGAAATAAAAGAAAACAAGTTGTATAAGTAATGATGATGTTGAGAGAATGGGAATGAGCAAATAGCATGAGCGCACGCAACGAATTGTGAAGCGTCCAACACAAGGCAAACAACATGCAAACCTCTCCTAAAACCTGCAGCTACACAACGCGTTTTGTGAGCTCATGCAATGAGTGTGAAAAACGCAAAACGTGTCTTACTCTCTTCATAGATGCAGCGTACAAATGGATCACCGGTATAATCGGGTAGGCATGAACAAATCGGATTGTGATTGATGACGCGACACAAAGCATTATCACCACAAGTACCCGGGCAGGGATCTTTACAACGTTCATTGATGCAGGACCTGTCTTGCGCACAATCGGAGCTGCTCATGCATTCGGGACGACAATTAGGTGGAGCGCCCAAATAACTTGGTATGCACGAGCAGACGGCATGATCATTGACCGCACGACAATTGCTATAGAGTCCACAAGGTGATGGCTGACAAGGGTTGACCGGTACAGTTGGTTCATCTAATTGAGGGTACGGAGTCAGTATGCGCAACTTATTTGCAGGTTAGTAAAGATTAGGGTGGGTTGAAGAAAAATGTTTTTTTTTTTCACTAAGCAGGGGGTAAAACTGTACTTTATAGAACAATAAAAATTTCAAATTAACATGGGAAAAACTAAAGTTTTTTTCAATAAATCAGAACATTTCTTTCATTCCTATTTCATCTTTCATTCAAATTTTTGTAAAATTTTTTTTATAAAGCGCAATTTCTACCTAAATGCTAAGCGAAAGAGCACGCTTTCTTTCAACCCAACCCTACAAAGATCTTACATTGTGGTGGCGGCGCTGTTATGGGTGTGCAAGCGCTGATGGGATTTCCAGTAAAACCAATGAGACATTCGCAGTTCGCTGCATGATTAAAGACTGTACATTCAGCATTACGCCCACACATACCCGGACAAGGGTCGATACATTTATTGTTAACGCAGGCGCGTGACTTCGGACAATCCGAATTTATGACACACTCCGGACGACATTCAACATATGGATCGCCAAAGTACTCAGGTATGCATTTGCATGAAGCCGCGCGTTCACGTTCCTCGCATAAAGCATTCAAACCGCAAGGGCTTGGACGACAGGGACGCACTGGTTCTTCAGGTACTGCAGAAAATTCAGAAGTGGAATAAGTTAATAAGGGTTTATTTGCCTCATCGGTGTTTGGAGTTTAAGTTAAACACACCTTCGATTATTTTGTAACAACCCGAGAACGGATCGCCCGTATAACCCGGTTCGCACAAACAAATCGGCGCATGCGCTCTAACTTGACAGATCGCATTATTGCCACACGAGCCCACGCAGGGATCGGCGCAACGCGTATTCATACAAGCTAGCTGCGTGCTACATTCCGAATTGATTGTGCATTCCGGACGACAATTGGGCGGACGTCCTACATAGTTGGCAATACACGAACAGACAGCGCCTGCGCTCGAGGCACGACATTGTGAATTCGGACCGCAAGGGCTGGGTACACAAGGATTTTGTGCTGGTATGCGCGGTGTGTCTTGTGGTACTAGAAACAAGTAAGAAATGTTTGAGTAAGTTTATCAAACGCGCTAAAATTTTATGTTGTGCATACTTCGCTGTGGTAAACATTGTTGGAATGGATCGCCAGTATAGCCATCGGTACAGGTACAAATCGGTGAGTGGTTGGTAACGCGACAACGTGCATTCTGCCCACATGTACCCGGACATGGATCTTGACAACGCATATTAATGCAAGCTCTATTAGATGCACACTCCGAGCTCAGCATGCATTCGGGTTTACAATTTGGTGGATTACCCATATAGTTTGGTAGACACGAGCAGACAGGGCGTTCGCCTATAACACGGCAATTGCTATATAAACCACAAGGTGATGGGCGACAGGGATCACGCGGTATGGGTAAATACATATCTACAAGTTTTTGTTTTTTTTTTTGTTAAAATAAAGAGAAAAAAGTTTGTTTAGGGATTTTGTGGCACATTTTGAACTACTCAAAGACATACTTGACGGTTTCTCATGGCAACTACGCATCGGATTGCCAGCATAACCGGTAATACATGTGCAAACCGGTATATGATGGTTAACGCGACACTCGGCATTTATGCCACACAGTCCCACACATGGATCGACGCATTTCATATTGATGCAAGCTTTTGTCGTTAAGCAATCACTATTTTGTACACATTCGGGACGACAATTTATATAGGGATCACCAAAGTAATCTTGCAGGCAAGTACATGAACCAGCACCATTACGATTTCGGCATATGGCATTTGGGCCACAAGGCGATGGATGGCATGGATCGGCAGGTATATCAGGGACTACAACTAAAAAGCCGGATAGAGAATATGGTAGGTTTGTGAGATAGGGAGTTTGAAGAGTTTTTTTTGGTGAAGTGATGGCGTGAAATTACTAAGAATATATAATACATAAAAAATATACTTTTGTGGTACATAATTATACATGTTAGGTCAATCTAGGGGTTTGACGTAGGAGCCTAGTGGTGAATTTGTTCTGTCCTCCAATTTTATGTTTTTAAAACCACAAATTCCAACGAAGGGTAATTAAAAGGAACGAGATCAAATTATTGAAAGCGTAGGAAGAGATCAGACTAAGATACTCTAAAAGTGAGTACACACGATAGTCGAGTCTAATGAAAACAAAAAAAGTAATAGAATGGTGTAATATGGGATAGCGGGGAATGTCATGGAAAGGCTGAAATGAAATATGAAAGTTAGTATTAAAAGAAAAAAGTGGAACGAAATGGAAAAATTAAAAAAAGGCAGTATTATAAAAGGAATTGTAATTATATCCAAAGAATTTAAGTCTTTACAAAGAATGCGAGGAAATGAAGTGTCAAAACAAAGAATACGAGGCAATGAAGTGCAACGAAGCAAACGGTAGCTTTGAAATGAAAGGAAATATGAAGGCTAGTATTACAAGAAAAAAAGTGGAACGAAATGGAAAAATTAAAAAAAAGCAGTCTTATAAAAGGAATTGAAATTAAATCCAAATAATTTAAGTCTCAACAAAGAATGCGAGGAAATTAAGAGCAACGAAACAAACCGAAAGGTTGAAACGAAATGAAATATGATAGCTAGTATTACAAGGAAATAAAGTGAAACGAAATTGGAAAAATCAAAACGAGACAGTCTCAAAAAAGGAAACAAAGAATACGAGAAAATTAAGTGCAACGAAACAACGGAAAGGAAAGGAAAATAAATATGAAAGCTAGTATTACAATAAAAAAAAGCAATCTTGTAAAAGGAATTGAAATGAAATCCGAACAATTCTAATCAACTTGACGGCTTAGAAGAATAAGAACACGAAGTGAAGGGTAAACATATGAAAGGTTCAAAAGAAATATAAAAGCAAATCATACGAGGAAATGAAGTGCAATGAAATGAAACGGTGAAACAAATCTAGGGGAAATGAAATTCAATGAGTACAAGAATTTAAATCAACTTAATATGAATAATCGAGATCGAATAAAAAAGAAACATAGTTACTCAAATAGTCAAATGGTAAATGAAACGTCAAATAATAGATGAAACAATTATTTGTAGTGAAATGGTCTTGAGGGAGATTAGCTGACGTAACGCCATGAAGTGTACACGAATTAAATTAAGTGTGATTATCACGAGAGAGAAAAACTCTCACAAACAATTTATTTTAAGGTATTAAGCCAGTGGTCGGCACAAAGATATGGCTTAAATATGAGAATGTATAAGTGTTTTACACAAAACGGTTGTTTGTGTTAGTGGTGTTGCTTACTTAATTGAAAATAAATTAAATTTGACGTTATAATTTGACGGGAAATAAATAGAACAGGCAAATAGTTGTCGGGGAACGAAGTAGAATATGAGTAACAGGAAATGTCTACTATATAAAAATCGTTTCAAATAAATAAAAACTTTGACTTGCAGTGAAAGGTTAGGTATGAAAACTTTGAGGAATGTAGAGAGATGAAATGTTATGCTATAAAAGAAAAATAGGTAAAACTGAAGTAAATCCCTAACATGAATTGAAATATGATGGAGTTTGATGTACATCATATGCACTGGACGAAAAATAAACTGAAAAGTAAGGAAAGAGGAAGAAAAAAGAAGAGGAATGAAAAGTCTTGTAGAGAAAAAAGATATATTTTTTTTTGGATGTGAACGAATGGTAATGAAATATACTAACCAGATACAGTGGTTTATGTGGAGCAGAAAAATATAACGGAATGAAGTGTTAGACAACAACTTGTGCAGGAACGAAATGGAAAATAATTTACATGAAATTAATCTTTTATAAATAAACCATAAATATATGGTAGCATAGATTTGAAATAAAATTAAAGAAAACTAATTATATTTATTTGCTGATCGTTTTCTAGTATTTTTTATTAATTATTTTGTGATAAACTGGTATGGTCTAATATTTGCTAGTAAAAAAAATTGCTACGAAAAAATATTGTATTTATGTTAACGATATTTTGTTAAGAACGAGAGAAAATGAAACTTCTTAACAAATGACAGCTAATGTGAAACGCAAATAAGAAAAAGCCTTAAAATGATGAAGTGAAAAAAATGCCATAAAGCGAACGGACTAGATATAATGAGATGAGATATAGTGAAAATAAAAAACGTAATCTCCTAAGTTTTCGGAAGGGTTGCCACTTATTTTAATTTCATAATTTATACGAAATATTTCAGAATCGGTATCAATTGAGGGGCGAAATCAAATCAATTAAATGATCTCCATTCCTGTATGCATGCTCAATTGGAATTATTTAACTCTAAAGTATATATGAGCAGAGTTGCCATCTAATCTAAAAAAATTAGAATTAAAATTTGAACCTAAATTTAAGAAAATATTCCGATTGATATATATAGAACTTATGGTTGGAATGATGTTGCCACTAATTCAAAACTTATTTAAATAATACTTTTCAATATTGTGTTTTGCAGAATGAGTTGCCACCTCAAAAAATTTTACATAATAAACTTAATTATTTAAACGAAAATATATGGAAATAGGTATAACACTTATACTTAAGTAAGAAAAATCGCAATAATCTTTCAAGAAGCTTTTGAGGTGTGCAATAACAAGGCCTTTATCAGTATTTAATGGTATAGAACAAATTCACTTTTCGGCTACCGTCTTAACGATATATGATACAAGCAAAAAATTTAAAATAATCAGTTGTATGATAAATGGGAAAAGTTGAACATGCAGAAAAGATGAAGAGTTGACAAATTACAAAATATACAATAATAACAAATACATATAAACAGGCATATGGAAGATATACAAATATTCAAAAATACCATTAACCTTTACGAGGAAAAACTGGAAAAAATATAGAGTTATGTAAAATGTCAAAAATTATAAAATAAAAAGCAATTGACATCCAAGCATGGACACCATGCAATTGAGTTTGTTCATTCAAATAGAAAGAGATAGAAAAGATAACAAACGGGTACTCACTTTGTGGTGTATTGCAACCAGCATACGGATCACCCTCGTAACCCACTTGACATGAACATACTGGTTTGTGATTTTGTGTGATACACAGAGCATTGAAACCACAAGCGCCAGCACAAGGATCCTCACAGCGCTGACGTATACAAGCGCGATTCGATGGGCAATCTTGATGGATAACACATTCCGGACGACATTGAGGTGGAGCACCAAACATGCCCGGAGCACACGTGCATGCAGCGCGATTATCAACTTCACGACATTCGGCATTCGGGCCGCAAGGGCTAGGCAAGCATGGATTGACCTTTGGTTGTGGTTCGCGAGCTGTGTGTTAAAGTATAAGGCAGATATCAGCATACAAAGTTGGTATTGGTTTTTTTTTCTGGAAACTTACGTTTCGGCACACACTGCTCAAACGGATCACCCATATATTCAACGGCACACGAGCAAATGGGATTGTGATTCACCACTTGACATTTAGCATTGAAGCCGCAAGTGCCGATACAAGGATCAACGCATTTCTGATTAATACAAGCCAAATTTTGTGAACATTCCGAACTGACCACACATTCCGGACGACAGTTGGGTGGTGCACCGAAATAGCCCACATGACATGAGCATGCAGGACGACCATCCACCACGCGACAAATACTATTGGCACCACACGGCGTGGGCTCACAGGGGCTGAGCGGCCCAATTGCTGTGTAGAAGTGAGAATAAAAAGTAGTGAAAGTTGCACAACTAGAGCAAGAGACCACACTTACGATAATCTTCACGTTTGCAGCCAGTGAACGGATCACCTTCGTAGCCGCGCGCGCAGCTGCAAGTGGGCACATGATTGACCACAGCGCATTCCGCATTCGAGCCGCAAGTGCCCACGCATGGATCGCGACAATGTTGTTTAATGCAAGCCAACGATGAAGGACACTCGGCATTGTAAACACATTCAGGACGACAGCCGGTAGTATAGGGATCGCCAATATATGGTTCAATGCAGCTACAACGCGCTTCACCGTTACGTTCGCTGCAAACAGCATTCTCACCACACGGACTGGGGTAGCAAGGATCAATGCGATCTTTGGGTTCTGTAATATAGGGCAAATAATTAGTTTAGGAAACTCTGGAACCTCAGTCAAGTTTATACTTACTTTCAGCAATCTTGGAGCAACCAACAAAGGCGTCACCCTCATAACCCTGATCACAACTGCAGTGCGCAGCATGCGCTATCACCGTGCAGCGCGCATTGTAACCACAAGTATTCGCGCATGGATTTTGACATTTCTCTTGTATGCAAGCCTTATCCGCGGGACATTCTGTATTAAGCGTGCACTCCGGACGACAATATGGTGGACTACCAATATAATTAGCAATACACGAGCAAACTGGACGTCCCTGTTTTATTTGGCAGATCGAATTTGGTCCACATGGTGAAGGCTCGCATGGATTGCCAGGTTTCTTTTCAATATCTGTACGTTCCTCTGGTATACGGCTGCATGATACAAACGGATCACCTTCAAAACCATGCTCGCATGCACAAATCGGATTATGATTTAAGACTTCGCAGCGCGCTTCGATACCACATGTGCCTGGACATGGATCTGCGCACCGTTGATTGATGCAAGCTTCGTTGAGTGGACATTCGGAGCTTACTACACATTCTGGTTGACAGACTGGTGGTGAACCTTTGAAGTTTGGTAAGCATGAGCAGGCAGCATAGCCATCTGGTGAGGTGAGACAACGTGAGTTTGGACCGCAAGGTGAAGGTTCACATGGATTTCGCGGTCTATCAACTGGACGCGCTGGCGGTAAGTAGTAGGGGTTGCATTGTACCGCCGCATCACCGGTGTAATCTTCTATACAGATACAGACTGGCGCATGATTTACAATACGACACATCGCATTGATGCCACAAACGCCCACGCAGGAGTCCACGCACTTAGAGTTGACGCACGACTTATCAGCTGGGCAATCAGAGTTCAGCACACATTCCGGACGACAACCGATGAAAGCATCACCAAAGTAGCCTTTACGACAGACGCAACTTAAGGCGCCATTCCGCTTTTTACATTCCGCATTAGCGCCGCAGTGTAACTTCTCGCAGCTGGGCGATGGTGCTGGCACAAATTGTGAAGGCGGTGAACAGTGCTCATATGGATTGCCATACAAACCAGGCGGACAGCTACAGATTGGATTATGCTCGTAAACATTACAGATAGCACCATGACCACAAGAACCCGGGCACGGATCCAAGCAGCGTTGGCCGAGGCAAGCACGATTGAATGGACAGTCAGAGTTCGAAACACATTCAGGACGACAGCGTCGATTTTGTTGAGCATTGGGCCCAAAGCAGGGGTCGCATAACGCGACACCATCGCCATAAACTGAACAAACATCTTGTGGACCGCAAGGTGATGGCGCACATGGATCGCGCGTGATATTCTTCAACACACCCACCGGTATACATTGACGGAAGGCATCACCGGTAAAGCCATCTACACAGCCACAGAGGGGCGTATGTTGTTGTACACGGCAAATGGCATTAATACCACAAACTGTGCCTGCGCATGGATCGATACATTTGTGATTGATACACGCTTGTGCTGTACCGCAGTCCGAATTGATGTCGCATTCGGCGCGACAACCACTCTGTGGATCACCCAAGTAACCCGAAAGGCAAGAGCAAACAGCACGGCTATTCAACACCTTACATTCACTATTCACACCACATGGGCTTGGTCTACAAGGATTGCGACTGGGTGTTTTAGGCGTATCTAGCGTGTAACAACGTATACCCGGATTACCAGTGAGACCAGCGTTGCACGAGCACACTGGGTGATGTTCCTGTACACGACAATTGGCGCCTTGACCACAAGCACCCGGGCACGGATCGTAACACTTGAAGCCCATGCAGGCCTTATCATGTGGACAATCGGCATCAACTTGACATTCGTAACCTTGACAGCCTTTCGTTGAGGTGGGATCACCAGACAAACCATCCGGACATATGCAAGCACTTTGACCATCATCAGTAATAATACATTCAGCATTCGGACCGCAGGGATTAGGCTCACAAGCGCTACGTGGCGGCTCACGACATCCCTGATACGGATCACCAATGTAACCCGAACGACAATAGCATTCCTCACGATTGCCGGTAACATAACAATCTGCATTGCGCCCGCATGGCCCAGGTGTGCAGAGTTCATCGTAAACTGGTGGTTTCTCACAAGATCTAAATGGATTGCCGATTTTGCCATCAGGGCAGAAGCATACAGGCGTACGTGACGAATCACAGACAGCGCCAGCGCCACAAGGGCTAGGATCGCATGGATTGACTGGTTCAATGCAACCGCGTATGGTGTTAGGACTTTCCACATAGCCAGGCAGGCAGGTGCACTTCGAGAAACCATTGTTGAGCACAGCACATTGTGTATTCGGACCGCAAGGTGATGGATCGCACGGACTTGTAGGTATCTCACAAGGCACCAATGGCGGTTGGCCCTCATATTCAGGTAAGCAGAAGCAAGTAGGCGCACCATTCACCATGCGACAACCTGAATTGGCACCACAAGGATTTGGACGGCATTCAGCGCCTTCGGGTACTGAAATAAAATGTGAGAAGCATACGAAACATATAATGAGAAAGTTCTCAAAATGTATAAGGAACTCAGAAATACTTACTGCAATTCTTAAACGGATTACCAGTGAGTCCCTTCGGGCAATAACAAATGGGATTGCCATTATCCAGTTCGCATAACGCATTCACGCCACACGGATTCGGCTCACATGGATTGGTTGGTGGATTACACGCCACCTCCGGACGTCCGGCATAACCTGGTGGGCACTTACAAATGCCACGATGATTGACCACATCGCAGAGCGCATTGGCGCCACAACGACAGGGCGAGGCACATTTACCGTTAATACACGCTTGACTGGCATCACATTCACTATCTGCGCGACAGCCATGCACCTGCGAACATTCGATATAAGCATTGCCGGCAAAACCAGGTAGACAGCGGCATTCAGTGCCATGATTGACAGGTATACATTCAGCATTGTCACCACACGAGTCCTCGAAGCAAGGATTGATGCAGCGCCGATTTAGGCGATCGCAAAGTTTTGTTGGTGGACAATCCTCGTTGTATTGACAGACGGGCGTGTGGTCGAGCGCTGTTGTGGGCAGTTCACATTTTTTTGGTGCATTTTGGGGTATTGTGTATGGGTTTTTTCAGTGTATTTATAGTTTCGTTTGTGTGGTGAGTTTTTGATTTGATTTATTGTGAATCATTTAAAAATTGGTTTGTGGCGGTTTTCGTTATAACAACAACATATTTGTTGTACAGGTAAGTGGTGTGTACGTATTTTACAGTGTTTATGAAATCAGAAAAAAATGAAGAAACATTTGTGAAATTAGAATTGCAGTAAAATATAAAAGGGTTTATTGTGGTAAAATTTGCGAGAAATTCGGTTTATTTCTTTTTCGTGGTTTCAAAAAACGGTGCTTAGAGTTATGGACAGTATTGACAGGTGATCAAACTTTGAAAGTTGGAATTACGAAAAGATTTCGAGACCGTTTTTTGAAGTGTTTTTTTTTTTCTTTTGAAGTGAAACTTCTTTGATGGGTTTCCAAATCATATGGAGAGAAAACTGAAAGCTAAGAACGGCGCCACCTAAATAGTAAACGGTTTCTGAGTATATGGGCTATATAAAGTCACTGATCACTGAGAAATAAGGTGGTTTGGAAAAAATTAAAAGAAATAAAAATTTTTTTCAAAAAAAAAAAAAATTATTAAAAAAAAAAAACTAAGAAAGTTCTCTGCTGAACAGTTTGATTTAAAACACTCGATTTGAATAGCCAAACAGCATTAGAGTGGATTGGAACACTTTTTTCTTAAAAAAGAAAAAAAATTACAAAATTTTTTTTTGCTTAAAGCGCAAGCAAGTGGTCTGTCTCTAAAACATATGGATATCTAAATAATTAACGATCTGTACCGTAGCATATTAAGGCGACTATTATACCGTAACTACTAATCTGTTGGCACTATAAATGATTATTAAATGATGATAAGAAGTTTCACTTGAGTAGCACTATTTATAACTCGCTTTATGATCATTGTCCTTACTACTCACAAGCTCCTCGTTAGCACTTGCGGCGAGCATGTCAAGCACTTACCTGGTTGACAACCGATAAAACCATTGCCTTGATAGCCATCGACGCAGCTACATTCCGCAGCATGATTCGAGTTCATACAGATAGCATTTTGAGCACAAGGATTATGCGCATCGCAAGGATGTTGACAGCGTCTTTGAATGCAGGCCTCAGTAACGTCGCAGTCGGCATTGTATGTGCATTCGGCTGCGAGTTGAAGAAAGTGGAAACAATTATAGAATTATTACCAAGAATTGAAAACTTATATTTTTTTTTAAAAAAGCAGAGCTGTGTACTCTTCATTTGTAACAATTACATATTACAAAGAATTGTTAAAAGTAATGACACGAATTTACGAAGTCCTTTGTTCACTAGAAGTTATTGAACTTTTTTAGTATTCTATTAGAAAGAAATTGCATTAGAATTATAAAGGAATGTAATTTCAAGTGCATTACCCAGCTCTGAGCGATAATAAGTACTTGTTGATTACTTTTTAAGCAGCCGTAATGAATTATTAGTTATTAATTAAGATTAAATATTTAAAAATTTTTGTAAATGAATAAAACTTTTTTTTTCTTATTATCTAGGTATGTATTTAATGAAATGTTGTTAATTTCCTTACTTGTCCTATCCACAGGCGTACATTTGATGCTTGGATTGCCTTCATGCCCTTTCGGACACGAACATATGGGCCGATGCATTTTTGCCACACACTTCGCTGTGGGCGCGCAAACATTTGCAAATTCGCAAGGATTATGACAAAGACCCATGTAACATGCTTCATTTTCAATGCAATCGTTGTTCGACTGACATGGTTCGGGATTCTTTGGTGAGCCGGGTGATTCTACTCGTTAGAGAGTTAGAGTTAGAGCATTAATGTGTGTTATTTGTTAAGTAGTTTTATTTGTAATTAGATTAAAAATGATAATGATTGCTAAATTACTAAGAGAAAAACCTAATTTTACACTAAGTTTAGCAAAAAAAAAATATTTTAATTATGCTAAAAAAAAAGATGTCAGTACTTTGAGGTTATGGGAAAATGTTATTTACAATGAGATATTTCTCCAAACTATTAGTAACCATGAAGGATATGTCAAGGTATAATTGTATGAGAGAGAGCTGTGAACCCATTTTATAAGAAGAAACTTTTATCTAAAAAAATATTAAATGAATCAAATTTGTACAGTGTACATACAAGGAACTTATAAAAAATCATCACTGTTTTGGGATTTAAATAGAAAACGATTTTGACTATCCTATTTACAACTTTTTTAAGGTGGTTAAAGATTTTACGGAAAATAAATAAAGTAATTAAAGGGCCGCCTACGCTGAAAAAAAAATATGTGTATATATATACCAATTTATGTACAAAAGCAAGTAAAATAAAATGTTCTATTATAGTAGGAATAAACAGCCAGGTTTTTACATCTACAAAATTTAAAGAGCACAGATTAAATTTTTTTTGTATTAATAATAATAAATAAATACACTGAAAAAACAATTTAATAAAGTTTTTTTTGTGTTTAAATGTTTTATATATTTTATACAATCTTTTTTTAGTACATGTGGTAATAGCTTCCTTTTGTTTTAATACAAAGCAATAGTATGTTTTGTTATTTACAAAAGTTATCAAAAGAAAGTGAAAGCTTTTAAGAGAGAGAGCTCAGAATGAATTATTTTAAAAAGCTTAATAAATATTTTGGCTAAGGTAGATTTCTAATGCTATCCTTTTCAAAAAGAGGTTTGAAAAGTTACAAAACTTTTCTAATAAGCTTAAAGCTTTCTAGGCTAAAAAGCTTTTTTTTGCATCACAGGTTGAGCTTTTATAATTGTTTATCAGGCTGTTTTTTATGAGCTTTTATAATTGTTAATCAGGGAAAAGCTCACTCGAAAATGCACATGCATAAATATGACACAGTTTGTCTAGTAATAATATTGATGGGTTGCTTAGAGCCCAGATAATAGAATATTCACACTCTGAGGACAAAACTGGATATCTCTCTCTTTCTAAAAAAGATTTTAAGTTGTGGTTTGGCTAATTCCTTTGACGTTTCCCCTATTCGCTTAATCGAACTTGAAATTAAATATAACTAAGTGATCCATACTAACTAGAAAGTTTTCAAGGTATTATTGGAATTTTCAATGAAAATAGAAACAAACGCAAGTTTTGAATAAGAAAAAGCTTTTTGGTTAAGTGAAAACTTTTAGAATGCTTATGGTTGGTCTTTTGCCAGAAGAATCAGAGAAACATGCATTTCAAATGAACATTCCTAAACATTATCTTCAACCCTTGCATGCAAGTTGTTTTAAGGAAAGTCTAAGAAAAAGGCTACAGACAAAAGTGGCAACATGCAATACTCATTCTTGAAAATTTCGGAAAAGAATCAACAACAATTATTTGCATATAACGTTAATACCTTTTACACACTCCGTGTCGCTTGTGTCCCCTTCGCGACACTTATTGCGACACACTCCCAGCACGCATAATTGCTTAGCACCACAGTTAGTATGATCTGTACAAGAGTTAATCATTGTGATTTCAGTAGTATTAGCAGTGCTTATTGTTGTTGTAATTGGAATTGGATTTGTGGTTGTGATTGGTGGTAGAGTTTCATTTAGATCGATTTTACTAGTTGTTGTTTCCGCAACCACACTTGGACGGCGCGTAGGTATCTTCGTCGTAATAGGTTCGATTGTTTCATAAACAAATGGTGTTGTTGTGCCACTCACAGTTGCACGCTCTGTAGTTTGTTCCGTTACTGGTGGCGTTATCACTGGAAACATAGTCGTAACCAAATCGCGCGCACTCATAGTCGTTTGTGCCAACTCTTTCATAGGTTCAGTTACCATAGTCACCGGAAATGTGGAGCGTTGTGTGGTCGTTAGGAGTGTAGTGAAATTGTAATCGAATTCATTTGAGGTATCGATGCGCGTCGTCTTCATTTTCGGTGTTGTTGTGCGCGCATCAAATTGCCCCTTATTTTCCTCACCACGACGTGAGCTCGTGCTATTACTACCAGTGGAAACCGACGAGGTGGATGATTTGGATGAGTAGGTGACGGTGATGGGCGTGGTTGTTTGTTCAGGTACAGTGCTGGCTGTAATATTATTTTCGCCATCGCGATAACCTTTCGGTGGGCCAGTCTTACTCGTCGTATTGGACTCAGTGTCTGAACTTGGCTCTGTGGAGCTTGTGATGCCTTCATCAAATATTGGATTTGTGGTTGTAAAATCATAAGCTTTGGTTGTTTCAGTTTCCGTGGAGGAAGTGGTTCTAGCAGTAGTTGTGGTGGAGGTAGCGCTAGGGGTGGTGCTCTTAGTTGGGGTGCCAGTTTTGTTTGTGTGATCTTCGGTGTCGGTGGTGGTGGTGGTGGTGATGGTTGTAACATCAGTGATTGGGTTAGATGTGGTGGTGGTTGTTATATTTTTAGTGGTTGTTATTGTAACATTAGCTATTTGTTGTTGTTTGTATTTTTATATTTTTTGTACATATTTACACGTAACGTGAGGGATTGGTTTTGAAACAAAAAAATATATACAAAAACGTGAATACAAACACAAATATTTACATTAAATTTAAATGCAACAAAAGTTATGGGGATAAAATGCTAAACAAAAACTTATTAACAATTTAAATAAATATTAAGAAAAATAATTTGAAAGATAATAGAAAACAAATTTAAACCAAAACTAAAAAAAATCAATAAAAATAAAAATCAATTGGTGAAAATTCATAAAATTTAAGAAATTAAAAAGATATGAAAAAATCGAAATAAAAATAACATTGAAAAAGATTTGGAAAAAATTCCTAAATTAATTTTAAAAGAATTGAAAAGAAACATAATCAGAAGCAAACTATTTGCTAAATAAAATTTAATAATGCATTAATTTAAATGTTTCGAACAATTAATTCTGCTAATAGTTTCATCCCTATTTATTTTTTTTTTCAAAGTTTTTTTAATTACTTTAATTAATTTCCATATTATATTTTAAACCGAAATAAAGAAATTAAAAAATTATATAATAATAAAAAAATTTACCAAACTTAAAAGAAAATAAAAAGAAAGGAAGTCTAAGTTCGGGTGGAACCGAACATTAAATACCCAGTTTTGTAAAAGTTGTCGTGGTAAATTGTTGTGGAGTAAGAGGTTTTAAGCTTTTTCTACTACCATGTGGGCAATCTTATAAATAAAAATGAATGTGTGTCTGGCGTCCAAAGTACTTAACCGATCTTTATGCCACGCCCCCATGCTTCATAAAATTTTAATCTTGTATAGACGTCCAAGTTACTCAACCGATCTTTATGAAATTTTGACAGTTGATTCTTGGATTCACTGGTTACAGCATAGGCTATATATAATTTTGAAAAGCGTAGATAGTATACCTCGTATCATTATTCGTAATTTTTTTTAACACGGTTCTGAAGTTAATAATAGCTGAAATTTGACATTTTGTTCATTTATATGTGGGCGGTACCACTCCCATTTTCCATAGTTAAAAAAACATCATTAATAAGATCTTCAAGTCATTGTACCTATGAAATTCCAGCATTATATTTGCATCAGTGAAGGAGATATGGCATGTTCCGGTTTTCCACCCTTTCTTTTAGAAAACTTTGGTCCAAAAGTGGGCGTGGTCGTCCACCGATTTTGCTTTTTTTCCGTGGGCGTACTCTATATCTCTATAGTATACCTTGTATTAAGTTTCGTAATTCTATCGTACACCGTTCTGAAGTTGTTAATAGTCGAATTTGAAATTCGCTTGACTCATAACTGGGCGGTACCACACCCATTTTCAAAAAGTGATGTAAACTTGTAAATAGGACGACCAACTTAATGAATCTACCAAGTTTCATTATTGTAGCTGCTTTTATTATTAAATTATCTCTTGTTAAACGTTTTTCGAAATTTTCGATATCGAAAAAAGGGGCGTGGTTATGGTTCGATTTCGCCCAAGCAACCTGTGTGCGAAATTTTATTCAAATATCTAAATTTTTACTCAAGTTATCGTGTCCACGGACGGACGGACGAACGGACATTCTTAATGGATTCCTCTGTCCGTTCTAAGAACTTTGATATATGGAACTATATACATACCTATCTCCATTAAATTGTACCGTTACAAACCACCCGTTATATGACCAAAACTATAATACCCTGTGTACTAGTTCACGCTGGGTATAAAAATATAAAAACAATGCAAAAAATATTCGAAAATAAATTTTGCGAAGAAATTTCGAAATAAAAATAAATCAGAAAAAGAATTGCATCAATTTCAAATATATGAAAAATAATTTAAACAAAAACAAATAAAAAACTAAAAAAAAAATTAACAAACTTGCAAAAATTAAAAATAACAAAGGGAGGAAAAAAAAATCGAAATAAAACTAAAAAAGCAAAGATTAGTTAAAATTTATGAATTGCAAAGAAGTTACTAAATAAAAAATTAATAAAAAAATTGACAAACTTGTAACAAAAAAAATTATTTAAATAGAAAAATTAATATAGAAGTAAGTGGAATAAAATTTCAAAAATAATTTTGAAAAAATTTCGGAACAAATTTTGAAAAAAAGAAAAATTTTATTTATCAGAATTAAACTAAAAAAAAAAAATTTCAAATAAAGCGTTTAAAGAATTTTTAATTAAAAGTTTGGCTTGGACATATTTACAAAATTTTAGCAATAAGGATGTAAAGTTAAAATTTCTGATGAAACTATTTACAGTTATTGCTGTACAATGAAATTAGTTTAGCGAAATTTTCGTTAATTTTGTGCGTTTTAGAAAATTTTAAATTATCTTGTTAAATTCAATTAAAATGAATGCCAAAATTATGATTGAAAAATTTTGACTGCGCTCACCTTTGATGCAGGCGCCAGTTGTGGGGTCACAGTTGGTGCCTGATGGACAATGTTCACAGCCAGGTGTACGGCCAGTAGCTGCAAGGAGAAAGGGTAGGATATAAAATAAATTGTTATATATGTTGTGATTTAGCTTTAAAATAATAAACATACTTTGATGACAATTACAGCCATCGCATTCGAAACCGGAATGACAATCAGCTTTGCTTTGACATTCGCAGACTGAAATAAAAATAAAATTGTTTGCCATTAATTTTAATAATTTAAATAAAAGTTATTATTTTTTTGACTGTATAAATTTTAAGTGACTTTTTTGATTAAAACTCTTTAGACTTGAGGTAGAACTATCATAATGTAGTTTTAAGGGCCGCATATACTAGCTTTAGCCTGACATTGCCTTAAAATCGATTCCTACTTACCTTTAGAGCAGACCGGTTGATGTTGTATCACCTGACACTCTTGCTCACGTCCACAAGGATTTGCGTACGAACAAGGATCCAAGCAAACTCCATTGACGCACGAGCGCTGTGTTGGGCACTCATCGCTTGAAGCGCAACCGATTTCTGTAGTGAGCGCAAATAAAGAACGATAGCACACGATACATAGATACGATAGTAACGGAGAGTGCGTGCGTGTGTTAAAAAGAGAACGCATAAGAGTTGCGTTCAGGTTTGAGAGGGAAAGAGACGAACAGAAAATATTTTACGATTAGTTAAATGTAAATAAAATAAAATATTTAAAATTTTCTTAACATATATGTACTAAGTTTTATAAATAAAGCAGGCATTTGTGGTTGAGAAAAGTGTTTTTTTTTTTTAAATTTGTGTGAAAGCTAATCTTGTTTAACGCCGATTTGTGTGGAGTTAAAATTTTAAAAATTTTTGTATGGTAAATTTTTTTTATTTTTTTGTATTTTTGGTCAATAGAGTCTAAAACTAATTGCTTATTTTTTGTTGTTAAATATATTTTCTATAATATAGTATTTCTTTTATTTTATTAAAGCGTTAACATGCAGCGGAAGCGTAATTTCTTAAAAATATTGTTTTTTTGGATATACTTTTTATTATGATAAAAAAGTGCCAGCGTAAATTTGTTAAAATGCAACAAAAATAAAGCCAAATATTACTTGTGCAAGTCATACATTAGGGTGCGACAAAAAGTTTACCGATTATTAAAATATGTTGTTAGTAAACCTTTAACCCAAATAAAGGGAGTGCTATTTTTTACATATTTCCTAGATTACAATTTTTGTTTTAAATTTGTTTAAATTATCAAGCAGAATTTTTTTTATAAGTTAATAAAATTTCTTATTTCTTTTTGAACTGAAAAAAATAAAAAAATTATATATATATATATATATGAATATATATATATATATATTTCTTTTCATTTTAATTTTATTAAATAGTTAATAATTTCGCTTTTAAATAACTAATAAAATTAGAATGTTTTTTTCTTGTAAATTAAAAACAAGCAATTTTTTTGGTTAGCTCTGTATATTAATTCCTTGTAAAATTTAATTAGTAAAATTTATGATTTCTTTTTAAATTGAAAAAAATATATATATATTTGTTTTAATTATAATTTTATTAAACAATTTAAAATTTCTTTTGATTACTGAAATGGAACGTTTCTTTTTTTTGTAAATTAAAAGCAAAAAATTTTGTTTGGTTAGTTCTAATTGATTCCTTGTAAAAATTTACACTAAAAAAAGATGGCATGCAACAATTAAACGTTATTTAACACTGTAAGCTTCAAACTGAATACCGTTGTTTTGCTATTACCAACACAAACGAAGAGCATGCGATGGTTGGTTTGATGAACGGCGAACATGAGCGAAAAACGAGTGAAGAATATGAACTGTGGTGAGAGTGAACCAGTGATATGTTTGCAGTTGAGAGTACGCGCTCTCTGAGGGAGCAATGCATACAAGAACGTATTTTCTGGGTGTTTTTTTAATATTGTTCTTGTAATACTCTCTAATACTCAAATGAAGAGAGAACAGTAATACACATATTTTGATGGATAACATAAAACACATAACTAAAGAGAGAAGATATACGGAAAAAATTACATAAATAAACACATAGAGAACTTTTCACAACTAAACATTCAACACAGAACAAAGAGAGCCAACATGCAAAACACAAGATACATTTTTTTGTGTTTTTCCCCACACAGAACAACGATGAGATGAGAGAGAGGCGTTCCAAACAAACAAAAAAAAAAAAGAAAACAAGAGCTGCCTAAAAACAGCTGATCTAACAAGAGATCTACTAGTGCTCAATTATAATAAAATATTACCTGATACCATGCCTTTGTAGCAGATGTTCGAAAAAATTCCGAGCGCACAAAGGTAGAAAAGAGATGGAGAGATATATGTAGATAGAGAGTACGTGCGTTGTGGGTTTGTGGACAATTCAATAACATTCAGGGCAAGAACACAATAAAGAAAAACAAAACCAATAACAAAACACAAATGGGCGGCAAAGTAACATTCAAGTTTTTAATTGCAGATAGAGACACAGCAAAAGAGAGATCGGGAGAGTGGGAGACATATAAAAAATATAATGGTTGCTTCCGAGCATGCATGAGACTTCAACTATTTATGAATGGTGACTGTGGAATGTAATGTGGAACATATTGTGGAACATATTTTGAAATATAAAACCCCCTTGCATTGCAAAACTTTGCCGCTCAACATTTACAAAACAGCAGAAGAAAGTGTATTAGAAAAGACCATATGTTCTTCCGGCATTCCTCCATTTCTAAAGATTTCTTTGCATTCTTTTTCTAGCTAATTAAAACGAGCATTTTTGTTTTCGAATACATGCTTTTTCTTATGAAGAAGTTACCTGCTATTATGTGACAGTCGGGTGTATTTACATCGGCTGCATTATCACAAAAGCACATTGGCACATGCTTTATTGTACGACAGATCATAAAATTAGGACTGTACATGCGACAGAAGGTCGGCAAGAGTTGGCAAGGATTAATGCATTCACCACGTAAACAAAGTTCGTCGCTCGCGCAGTCATTGTCCGTCGCGCATGTTTTTCCCAATTTGGTTTTCGTCGTCATAGTTGATGGTAAGTGCGGTCGAATTGTAACAATTGTCTCGTTTTGTGGTGTGGTTGTTTCGGTAGTTGTCAATCCCCTCGACTCAGTTGTGGTAAGCATAAGCACTGATGGTGTGGTAGATTCCATGTAAATGGGCGTAACAGTTACCGTGCGCTGTGTGGTTGGAGTTTCCGTGCCATAGCCCATAGGTGTAACTATTTCAAGTAAGTTTTTGGTGGCATTAGGAGTGACAGTAACAACGTCTTCGGCTGATGATGTTGTAATTGAAACCATAGTGTACTCAATTGTTGTTTCGTTAGAAAAAATCTCAGTTAATGTACCCTTGGCTGCGGCTGCATCTGTAGGTGTAGTTGTTTGTCCTGGTGATGTAATTCCTTCCGTCGGAATTTTTGTGGTATATCCAACTGTGCTCTCAGCCAAAGGAACTACTGTTGTGGGACCTGAAGCTGCTGTTACTCTAGCTTCAACCGTAGCTGTAGAAATTTGACCTGGTGTTGTGGCCAACTGAGTTGCAGCACCTGTGGTATATCCCATTGAAGTATCTGTTGAAGGAACCTCGGTTGCTGCGCCTGCAGATGTTGTTACTGTGGCTTCACCAGCTGGTGTAGTCGTTCCCTCAGTTTGAATACCTGTTGTGCTATATCCATTTGTGGTCTCTTCTAAAGGCACTTTGGTTGCTGGGCCTGCAGTTGTTGTTACTCTGGCTTCACCAACAGGTGTAGTCGTTTGACCTGGTGTTATAGTTCCCTCAGTTTGAATACCTGTTGTGCTATATCCATTTGTGGTCTCTTCTAAAGGCACTTTGGTTGCTGGTCCTGCAGTTGTTGTTACTCTGGCTTCATCAACAGGTGTAGTCGTTTGACCTGGTGTTGTGGTTCCTTCAGTTTGAACACCTGTAGCGGTATATCCAGTTGTGGTCTCTGCTAAGGGAACTTCGGTTTCTGTGCCTGTAGTTGTTGTGACTCTGGCTTCACCAACAGATGTAGTCGTTTGACCAGGTGTTGTGGTTCCCTCAGTTTGAATACCTGTAGCGGTATATCCAGTTGTGGTCTTTGCTGAAGGAACTTCGGTTGCTGGGACTTTAGTAGTTGTTACTCTGGCTTCACCAGTTGGTGTAGTTGTTTGACCTGGTGATGTGGTCCGCTCACTTGGAATAACTGTTGTGCTATATCCAGTTGTGGTCTTTGCTGAAGGAACTTCGGTTGCTGGGACTTTAGTAGTTGTTACTTTGGCTTCATCAGCGGGTGTAGTAGTTTGACCTGGTCTTGTGGTTCCCTCAGTTTGAACAATTGTAGGGGTATATCCAGTTGTGTTCTCTGCTAAGGGAACTTCGGTTGTTGTGCCTGTAGTTGTTGTGATTCTGGCTTCACCAACAGGTGTAGTCGTTTGACCAGGTGTTATGGTTCCTTCAGTTTGAATAGTTGTAGGGGTATATCCAGTTGTGGTCTCTGCTAAGGGAATTTCGGTTGCTGGGCCCTTAGTAGTTGTTACTGTGACTTCACCAGCTGGTGTAGTCGTTTGACCTGGTGTTGTGGTTCCTTCAGTTGGAATACTTGTTGTGCTATATCCACTTGTGGTCTCCGCTATAGGAACTTCCGTTGCTGTGCCTGTAGTTGTTGTGACTCTGCCTTCACCAACAGGTGTAGTCGTTTGACCAGGTATTGTGGTTCCTTCAGTTGGAATACTTGTTGTGCTATATCCACTTGTGGTCTCCGCTATAGGAACTTCCGTTGCTGTGCCTGTAGTTGTTGTGACTCTGGCTTCACCAACAGGTGTAGTCGTTTGACCAGGTGTTGAGGATCCCTCAGCTTTAATAGTTGTCGGGGTATATCCAGTTGTGGTCTCTGCTAAGGGAATTTTGGTTGCTGAGCCTGCAGTTGTTGTGACTCTGGCTTCACCAACAGGTGTAGTCGTTTGACCAGGTATTGTGGTTCCCTCAGTATGAATAGTTGTCGGGCTATATCCAGTTGTGGTCTCTGCTAAGGGAATTTCGGTTGCTGGGCCCTTAGTAGTAGTTACTGTAACTTCAACAGCTGGTGTAGTCGTTTGACCTGGTGTTGTGGTTCTTTTAGTTGGAATACTTGTTGTGCTATATCCACTTGTGGTCTCCGCTATAGGAACTTCCGTTGCTGTGCCTGTAGTTGTTGTGACTCTGGCTTCACCAACAGGTGTAGTCGTTTGACCAGGTATTGTGGTTCCCTCAGTATGAATAGTTGTTGGGCTATATCCAGTTGTGGTCTCTGCTAAGGGAATTTCGGTTGCTGGGCCTGCAGTTGTTGTGACTCTGGCTTCACCAACAGGTGTAGTCGTTTGACCAGGTATTGTGGTTCCCTCAGTATGAATAGTTGTTGGGCTATATCCAGTTGTGGTCTCTGCTAAGGGAATTTCGGTTGCTGGGCCCTTAGTAGTTGTTAGTGTAACTTCAACAGCTGGTGTAGTCGTTTGACCTGGTGTTGTGGTTCCTTCAGTTGGAATACTTGTTGTGCTATATCCACTTGTGGTCTCCGCTATAGGAACTTCCGTTGCTGTGCCTGTAGTTGTTGTTACTTTGGCTTCATCAGCGGGTGTAGTAGTTTGACCTGGTCTTGTGGTTCCCTCAGTTTGAATAGTTGTAGGGGTATATCCAGTTGTTGTCTCTGCCAAAGAAGTTTCGGTCGCTAGGCCAGTAGTTGTTGTGACTCTGGCTTCACCAACAGGTGTAGTCGTTTGACCAGGGGTTGAGGATCCCTCAGCTATAATAGTTGTCGGGGTATATCCAGTTGTGGTCTCTGCTAAAGGAATTTCGGTTGCTGGGCCTGCAGTTGTAGTGACCCTGGCTTCACCAACAGGTGTAGTCGTTTGACCAGGTGTTGTGGTTCCCTCAGTATGAATAGTTGTCGGGCTATATCCAGTTGTGGTCTCTGCTAAGGGAATTTCGGTTGCTGGGCCCTTAGTAGTAGTTACTGTAACTTCAACAGCTGGTGTAGTCGTTTGACCTGCTGTTGTGGTTCCTTCAGTTGGAATACTTGTTGTGCTATATCCACTTGTGGTCTCCGCTATAGGAACTTCCATTGCTGTGCCTGTAGTTGTTGTGCCTCTGGCTTCACCAACAGGTGTAGTCGTTTGACCAGGTATTGTGGTTCCTTCAGTTGGAATACTTGTTGTGCTATATCCACTTGTGGTCTCCGCTATAGGAACGTCCGTTGCTGTGCCTGTAGTTGTTGTGACTCTGGCTTCACCAACAGGTGTAGTCGTTTGACCAGGTGTTGAGGATCCCCCAGCTTTAATAGTTGTCGGGGTATATCCAGTTGTGGTCTCTGCTAAGGGAATTTCGGTTACTGGGCCCTTAGTAGTTGTTACTGTAACTTCACCAGCTGGTGTAGTCGTTTGACCTGCTGTTGTGGTTCCTTCAGTTGGAATACTTGTTGTGCTATATCCACTTGTGGTCTCCGCTATAGGAACTTCCGTTGCTGTGCCTGTAGTTGTTGTGACTCTGGCTTCACCAACAGGTGTAGTCGTTTGACCAGGTATTGTGGTTCCCTCAGTATGAATAGTTGTCGGGCTATATCCAGTTGGGGTCTCTGCTAAGGGAATTTCGGTTGCTGGGCCCTTAGTAATTGTTACTGTAACTTCACCAGCTGGTGTAGTCGTTTGACCTGCTGTTGTGGTTCCTTCAGTTGGAATACTTGTTGTGCTATATCCACTTGTGGTCTCCGCTATAGGAACTTCCGTTGCTGTGCCTGTAGTTGTTGTGACTCTGGCTTCACCAACAGGTGTAGTCGTTTGACCAGGTATTGTGGTTCCCTCAGTATGAATAGTTGTCGGGCTATATCCAGTTGGGGTCTCTGCTAAGGGAATTTCGGTTGCTGGGCCCTTAGTAATTGTTACTGTAACTTCACCAGCTGGTGTAGTCGTTTGACCTGCTGTTGTGGTTCCTTCAGTTGGAATACTTGTTGTGCTATATCCACTTGTGGTCTCCGCTATAGGAACGTCCGTTGTTGTGCCTGCAGTTGTTGTGACTCTGGCTTCACCAACAGGTGTAGTCGTTTGACCAGGTATTGTGGTTCCCTCAGTATGAATAGTTGTCGGGCTATATCCAGTTGTGGTCTCTGCTAAGGGAATTTCGGTTACTGGGCCCTTAGTAGTTGTTACTGTAACTTCACCAGCTGGTGTAGTCGTTTGACCTGCTGTTGTGGTTCCTTCAGTTGGAATACTTGTTGTGCTATATCCACTTGTGGTCTCCGCTATAGGAACTTCCGTTGCTGTGCCTGTAGTTGTTGTGACTCTGGCTTCACCAACAGGTGTAGTCGTTTGACCAGGTATTGTGGTTCCCTCAGTATGAATAGTTGTCGGGCTATATCCAGTTGGGGTCTCTGCTAAGGGAATTTCGGTTGCTGGGCCCTTAGTAATTGTTACTGTAACTTCACCAGCTGGTGTAGTCGTTTGACCTGCTGTTGTGGTTCCTTCAGTTGGAATACTTGTTGTGCTATATCCACTTGTGGTCTCCGCTATAGGAACTTCCGTTGTTGTGCCTGCAGTTGTTGTGACTCTGGCTTCACCAACAGGTGTAGTCGTTTGACCAGGTATTGTGGTTCCCTCAGTATGAATAGTTGTCGGGCTATATCCAGTTGTGGTCTCTGCTAAGGGAATTTCGGTTACTGGGCCCTTAGTAGTTGTTACTGTAACTTCACCAGCTGGTGTAGTCGTTTGACCTGCTGTTGTGGTTCCTTCAGTTGGAATACTTGTTGTGCTATATCCACTTGTGGTCTCCGCTATAGGAACTTCCGTTGCTGTGCCTGTAGTTGTTGTGACTCTGGCTTCACCAACAGGTGTAGTCGTTTGACCAGGTATTGTGGTTCCCTCAGTATGAATAGTTGTCGGGCTATATCCAGTTGGGGTCTCTGCTAAGGGAATTTCGGTTGCTGGGCCCTTAGTAATTGTTACTGTAACTTCACCAGCTGGTGTAGTCGTTTGACCTGCTGTTGTGGTTCCTTCAGTTGGAATACTTGTTGTGCTATATCCACTTGTGGTCTCCGCTATAGGAACTTCCGTTGTTGTGCCTGTAGTTGTTGTGACTCTGGCTTCACCAACAGGTGTAGTCGTTTGACCAGGTATTGTGGTTCCCTCAGTATGAATAGTTGTCGGGGTATATCCACTTGTGGTCTCTGCTAAGGGAATTTCGGTTGATGGGCCTGCAGTTGTAGTGACTCTGGCTTCACCAACAGGTGTAGTCGTTTGACCAGGTATTGTGGTTCCCTCAGTATGAATAGTTGTCGGGCTATATCCAGTTGTGGTCTCTGCTAAGGGAATTTCGGTTGCTGGGCCCTTAGTGGTTGTTACTGTAACTTCAACAGCTGGTGTAGTCGTTTGACCTGGTGTTGTGGTTCCTTCAGTTGGAATACTTGTTGTGCTATATCCACTTGTGGTCTCCGCTATAGGAACTTCCGTTGCTGTGCCTGTAGTTGTTGTGACTCTGGCTTCACCAACAGGTGTAGTCGTTTGACCAGGTGTTGTGGTTCCCTCAGCTTTAATAGTTGTCGGGGTATATCCAGTTGTGGTCTCTGTTAAGGGAACTTCGGTTGCTGTGACTCTGGCTTCACCAACAAGTGCAGTCGTTTGACCTGGTGTTGTGGTACCCTCAGTTCGAATACTTGTTGTGCTATATCCACTTGTCGGCTCTGCTAAAGGAACTTCGGTTGCTCTGACTTTGACTTCAGCAACAGGTGTAGTCGTTTGACCAGGTGTTGTAGTTCCCTCAGTTTGAATAGTTGTAGGGGTATATCCGGTTGTGGTCTCTGCTAAGGGAATTTCGGTTGCTGGGCCTGCAGTTGTTGTGACTCTGGCTTCACCAATAGGTGTAGTCGTTTGACCAGGTGTTGTGGTTCCCTCAGTATGACTAGTTGTCGGGCTATATCCAGTTGTGGTCTCTGCTAAGGGAACTCCGGTTGCTGGGCCTGCAGTTGTTGTTACTGTGACTTCACCAGCTGGTGCAGTCGTTTGACGTGGTGTTGTGGTTCCCTCAGTTTGAATAGTTGTTGTGCTATATCCACTTGTGGTCTCTGCTAAGGGAATTTCGGTTGCTGTGCCCTTAGTAGTTGTTACTGTAACTTCAACAGCTGGTGTAGTCGTTTGACCAGGTGTTGTGGTTCCCTCAGTTAGAATAGTTGTCGGGGTGTGTCCAGTTGTGGTCTCTGCTAAGGGAATTTCGGTTGCTGGGCCCTTAGTAGTTGTTACTGTAACTTCAACAGCTGGTGTAGTCGTTTGACCAGGTGTTGTGGTTCCCTCAGTTAGAATAGTTGTCGGGGTGTGTCCAGTTGTGGTCTCTGCTAAGGGAATTTCGGTTGCTGGGCCCTTAGTAGTTGTTACTGTAACTTCAACAGCTGGTGTAGTCGTTTGACCAGGTGTTGTGGTTCCCTCAGTTAGAATACTTGTCGGGGTGTATCCAGTTGTGGTCTCTGCTAAGGGAACTTCGGTTGCTGGGCCCTTAGTAGTTGTTACTGTAACTTCAACAGCTGGTGTGGTCGTTTGACCAGGTGTTGTGGTTCCCTCAGTTAGAATACTTGTCGGGGTGTATCCAGTTGTGGTCTCTGCTAAGGGAACTTCGGTTTCTGTGACTGTAGTTATTGTGACTCTGGCTTCACCAACAGGTATAGTCGCTTGACCAGGTGTTGTAGTTCCCGCAGTTTGAATAGTTGTAGGGGTATATCCAGTTGTGGTCTCTGCTAAGGGAATTTCGGTTGCTGGGCCTGCAGTTGTTGTGACTCTGGCTTCACCAATAGGTGTAGTCGTTTGACCAGGTGTTGTGGTTCCCTCGGTATGAATAGTAGTCGGGCTATATCCAGTTGTGGTCTCTGCTAAGGGAACTCCGGTTGCTGGGCCTGCAGTTGTTGTTACTGTGACTTCACCAGCTGGTGCAGTCGTTTGACGTGGTGTTGTGGTTCCCTCAGTTTGAATAGTTGTTGTGCTATATCCACTTGTGGTCTCTGCTAAGGGAATTTCGGTTGCTGTGCCTGTAGTGGTTGTGACTCTGGCTTCAACAACAGGTGTAGTCGTTTGACCAGGTGTCGTGGTTCCCTCAGTTTGAATAGTTGTCGGGGTGTGTCCAGTTGTGGTCTCTGCTAAGGGAATTTCGGTTGCTGGGCCTGCAGTTGTTGTGACTCTGGCTTCAGCAACAGGTGTAGTTGATTGACGGGGTATTGTGGTTCCCTCAGTTTGAATACTTGTTGTGCTATATCGAATTGTCGTCTCTGCTAAAGGAACTTCGTTTGCAGTGCCCGTGGTTGATGTGACTCTGGCTTCACCAAGAGGTGTAGTCGTTTGACCTGCTGTTGCGGTTCCCTCAGTTTGAATACTTGTTGTGCTATATCGAATTGTCGTCTCTGCTAAAGGAACTTCAGTTGCTGTGCCTGTGCTTGATGTGACTCTGTCTTCACCAACAGGTGTAGTCGTTTGACCTGTTGTTGCGGTTCCCTCAGTTTGAATACTTGTCGGGGTATATCCAGTTGCGGTCTCTACTAAGGGAACTTCGCTTGCTGTATTTGTACTTGTTGTGACTCTGGTTTCACCAACAGGTGTAGTTGTTTGACGTGGTGTTGTGATACCCTCAGTTGGAATACTTGTTGTGCTATATCCACTTGTCGTCTCTGCTAAAGGAACTTCGGTTGCTGTGCCTGTGGTTGATTTGACTCTGGGTTCACCAACAGGTGTAGTCGTTTGACCTTTTGTTGCGGTTCCCTCAGTTTGAATACTTGTCGGGGTATATCCAGTTGTGGTCTCTGCTGAGGGAACTTCGATTGCTGGGACTGTAGTTGTTGTTACTCTGGCTTCACCAGCTGGTGTAGTCATTTGACCTGGTGTTGTCGTGGTATATCCAGTTGTGATCTCTGCTAAGGAAACTTCGGTTGCTGTGTTTGTATTTGTTGTTACTCTGACTTCACCAGCATGTGTAGTCGTTTGACCGGTTGTTGTGGTTCTTTCAGTTTGAATACTTGTCGGGGTATACCCAGTTGTGGTCTCCGCTAAAGGAACCTCGGTTGCTGGTCCTGTAGTTGTTATTACACTGACTTCACCAGCAGGTGTAGTTATTTGACCTGGTGGTGGGGTTCCCTCAGTTTTAATAAGTGTAGCGGTATATCCAGTTGTGATCGTTGTTAAGGGAACTTCGGTTGCTGGGCCTGCAGTTGTTGTGACTCTGACTTCACCAGTAGGTGTAGTCATTTTACCTTGTGTTGTGGTTACCTCAGTTTGAATACCTGTAGCGGTATAGCCGGTTGTGGTCTCTGCTAAAGGAACTTCGGTTGCTGCGACTGTAGTTGTTGTTACTCGGGCTTCACCAGAAGGTGTAGTCATTTGACCAGGTGTTATGGTTCCCTCAGTTTGAATAACTGTAGCGGTATATCCAGTTGTGATCCCTGCTAAGGGAACTTCGGTTGCTGTGCTTATAGTTGTTGTGACTCTGAGTTCACCAGCAGGGGTAGTCGTATGACCTCTTGTTGTGGTTGCCTCAGTTTGAATACCTGTAGCGGTATAGCCGGTTGTGGTCTCTGCTAAAGGAACTTCGGTTGCTGCGGCTGTAGTTGTTGTTACTCTGGCTTCACCAGAAGTTGTAGTCATTTGACCTGGTGTTGTGGTTCCCTCAGTTTGAATAACTGTAGCGGTATATCCAGTTGTGATCCCTGCTAAGGGAACTTCGGTTGCTGTGCTTATAGTTGTTGTGACTCTGAGTTCACCAGCAGGTGTAGTCGTATGACCTCTTGTTGTGGGTACCTCAGTTTGAATACCGGTAGCGGTATAGCCGGTTGTGGTCTCTGCTAAAGGAACTTCGGTTGCTGCGGCTGTAGTTGTTGTTACTCTGGCTTCACCAGAAGGTGTAGTCATTTGACCTGGTGTTGTGGTTCCCTCAGTTTGAATACCTGTAGCGGTATAGCCGGTTGTGGTCTCTGCTAAAGGAACTTCGGTTGCTGCGGCTGTAGTTGTTGTTACTCTGACTTCACCACTAGGTGTAGTTGTTTGACCTATTGTTGCTGTTCCCTCAGTTTTAATACTTGTCGGGGTATATCCAGTTGCGGTCTCTACTAAGGGAACTTCGCTTGCTGTATTTGTACTTGTTGTGACTCTGGTTTCACCAACAGGTGTAGTTGTTTGACGTGGTGTTGTGATACCCTCAGTTGGAATACTTGTTGTGCTATATCCACTTGTCGTCTCTGCTAAAGGAACTTCGGTTGCTGTGCCTGTGGTTGATTTGACTCTGACTTCACCAGCAGGTGTAGTCGTATGACCTCTTGTTGTGGTTACCTCAGTTTGAATACCTGTAGCGGTATAGCCGGTTGTGGTCTCTGCTAAAGGAACTTCGGTTGCTGCGGCTGTAGTTGTTGTTACTCTGGCTTCACCAGAAGTTGTAGTCATTTGACCTGGTGTTGTGGTTCCCTCAGTTTGAATAACTGTAGCGGTATATCCAGTTGTGATCCCTGCTAAGGGAACTTCGGTTGCTGTGCTTATAGTTGTTGTGACTCTGAGTTCACCAGCAGGTGTAGTCGTATGACCTCTTGTTGTGGGTACCTCAGTTTGAATACCGGTAGCGGTATAGCCGGTTGTGGTCTCTGCTAAAGGAACTTCGGTTGCTGCGGCTGTAGTTGTTGTTACTCTGGCTTCACCAGAAGGTGTAGTCATTTGACCTGGTGTTGTGGTTCCCTCAGTTTGAATACCTGTAGCGGTATAGCCGGTTGTGGTCTCTGCTAAAGGAACTTCGGTTGCTGCGGCTGTAGTTGTTGTTACTCTGGCTTCACCATAAGGTGTAGTCATTTGACCTGGTGTTGTGGTTCCCTCAGTTTGAATACCTGTAGCGGTATATCCAGTTGTGCTCTCTGCTAAGGGAACTTCGGTTGCCGTGCCTGTAGTTGTTGTTACTCTGACTTCACCACTAGGTGTAGTTGTTTGACCTGTTGTTGCGGTTACCTCAGTTTGAATACCTGTAGCGGTATATCCAGTTGTGGTCTCTGCTAAAGGAACTTCGGTTGCTGGGCCTGTAGTTGTTGTTACTCGGGCTTCACCAGCAGGTGTAGTCATTTGACCTGGCGTTGTGGTTCCCTCAGTTTGAATAGCTGTAGCGGTATACCCAGTTGTGATCTCTGCTAAGGGAACCTCGGTTGCTGGGACTGTAGTTGTTGTTACTCTGGCTTCACCAGCTGGTGTGGTCGTTTGCTCTGGTATTGTGGTTCCGTCAGTTTGAATACTTGTCGGGGTATATCTAGTTGTGATCTCTGCTACGGGAACCTCGGTTGCTGTGCCTGTAGTTGTTGTTACTCTGACTTCACCAACAGGCGTAGTTGTTTGACCTGGTGTTGCGGTTCCCTCAGTTTGAATACTAGTCGGGGTATATGTAGTTGTGGTCTCTGCTAAAGGAACATCTGTTGCTGTGCTTGTAGTTGTTGTTACTCGGACTTCACCAGCAGGTGTAGTCGTATGACCTGTTGTTGCGGTTACCTCAGTTTGAATACCTGTAGCGGTATATCCAGTTGTGATCTGTGCTAAGAGAACTTCGGTTGCTGTGCCTGTAGTTGTTGTTGCTCTGGCTTCACCAGCTGGTGTAGTCGTTTCACCTAGTATTGTGGTTCCCTCAGTTTGAGCACTTGTCGGAGTATATACAGTTGTGGTCTCTGCTGAGGGAACTTCGGTTGCTGGGACTTTAGTTGTTGTTACTCTGGCTTCACCAGCTGGTGTAGTCGGTTGACCTAGTATTGTGGTGCCCTCAGTTTGAATACTTGTCGGGGTATATCTAGTTGTGATCTCTGCTAAGGGAACTTCGGTTGCTGGGCCTGTAGTTGTTGTTATTCTGACTTCACCACCAGGTGTAGTCGTTTGACCTGTTGTTGCGGTTCCCTCAGTTTGAATACTTGTCGGGGTATATCCAGTTGTGGTCCCTGCTGAAGGAACTTCGGTTGCTGTGACTTTAGTTGTTGTTACTTTGGCTTCACCAGCTGGTGTAGTCGGTTGACCTAGTATTGTGGTTCCCTCAGTTTGAATACTTGTCGGGGTATATCTAGTTGTGATCTCTGCTAAGGGAACTTCGGTTGCGGGGCCTGTAGTTGTTGTTACTCTGATTTCACCAACAGGTGTAGTTGTTTGACCTGGTGTTGCGGTCCCCTCAGTTTGAATACTTGTCGGCGTATATCTAGGTGTGGTCTCTGCTAAAGGAACTTCGGTTGCTGGGACTGTAGTTGTTGTTATTCTGACTTCACCACCAGGTGTAGTCGTTTGACCTCTCGTTGCGGTTCCCTCAGTTTGAATACTTGTCGGGGTATATCCAGTTGTGGTCCCTGCTGAAGGAACTTCGGTTGCTGAGACTTTAGTTGTTGTTACTTTGGCTTCACCAGCTGGTGTAGTTGTTTGACCTGGTGTTTCGGTCCCCTCAGTTTGAATACTTGTCGGCGTATATCTAGTTGTGGTCTCTGCTAAAGGAACTTCGGTTGCTGGGACTGTAGTTGTTGTTACTCTGGCATCACCAGCTGGTGTAATCATTTGAGCTGGTATTGTGGTTCCCTCCGTTTGAATACTTGTCGGGGTATATCCAGTTGTGGTCTCTGCTAACGGAACTTCGGTTGCTGGGACTGTAGTTGTTGTTACTCTGGCTTCAACAGCAGGTGTAGTCCTTTGACCTGGTGTTGTGGTTCCCTCAGTTTGAATACCTGTAGTGGTATATCCAGTTGTGATCTCTGCTAAGGGAACTTCGGTTGCTATGCCTGTAGTTGTGGTTACTCTGGCTTCAACAGCTGGTGTAGTCATTTGACCAGTTGTGGTCTCTGTTAAAGGAACTTCGGTTGCTGGGCCTGTAGTCCCTTCAGTTGTGACTGTTGGATTATATTCAAGAGTTTTCTCTGTCGAAGTCGTATCGTTCACATCTTTAGTACCGATCGTGTCTGTCGTCGCACTACTGAACTCCATAGCTTTTGTCGTACTGTCATAAGATTCCGTCTCGGTTTCGGCCACTATGTCCGTATATCGTGTACGCATTTCTGTTTGGTTTGCTAGATACAATGTCGTATATCTAACAGTTGTAGCAGTCGTTTTCGTACGGTCGAATATTGTAGGGTGAGTCGTATTTTCAACAAGTGTAGTTGATGTCTCAAAGAGTATAGGAATGCATTTGGCATTAGTAGTGGATGCGTTATTGCCTCTAAAACTATCAGCACAAATACATGTGACAACGTGATGTGCTTTCACAATACACAATGCAGATTCAGCACAAGCGAGCGAGCAAGGATCGACGCATCGGCCGATGGCGCTGCACTGAAGCTTGTCATCGCACTCCGCATCTTTTGAACAGTTGGCACCGGCAGGAGATGGTGCTGTTGGCGTTGATGAGGTTGTTTTTTAATAATTTTTTTTTTTTTTTATTGAGGCAGTGTATTTTGTTTTTTTACAGTGTAGCGTAGCGTAAATTTTTACATGTTGATAAGATAAAAAATATGTTAGATAAAAAGAAAAAAATATATACAATTGAAAGTAAATAAATAATTTATTTTGTAGGAGAGGTAGTAAGGGATATCTTAGGCAAATATGTACATGGCACTATGGACTAGGAGTGGGTATCAGTTGACTAGAATTGAGAGTGGGGGATATAACTTACGTCGGACTGAGTGCTGCTATACCAAAGGGAAAGGTAATTAATATAATATATTTTAATATTATAACTATTATAATTTTTGTTTTTTAATTAGATTGAGGTAGTAAGTTTTAGATTTAAATATTTTACTAATAAAAAATTTACAATTACTTTGTACTTTTCTGTTACAATAAGTTAGCTACACTGGTTAAACATCGTTAGTAATACTATTCAACTTTAGTATGTTACAATACCAAAAATTGTAAATAAATATTTTCGTTTGATTAAAATTTATTTAAAGATGTTAAATTTTGTTTAATTTACTATTTTTAATGCGCAATTGATTAATTGTTTTTAATTTTTTGTTTATTATTAATTAAACTGTGGCATGAGCGTGTGTGAATGTGTAGAGGATTTTATTGTTGTTGTTTTTTTTTGTTAAAATTTTCAATTTCGAAAAAATGTACCAAAATCAAGTGATACAAATCGAATGGCGTTAATTCTATTTGATAATTTATTTTTCTTAATTTTTAAGTGCTAAAAAAGCTATGGGTCGGCAAGGGTTAAACTGAATATTCATTGGTCGTTTTATTGCTTCATATTAAAGTAAGCGATTTTCGTTTAAATTAGCGAGTGCTAGAGTACTCAGTCTCTCATGAGAAAAGCATTGATTTAATAGTTTAATTTTAGTTGAACCGTGAGCGTGAGAGCGAGAGCGAGCGCCACACAGCATTGACAGCGCTAACGCAAAGCGCGTGTGTGCAACACTGTGTTAGAGATGGATAGATTTTTTTTTTAGAGGAGTTGAGCGTGAAATAGCGTACATATACAAATGGAAAAAAAATCTTTTTTGTCTGATAATATTATTACAACCTTTTCACACTTATACAACTCTAGACGTAGTATGTGCTTCTTTACCTTTTTGACATCCATTCTTGGCATCGGCTATAAATCCGTTCGGGCAGAATTTACATATCGGCTTATGATCCTCGACGATGCATGGCGAATTGGGTGCGCACGTTGCAAAATCGCACGGATTCACACATTGGTAAGAGCGGCAAGCCAATCCAGATGGACAGCCTGCATCACGCAAACAAATCGATATTGACGGTTGACAATCCTTCATACATATACACACTGGTTTATGATCTTGCACTTCACATGATTTATTTTCAGCACAAATTGGTTGACGTCCAACTGGCACGACGCACGGACTACGACATTTACCCTCACTACATGCCATATTCGAAGCACAATCATCATCACGATAACATTCACGTTTCTCGGGTGCGCATGTCAACTCTCCATATTCATTCACTATAAAGCCAGACTTACAGACACATACCGGTTGGTGACGTCGTGTCTCACATTTCTTGCTGCCACCGCAAACAAATAAAGGATTCTGGCATGGATCGGCACATTGACCATAATTACTGCATTGCAATGTATCCGGACAATCGCTGTCTTGGGTGCATGGTATTTGTTGTTGAGGATCGCGTGGTTGTACGGCTGTGTTATCTGTGCATTTTGGATCTGGTTTGCATTCAACTTCAGGACGTCCTATATAACAGCTGGGACATGAACAACGCGGACGATGTAGTACGCTTTTGCAAAGTGCATTAGCACCACAAATGCCACGCACCGAACAAGGATCAACGCAGTGTCCTTGCAGGCATGATTTCTCACTGGGACATTCGACATCAGATGTGCATTGTTCGGTGTCTAAAATGGGATTACAAGTGACCGTAGAAGAGAGAGAGAGAGAGAGATAGTGAGATTGCGTGTAATAGCGACACGTTTTTGATTGGTAGTGATTGGCGTTGTCTTTTTTCTCAAATTTCTTACACGAGTGCATACATAGGACTTGTGAGAGTAGGATATTTAAATACATACTTATAGTAAGAGAATATTTTGTGAACAATAAAAAAAATTAGTGGGAAATAGAATGCACAGCTGGCAACATTCAGAAATATTTAGGAATTGAGAAAATACTAAAATATCGTTCACAAAAATATAGAGAGAGAGGGAGAGATAACAGTTTTTATACGGAGAGAGTGTTATCATAAGGAAAACATATGCATGCACGATAAGGGGAAATAGGTTGGGAAAGAGAGAAAGTGAGAAAAAGAGACAACCAATTAAATATGTTGCTTTTACAGCAGCAGTGCAGGTAAGAGTCAAATCGAGCAGAAAACAGAAGAGTAAAAAATATTGAGTTGAGTAAGTGCTTACTCAAGTGCGTTTGCGGAAATTTTTGGGAATAAGAAAAAAATAGTTTCTTATAAAATTAACTTAAAATCTAGCCCTAAGCTAAGTGAGCTAACTAGTTATGTTAAAGGATGGAGAGTGAAGAAACTTTGTGTGGCATAACCTAAAAAAACTATGCTTTGTTGTTTGTTTTGTAGTTGTAGTAGTTTTAGTGACATTAAAACTATGTTTTGTTTTGTTGTCAGTGAGTGGGGTTGCGTGTTGCTGGTGCTGGTACTGTGTGCGGAGGAAAGGAGTTTTGTGTGTTTGGGTAATGGTAATGGTGTTGATGGTTGACTAGGGTTTATGGGTATTTGATACAATTACGAAAATATTGACTTTGGATTTTTTTTACGAAAATAATGCAATTATTTTAAAGAAGCAAATTAAATTAGAAATGGGGTTTTTGGTGCGTAAGTATAACATATTCAGTTTAATAATAAAGAGTGAAAAGTTTAATGTTAGACGGGAGGTTTTCGCTTCCATTTTTTTAATGTTAACAGGTTTTGTAATATTTTAAAAAACGCTAATATTATTTTCAAAAACTTCACGAAAATTAATTTATCTATTCTTATAAAAAAAGGTGTGCGTGGAAAATAAGCCTTATTTTGTTGGAGAACTGTGAAGGGGTGACATCTCACATTTTCAAAATCTCAGCAAAGGTTCGATTTTTTTGACTGATATTGTTAGAGTTGGATATATGTATGTATGTAAGTATTATATGTAGATTTGTTATTGATATGAAAAATACCAGGATTTTCTTTGATTTGCCCAGTTCTTTTGGTGAATATTTTATATATGAATTTTAATTTTTTATTTTATTTATAAAAATGATTTTTTTTTTAATGTATGAATACTATTAGCGCATGTTGCTTGCATTGGACTTCAAAATATGAATCGAAGTACTCTCGAAAAGTATGGAAATTTTTATTTGGTATGAAAACTTGAAAAAGCAAGTTCGAATAAATACATTCCTGGTTGAATTTTGAAAATGTGCTAACATTTTGACAAACTGCATACATTTTCGAATATTTCTTCACGAGTTCGAAATATTTGAAGTTCAGAAAATTTGGCATATACGAATATTAAAACTAAAAATGTTAAAAATTTCCGAAAAGCAAATTCGAAGATATACATGCTTCTTCGTATTTGGAAATACATCGAATATTTATCCAAACTGCATACATTTTAAATTGTTCGAATTTTTTTTAGCGAATTCGAAATACTTGAAGCTTCGAAAATTTAGATGTTTTCGGATTTTGAAAAAGTGTCTTGTCTAGACTAAAAAATTTAATACGGATTTGTGTCCGTACAAGTCTTTCATCAAAGTGAAAATTTTTTTCGAAAATATCACACTGTGCACAGTGACCAAGAGGTGCCACAATTTTTAGAATGTTTTGAACTTTCATGTTCTTTTTTAAAATTATTTTTAGCAACTTTTGAAAATTTTTTCAGACACTTGGAAATTGTGGAGGTGGAAGTTGCCTATCACGAATGTTTTGTATTGGAGCTTTTTCTGGGAAATCTATTGTCAAATAAAATTTTTTTGAGTTAAAAAAAAATTTGTTTTTGTGAATATGCGAAGAAAGTAGAAACATTCTTATAATTTTCTACTAGTGTTTTGCGTTGGAAAACTTATTGTTGTTATGAAAATTCGTACGACATCCAACACATGCGCTCTGCCTTGAAGTGTACAGTTTTTCTTAGTATTTTGATTTTTATCAAAATGCTTATATATGTATGTTGGATTAAATGATGTATGTATATTAAATTTAAAAAGTGAAAATCAGTGAAACTAAAATTTGGTATAGATTTTTTTTAGAACTTTTTTCTTTTAACTTTACAAGCTGACAGAAATTATTGAAAAAAAAAAAAATACAAAATTTATACCGAAAATAATTTTTACAAAACCAAAAAGCTCCAAATAATTAAATAATTTAGTTTTTTACACTTGCTTTAATACAACTGTGTAACGCAGTATATAAATATTTACAGGTGTTAGTAAAGCTTATTGCCGATGAGGACGTTATATATTGTTATATATATATATATTTTGTTTGTTTGTTTTGTTTATATACATATTTACAACTTAATAGATAATACAAAGTAACGAAAAATGTAGTAATTCAGGTTAGTAAATTTAGTTTAGGCTGGCTTCTTAATTTTTTTGGTATAATTTATTTTTTCTTCAATTTTAATGCTGCGTACTTTTAAAAACTTGTTTTCACATTTTTTAAAAAAAAAAAAAACAAAAAAAAAACTGCTAATATTTAACTAAATTAATTTATATTTTTATATTGCACATGGTTGGGCATAAATTATTAAATTTTTAGGGCATTGACCGTATTTCAGCAGAAAGAAAATTTAGTGCACTGTGCCCAACTATGGCATAATAGTTAAAGAGAGAGTTGAGAGTAGAGAGAGTTTTAGTGAGTGAATAGATTTTATGTTGTTTTATTTGATTTTTATTCTGTACAAAGGCCGACTTTTACGCGCCAGCGCATTGAATGTGATTATTGATTAGATGTTGTTGTGCAATTTTCGTTTTAATATATATATGAAGATTTGGTCAAGGTGTGGCGTTGAGTATTTATCGTGCTTATGAGTGATGTAAAAATTAAAAAAAAAAGACTTAAATCATATATAAATTTTGCTGGCATATGTGAACCATGTGAGAATTGTCCCGTCCACAGTTCCCAATCTGAGACTTAAACGCATATAAGTCAATTGAAACATATTTAATATATGTAATGTATGCAAACAAATATATTGTCAAAAATATTTTATAAAAGATGCATGTGTTAAAAAAAAAAAAAAGATGTCTCTAAAAACATGACGCATAGGCTACACAAAAGGTGGGGCACATGGAAAGGGCGATTTGTTATGGGTGTTGGGAAAGCACTGAACCAAGGGACATAAGCGGGTAACACAGCACTAGCCAATTGTTGTAGAGGTTGATTTTTTTTGTGCCGGAGCATGTGTGGGTGTGTCGCTTTGTGTGTGTGCGTGTATTTGTGTAAGGTCTGCGTCGTTTTGGCTACCTTTTTAAACTTCTTTTTTAAAGATTCACTGTCTTAACACTGGCTTTTAAATTTTGTTTGTTAAAATTTTGTCTTTTCCATTTTGTATGCCAAAAATATGTAAAACTGTTTTCCTTTTTTTTTGGACTTATCGCTATCGCGGCGTTTGATCAATTGTTGCGTGTATAACTTCGGTTAAATTTTTAGTAATAGCTAATATTGTTTTTGTTGTTGTTACGTTTGTACTTTTTGCCATAGCTTCGCACAAAATTTTGTTGCACTTGGTTAATTCGTTTGATTTGTTAACAAGATATATTCGTATACGTAGTATTATTTTAACAAATGGATAGGGAGGGTTAAGGGTAATGGTGGACGTGGATAAAAGTAGAAGGATTGCGGGATGGCGTATATCAATAAACTAACACAATAATATTTGAAAAAATTTAAAATAAAAATTAGAAAAACTTTTCTTTTTTGTGATGAAACACGATAAATCCTTGATTCATTTTTGAAAAAAATAGTGAAATTTTTTATTTATGTGATAAAAAAAAAAAAGTTGAATACACTTTTTGAATACACCTTAAAAATCTGGCCCCTAGATTTATTGGTGTTCAATCTGGTTTAAAATATTCGAACCATAAAATTTTTTTTTTAATTTGTAATAATTACTTATCGTTCGATCTAATTTATCGATGACACATGTTAAAACAAAACTTAGCATCAGTGAATGTGACTTGAAATTGATCCTAAAAAAGCTTGTTATATGACAAATGTTTGGTTAGGGAACAATAACTGCTCTTACTTATGAAAAGGGGTCTTGTGCCCCATACATATTTTTTTTCGACGCATAGTTTGATTCATACATTTTTTTGATATGCAAGAACACAAAATTTTTTAGTTGATGAAATAACTGTCAAATTAATTCCAATTCAATTCCAAAGAATTCTATATTAGTTCTCTTTTCGAAAACATTTTCTCTTTACTTTTGATTAAAAAAATTTAGTTCCAAAATTTTGATTTCAATAAACCCATATTTGGTTGAGAAACGTTGTTTTTGTAGCACCCGGGTCTTGAGCGGCTTTGCAACAAATTCTCAAAGACAAGACGATATTCCACTCAACAATCGAAATAGCTAAACTTTGAAGTCGAAAATTTGTGGATAAAAGCAAACCGGGGTCTTTTTTAACTTTAAGCAAATTTTTAAAACTCCACTGAAAGCGCGAATACATACATAAATAAAAACAATAATAATTTTCATAAAAATTGAAAAAGTGAAAAATTATTATTCTTAAATTTGATTCAGATATTTTCTATATAAATATTTATTTCTATATAATTTGCCAACAAAAAGCTTCACCCATGAAAGCTTCTGAACTAAAACCTCTAAATGCGCTAAAAGCTCAAAAAGCTTAAATTTATAAAACCCAATTAGCTAGATCAAACTCGAAAGCTTATTTTGGTGTTATTTTTGAAATCCAATTTAATGCGTTTTTGCTGAAATAAAAAGCAATATCTGCGCAGTCTAATTTTATACTTTTTATGCGGCGATCATTAAAATGTAGTTAGGTTTCGGGATGGTAAAATAAGGATAAATTAAAAAGGATATATGTATGAGGGTATGTTGTGTGTGTGTGATTTCTGTTAAGGAAATATTTCAAGTTGTTGTTTTTGTTTTGGCTGAGGTGTTAGGAAACCAAGTTGTGTGTGTATATATGTAGTAAATGTTGCACTACGTGTACTTGGCTGAAGGAGTTAGAGCCTATGGAATGTTTTTTTTTTTAATATTATATTTTAACGAAAATGAAAGCATTTTCTAAAAATATATTAAATGGTAGCTTAATGTAATAAGTAATTATAAATTGTTATGTGTAATATGTCTGTAGGCACAGATTGGGAGACCGCGATAGCGACAGCGACATTCCACGAACTTACATATGCATAAACTAAATTTTTTCAGTTTTAATAAAATCTTTTTTTCGAGTGTATTGTTTTTTTTTTTGCTAAAAAAGCACTTGAACTAAAAATAAGTTTTTATATGAATTTAAAATGTGGTACTAGTAATTGGAATAGTGTTTGTCTTGGTAACAAAATGTAGTCATATAAATAAAATTATTATAATATGAAAGACATTTAAATTATAAAAACTAAAAATAAACGAAAATCTAATAATATTTTAATTCCTAAGCTGTGATATTTCAATATTTAAAATACTTGAAAACTTCTTAATCCCTCTAAGTTTGCCTCCTTCAGTTATTTAAAAAATTTTTTTTTTGGTACACTGTAGAAAATGCGGCTGAAATTGTTTTTGCTGATATAAAGGATATTTGTATGTATGAGCTTGTGTATGTGTGTGCCGTTAAACTGTTTTAAACCCCATTAACTAAATTTCAAATTAAAATGGCAAATACATTTTTTTATTGTATATACACACACTACACTGTGAGAAATATATATGCATTTGTTAAACGCAAAAAATGTGTGAATTACTTTTGCGGTGTCAGATGTTAAAATACATTTTACAAAATTAAAATAGTTATTATGTATTTGAATATTTAAATAATAAAAAAATTAATTCATTTTATTCAAGTAAGAAACAACTCTTGTTAAGCTATTGAAAAAAACATTTTCTAGTTTGTTGTTAATTTTAGTATTATTTGTTTAAAGGTAAACACTAATTATTTTGTATTTCTTTTAATATTTTTTAACTCAGTCTTAACTCAATTGAAAACAGAGGTTACGCACAGTAAATTAAATGTTTGTTTGAAAATTAATACTGTTTAAGGGGGTTTGGCACCAACAAAAAAATTTAGCACTAAAAATTCTGCAACTAAAAAAAAAAGTTATCAACTAAACTCACTAGAACTGATAAACTGGTAAAAATTCTGGTTATTGTGTTTTTGTAATTTGAAAAATGCTATTGAGTACAAAAAATATATAAGCTAAGTAACGGTACTTACCGTGCCGGCAAACATAATCAATTCCTTGGCGCACGCATTCGCCTGTAATGCAACCCTGAGTGCGACAGTCTTCTTGTGGTGGTTTTAGGTAACCTGCGTTAGTGGTGAATAGAAAGGGTGGTGAGTTTTTATTTTTATAAATTTCAGAAAACAATAAACAATTTTTATTCTTTTATTAGAACGTAGAGTTCTATTATTAAAACAGTGGTGAATTTAAAAATGAGTATGAATTTTTCTGAATATTATTTTTTGAAAAAAGTGCTCCAGAAAGTCGCTTTCCTCCAAATTTTTGGGTGCAGTAACTTTGAATGTGTGGTGCAATTTTTGGTAATACATTTTTTAAAGTTAACTAATTTCCCATGCAACATTGTGCTATATTATTTTGGAAGTAGTGAATATAAAAATGTGGTGAGTTTGTTTAAAATAATTTTGACACAAAAAATTCTTGTAAGTAGAACGCGATTATGCCATGAGAGATTAACAGACAAATTTCGTGGGTTTAATTTAAGGGAATTTCACGAAAAAACATACAAATACCACTTAGCTTAACTCTCATTAAACATTGTCCAATTACCCATACTTACATTCTACATACGCATCGCCGTACGGGAACTCCTCGGGGCAATAACATTGCGCCTCATTATGATCCAACACACGGCAAGCTGCATTCTGACCACATGGCTGTTCAGCACACGCATTAACCAAATGACCTTCACAGACGCAACCCTTATGTGCATCACCCATACAACCGTCCATACAGGCGCACTCATAACCGCCAGGTACCTCAGTGCATTTTGAATTAGCGCCACAGGGATGATTCGCGCAACCACCTTCCAGTGGACGACATTCCGTTTCAGGACTACCAAAGTAATCGGGTGGACACGAACACTGTGGCTTACGATCCACAACACGACATTGAGCATTAACACCACACGCGCCATATTCCAAACATGGATTACGACATTTTCCCGCATCACAACGTTTATTCGGCTCACAATCGGCATCTTGTGCGCATTCAAATTGCACACACTCCTTATTCGGTTCACCTTCATAGCCATCGGGACAATAGCAAAGCATACGATGATCGGATACAGTGCAGAGCGCATTACGCCCACACGCAGATTTGCCAGCGCATGGATCAGCGCATTTACCTTTGAGACAACTTTGATCGTTGGGACAGTCCGTACTCGTTTTGCAGCCGGCAAGACAGGTGCCACGTTCACACAGTTGACCCAGTGGGCAATTACGACTGGGACCACACTTTTGACGACACTTACCACGTGTACACACCTGTCCGCAAGCACAATCATCCGTGCGCACACAAGCCTCGGCGCAGTAGGTGTTTGTTTCATCGCATTGACATGTAGGATTGCAACGTTGTGGTGGTTGTTGACAACCGCTAAGTCCATCGCCGAGAAAACCATTCGGACAGCTACACTGTACACCATGGTTGATCACCAAACAGTTAGCGCATTGACCGCATTGTCCTGGCGCATCACATGGATTCTTGCATTTCTTATTAATACATGCCTCACTGCTCGGACAGGTAAGATCATTGCGACAACCAATTTGACACACGCGATTTTCGCAAATTTGGCCTTGCGCGCAAGCGGAGTCCGTGTTGCATACAGTGCGGCAAGTGCCGCGCATACAGCGCTCATCAGCCAAACAATTTTGATCGTTGCGACATTTTCCTTGACAGCTACCACCATAACATAGCTGATTGCCCTCGCAATCTTCATTATGCGCGCAAGCTGTGCGTGGTGCTTTACATGACACCTCCGCATTGCCGTCTAGTCCCTGTGGGCAAGAGCATTGCTTACGATGTTCAATTACTTGGCATTTCGCATTCGTGCCACATGCAGCAGGTTCGGCGCAAGGATTTACGCACTGTTGATTGATACACGCAAAATCGTGTGGACAACCCTGATCTGAGCGACAGCCAGCCACACATGTTTGACCCAAACAAACTTCACTGCTACGGCAATCGTCATCACGTCGGCAGAGCGGCTTACAAACGCCACCTTGACAACGTTCATTCGTTAGACAGCCGGCATTGTCAGCGCATAGCGGACGACATGCAAACTCAAAGCAAGCCAAGCCATTTGGACAATCACGATTCTCATTGCAATCGACTGGTGGACTGCGTACGCAACCAACTTGTGGTGTTGGATTTGGTACCATGCTGTCAAGACAGCTGCAGATAGCACGATGATTGGACACCGAACAAGCAGCATTCGGACCGCAAGGATTCTCCAGACAAGGATTTGTGCATTTATCATGACGACAAGATTCGGAAGCGCTACAATCGTCATCGGTGCGACAACCATAAACGCATTTGTTGTGTAGGCAAACATGCCCCAGGAAGCAATCGTTGTCCACGCGACAAGTCACTAGAAGCATAAAAAGAGACGTGAGTTCCAGTTCAGTACTTATCAAGTCTTTTCAAGCAACGTCTCAAATACTTACACATACAACTGCCACGCAAACATTTCTCATTTAACGCACAATCTTGATCACTTTGACATGCTGGTTGACACATTGAGTCCAGACAATTATAGCCCTCATGGCATTCTACATCACTCTGACAAGCCACCGGTATACGCACACATTCCACATCGGCATTACCAGTGAAACCAGGTGGGCAGCTACATTGTTTGTAATGTGTTTGTATGTGACATTCTGCATTCATGCCACAAGCTTGCGTCTGCAAGCAAGGATTGATGCACTGTCCTCCTTGACATACCTCAGATGTACCGCATTCGGTGTCGAGTATGCAGGCAGCTGAAAAGGGGAAGAAGTGGATTAGCACTGCAAGCTTTGCGCATTAGATAAATATGTTCTTTTATTTTGTTGGTATAAGTCGCGTCGGGCCCACTGTTAACTAAGTCTGTTCGACCTTGTCGGATTTGATATTTGTATTTTGATCTATAAGCTGTCGTTAGGAATTGGCAATCAATTGAGCTTAGGGATTTTAAGTCTACTAAATTAAAATTACAGCTGAGTCGAGGCGAGCTGAAGCCAAGGCTGAAGGTATTAGGCTTCATCGTAATACCCCAAAAAGTTTGTTTTAAATATCAACTTTGTGCTTGTAAGGAAGAGAAATAATGCCTTATATTTTTTCAAAGCACCAATCCGATTCTTTGCCAGATCGAAGTATATTTAGGACTTGGACAACACAAGGTCAGCGTGAAGCTGATAACTTGCAAATGGAGAGTATCCGAGTATTTAGGGTATGCAAGAACTTATTATAATCTGAAGAACGTGAGGCCTATAAATGCGAAGAGACTTGGGCTTAGAGATAAAGCTGGAAGACTCTAAATTGACGTTAAGTATTTTCACAGGTTTGACGAATATGGTGGGTCCAGGCATGTCTTAGCTTTAAAGATAAGTGTACTCCAAAGACCGTTTCTTTGACATGACTTTCGTCCTCAAATTAAGAGATATTAGCAAAAATATTCTTTAAGCGTAGAACTGGGAACTGCCATTGATGGTACGTACAACACTTTCATCCAACCGATGAGGTTGTAGTACAGTCAAAGTATCGGCAAGTGAAGAACTTGATCTATAGACAGAATGGGTGATGCATTGATGAATATGGAAGGGAATGATTACGAAGTCTCAATGTTTCTATGACTAGTTTTTGCCAGGAAAAAAGAGTGGATGTTTCTGTAAAGCTTCTTTTTTCGTCAAGATTTTAAGCTTTATATACTAGACATTCTTCAGGTTTAGGGATTTTTGAGCCTTGCAGCTGATATAACTTTTAGTTCTGATTATCTTTACCATTTTTCAGCTTCTCTTTAAGCTTCTCACTTGGGTAAGATTTTAAGATCTTTTTGTACTAAAGTTTACTATTTTTGAGTTTTGAAACCATCTCTACTATTTTAAGGATTGCACTTCAAGCTTTTTGCAAAGCTTCGTTTTTTGAGTAAGCATTTACGCTCTTCAAATTCTATGCTTTTTTATTAGTAAGTTTCGGCACTATCTCTACTATATTCAAGATTGCGCTTCAAGCTTTTTGGAAAGCTTCGTTTTGTGGGCTCTTTATGTACTAAACTTTATTATTTGTAAGTTTTGGAACTATCTCTACTTTGTTATGGTTAAAATTGAAGCTTTTTTTGGTAAGCTTTAAGCTCGGTATGTGCTCAGCTGATATAACTTTTAGTTCCGATTATCTTTACCATTTTTAGCTTCTCTTTAAGCTTCTCACTTGGGTAAGATTTTAAGATCTTTTTGTACTAAAGTTTACTATTTTTGAGTTTTGAAACCATCTCTACTATTTTAAGGATTGCACTTCAAGCTTTTTGCAAAGCTTCGTTTTTTGAGTAAGCATTTACGCTCTTCAAATTCTATGCTTTTTTATTAGTAAGTTTCGGCACTATCTCTACTATATTCAAGATTGCGCTTCAAGCTTTTTGGAAAGCTTCGTTTTGTGGGCTCTTTATGTACTAAACTTTATTATTTGTAAGTTTTGGAACTATCTCTACTTCGTTATGGTTAAAATTGAAGCTTTTTTTGGTAAGCTTTAAGCTCGGTATGTGCACAACTTTGTTATTGGTAAGTCTTGGGACTATTTCTACTTCTCTAAGGCCGGTATGCAGATCACAAGAAATTGCTCAAGAAAAATTTAGCAATTTTTCTTGCGTGAAAAATAGTAGTATGGAAGTAATAAAATTCCATGGTGAATAGTGAAGCAGCAAGAAGAAGAGCACATAAGCAAATAAACGAATCAAACGTTTTTTGCCAATAACTTTTCACTGAAAAAAAATTTTTCTTTTCCGCTTTCGGATTATTGATACCGAGGTCAAAACGCGTCTGTTGATACCTTTCCCGGACGTGTTTTACCAGTTTGCATTATACCAAATTACTGTTTTCTTCACGAAATAAATGCCGCTTGATATATTTCTTGCGGAAACCTGTGTTGCCGTACTCAAATTTCACGATAAAATAGTAGTAAAATTACGTTGAGAACTGCGTACTACCTCAAGAAAAGGTAGCCCAAGAAATTTTCTTAAGCATTTCTTAAGCGTTTTTTTATATGGAGTTTTTGCTTTTCTTGTGATCTGCATACCGGCCTTTAAGGTTTTTGTGAAGCTTCGTCTTTTGCTAAGCTTTTAAGCTCTTTATATACTAAGCTTTTTTATTAGTAAGTTTTGGGAATATCTCTACTATATTCAAGATTGCACTCCAAGCTAATTGCAAAACTTCGTTTTTTGAGGAAACATTTACGCTCCTCAAATTCTATGCTTTTTTATTAGTAAGTTTCGGCACTATCTCTACTATATTCAAGATTGCGCTTCAAGCTTCTTGGAAAGCTTCGTTTTGTGGGTAAGCTTTTAAGCTCTTTATGTACTAAACTTTATTATTTGTAAGTTTTGGAACTATCTCTACTTTGTTATGGTTAAAATTGAAGCTTTTCTTGGTAAGCTTTAAGCTCGATATGTGCTCATGTTTGTTATCGGTAAGTCTTGGGACTATTTCTACTTCTTTAAGGCCGGTATGCAGATCACAAGAAATTGCTCAAAAAAATTTAGCAATTTTTCTTGCGTGAAAAATAGTAGTATGGAAGTAATAAAATTCCATGGTGAATAGTGAAGCAGCAAGAAGAAGAGCACATAAGCAAATAAACGAATTGAAGGTTTTTTGCCAATAACTTTTCCGCTTTCGGATTATTGATACCGAGGTCAAACCGCGTCTTTTGATACCTCTCCCGACATTTTTGGACGTGTTTTACCAGTTTGCGTATTACCAAATTACTGTTTTCTTCACGAAATAAATGCCGCTTGATATATTTCTTTCGGAAACCTGAGTTGCCGTACTCAAATTTCACGATAAAATAGTAGTAAAATTACGTTGAGAACTGCGTACTACCTCAAGAAAAGGTAACCCAAGAAATTTTCTTAAGCATTTCTTAAGCGTTTTTTTATATGGAGTTTTTGCTTTTCTTGTGATCTGCATACCGGCCTTTAAGGTTTTTGTGAAGCTTCGTCTTTTGCTAAGCTTTTAAGCTCTTTATATACTACGCTTTTTTATTAGTAAGTTTTGGGAATATCTCTACTATATTCAAGATTGCACTCCAAGCTTTTTGGAAAGCTTCGTTTTTTGGGTATGCTTTTAAGCTTTCTATATACTAAGCTTTTTTATTGGTAAGTTTTGGGACTATCTCTACTATATTCAAGATTACGTTTCAAGCTTTTTGGCAAGCTTTGTTTTTTCGGTAAGCTTTTAAGCCCTTTATGTACTAAACTTTATTATTTGTAAGTTATGGAACTATTTTACTTTTTTCGGTTACCCTTTTGGTAAGCTTTTAATATCGGTATTAACTCAAGTTTGTTATTGGTAAGTTTTCGCCTACTCTACTATTTTAAAGATTGTACTTAAGACTTCTTATACAGCTTCTTTTTTTCAGTAAGCTTTAAGCTTTGTATGTACTGAACTTCGTTACTTGAAAGTTAACCCCGCACACCCATACGTCAACACAAAACCTGTAGCTATTACACGAGCCCGTGTGCTTGGTATTTTTTGTTGGTTGTTTTGTAAGGATGGGTTGTAAGTATATATGTAGTTATGAAGGTAACTACAAAGTTAGCGTACTAAAGGGTTACACTAAGAGCTTTTTGTTTTACCAAGGATTTTAGGTTTTTTATTATTTTAAGAAAACTAAACCGTTCCAGAGTTAGCGTTCGTTATGTGTTTTCAGGGTTTTTTGTAGGTATTTTTGGTTTGTGATCTTGTTAGTACTTACGTTTACATATACTATCCGCACAGTAGGTATTTGTCGGGCAGTCGCTGGTCATTTGACAGGGTACGGGTAGTGGCTTACAACCGGTAAGCCGATCAGACGGATTACCATCATAACCATTACGGCATGCACAATGAGCTTGATGACCCTTGGGAATACATTCGGCATTCGTGCCACATTTCACATTCGCACAAACATCTCGACATTTAGATGTACCATTAATTTTAGTGCATTCTGCATGCGGGGGACAATCATCGCTAATTTCACATTCCACCGCAGTGCGACAACCTTCATTGTAGGGATCACCAACCAAACCAATAGGACAAGTACATTTGAATGAACCGCGCGAATTACGACAACGCGCACCCGGACCGCAAGGTGCATCCTTACAAAAATCAATAACATCACAACGCGTACGTGGATCTCCACTGTAACCGGGCTGACAGTGGCAAACTTGTTTATGATTTTCAGTTGTGCAGAGTGCATTCTCGCCACACCCCTCACCAATGAGACATGCAATCTTACACATATGATTATCACATGTCTTATCGTGTGAGCATTCAGCATCAGTTTGACATTCAATCTTCCGGCAACCGCTCTTCGGATCACCAAAGAATCCCTCCTTACATTCACAATCGGGCGCATGACTGCGCGCAATACATTCGGCGTTACGTCCGCAAATCGCGCGACCTAAACAAACATTCTCGCATGAGGCGCGTCCGTAGCTATCTTGCAAGCAACTCTCGTTTGCATCACAGTCATCATCCGTGCGACAAAGTACTTCCTTGGTGCATATACTATTAAGACAAAATTGGAATTCCGGACATGTTGAATTCGAGCGGCATGTCGGCTGACAGACACCTTGTATACAGAGTTGATCCGAAATACAATCGCGTACGGAAGCGCAAAGTGCAGCGCAAATACCATTCCTACATATTGTGCCCGCAGCGCATTGACTATCCGTGTTACAGTATTGCAGCGCCACACAGCCAAGTTGCGCATCACCGGTCGTGCCCGTCTCACAAGTACACATACCAATGTGATTTTGTGTTGTACAACGCGCATTGGAGCCGCAAGCATTTGGCAACGTGCAAGGATCTACACATGTTGCATCTAAACAAGCTTTCTCGCTGGCGCAATCTTCATTCTCAGAACATTCGATGTAGACACATTCAATGGAGGGATCACCGCGCGTATTGGCTGGACACGAGCAGATAGCATTGTGCGCTTGCGACAAACAGGTGGCATTGCGCCCACAAACAGCGGGCGCGCGCTCACAAGGATTACGACAGCGCGCATTTTGACAGCTAGCGCTAGAAGGACAATCTGAATCCGTGAGACATTCGTTGGGATCGCGACAACCCACTGTAAGTGGATCGCCAATAAGACCTTCAGGGCATTTGCAGCGATAGCTGCCAGGTTGATTTTGACAAAACGCAGTGCTGTGACAAGGCTGCGATAAACATTCATCGATATCGGCGCACACGCCGTTCACAAACTGATAACCTTCGTAGCAAGCGCAGACTGCTTGATGATTGGCCACATTACAAGAACCCTTACCGCAGGAAATAGTATCACAAGGTTTAATACAGCGATTCGTTTCGCTATCGCACGCCTTATCGCTGGCGCAATCTTCACTAACCAAACACTCGACTTTGAAACAGCCCACAGTATGCTCACTAGCATCGCCCAAATGTCCAGGTGGGCAATAGCATGCAGCTTGATGATTTTCAGCGCTACATAGCGAATTCGGTCCGCATGAGGTATTCGTGCAGGGTTCAGTACATTTGTCGTTGACGCAGGCCAAGCTATGCGCGCAATCTTCATGTTTGTAACACTCCTTGGGTTGGACGCAGCCTTGCTGGGAGAGTCCATCACCCACTGTGCCTTCGGGGCAAATGCAACGGTACGAGCCGGGTAAG